>JALPQD010000590.1:817102-1128151 GCA_023101885.1 Typhlomys cinereus | reverse complement strand
GTGTATTGTATGTGTGTGTGTGTTTATTGTGTGTGTATTGTATGTGTGTGTGCGTGTTTATTTGTGTGTATTTGTTATGTGTGTGCATGTGTGTGCACGCGTGCGTGTATTATAGTGTGTTTGTCATGTGTGTGTATATATGTGTGTGTTGTGTGTATGTGTGTGCGTGTGCGTTTATTGTGTATTGTATGTGTGTGTGTATGTTGTGCGTGTGTGTTTGTGTGTGTATTGTATGTTGTGCATGTGTGCGTGCATTTATTGTGTTGATTGTATATGTGGTGTGTATATGTGTGTGTTTTGTTGTTTTATTGTATATGTGTGCATTTATTGTGTGTATTGTATGTATGTGTGTGTGCGCCACATGTGTGTATTATTGTGTGTATTGTATATTGTGTATATATTTGTGTGTTTATTGTGTATACTGTATATGTGTGTGTTTATTGTATATGTGTTATTTATTTGTTGTGTATTGTATATGTGTGTGCGTGTGTGCACGTGCATTTATTGTGTGTATTGTATATGTGTGTGTGTATATTGTGTGTTTATTGTTATGTGTGTTTTGTGTGTGTATTGTATATGTGTGTGCGTGTGTGCACGTGCATTTATTTGTGTTGTACTGTATATGTGTGTGTGTATATATGTGTGTGTTTTTATTGTGTGTGTATTGATTGCATGTGTGTGTTTCTTGTGTATATTGTATATGTGTGTGTTTATTGTGCGTGTTGTATATGTATGTGTGCGTGTTTATTTGTGTGTGTATTGTATATGTGCATGCGTGTATTTATTGTGTGATTGTATATGTGTGTATATATGTGTGTGGTTCATTGTGTGTGTATTGTATATGTGTGTGTGTTTACTGTGTGTGTATGTATATGTGTGTTTATTGTGTGTGTATTGTATATGTGTGTGTGTTTATTGTGTGTGTATTGTATATGTGTGTGTGTTTATTGTGTGTGTATTGTATGTGTGTGTGTTTATTGTGTGTATTGTATATGTGTGTATATGTGTGTGTGTGTGTGTGTGTATGTGTGTATGTGTGTGTGTACGTGTGCCCAATAACTATGAGTTAGAGTCAGGATTGCTGGACAAGCAATGTCACCAGTTGAAACATCAGGATTCAGGCAGGAGTCCCAGTAGAAAGGCACCTTCCGGTCTGGCTCTATAATAACTCACTCTGCCCCCTTACTTCAAGGCTCATCTACCACAGGAAGCAAGCGAGCATACTGCCACCCTCACAGGCTCACTCCAGGATGCTCGGGGTTAAGGTCAGGATAGCCAGACCGAGCCAGGAGAGCTGGTGGGGTTACACTCCAAGAGGACCTACGACCTTCAAAGAGCAGGGTAACTCTGGACCTGAGCACATTCCAAGGCTCTGTAAAGGGTGGAAACGTGGACAGCGGCTGTCTCCAGCCCGAGAGCCCTTCCAGGCAGCATCCCGCCCGCACCCCACAGGGACCCACACACAGCACAGAACGAATGTCGAGGCCTCCAATGTCTGCCCAGTCGTCCCCTGGGCTCCGAGGCCAATTGTCCCCAGCACACCTGTGTGCTCCTGGTCGCCAGAACACATGGAGTCCCAACTACTGCAGCCAGCTTCCCTGACCCCTCCTGAGCCCCGCCTGCTGCGGACAGCTCCCCTGCCCCTCCTGAGCCCCGCCTGCTGCGGGCAGCTCCCCTGCCCCTCCTGAGCCCCACCTGCTGTGGACAGCTCCCCTGCCCCTCCTGAGCCCCGCCTGCTGCGGACAGCTGCCCTGACCCTTCCAGGACCACAGAGCAGTCTCTGTCTTGGACAGCTACAGTGCTGGCACCAACCCACACCCAGCCGCAGCACGTACCATGCACACTGACGCGGGACCGGGTTTCCTCGCTGCCCATGTGGCAGGAGTATAGGCCAGCATCCTCAGGACTCAGGTCATGAACCAGGAGACCCCGCGTGCCGGCCGTGTGCACGAAGTCATACTTGTCGCTGGGACCCAGTTCCACACCATCTTTGCGCCAAACCACAGGGGCCTGCGGGTCCGAGAGCTCGCACTGCAGGCGCAGCGTGCCGCGCTCCTCTGCAGACACGTCGTCCAGCGTCTTCAGAAACACCACTGGCCTTGCTAGGGAGCAGAACGGGTGGGTGAGAGGAGCCCTCTGGGGGAGGGCGGCTCCACAGGATGGCCCCAGGATGGCTCACCTCTGACCACCAGGCGGGCACAGACCGACACCTTGGCAGAGGTGGCGCGCACGGTGCCCGCGTCAGCCTGCCGGACGTCCTTCAGCACCAGTGTGTGGCGCCGCCCCTCGTGGCTGATCTCGTGGAAGCTGTCATTGTACAGGGGCGTCCCGTTGAGCGACCACTCGACGTCCTCGTCCTCGTGAGACAGCACACAGGAGAAGCAGGCCCGGCCCTCCACCACGGCTTCCACGTCCTGCAGAGGCTGCGTCACCGTCACCTCCCGAGCTGCAAGGTGCAGGTGTGTGCCGGGGCCTCAGTGCTGCGGCACTGCCCCGGAGACCCTCCTGACCGCCCACTGCGTCCTGCCCAGCTCTCTACCTTCCACAGTAACCTCAGCACTGCTCTGGGCATTGCCCGCCTGGCACCGGTAGACACCGGCGTCGGCTGGGGTGAGCCGGAGGATGCGCAGCTCCGCCATCTGGCCCTCGAGTGTCATCTTGAGCTTGTCCGATGGGCCCAGCGGCGTGTCCTCCTTGTACCACTGCACGGCCTTGGGGGCCGGCCTGAAGTCGCAGGACAGGACCACGGACTGCAGCTCGCGGCCTGCCTTGGGCTCCAGCGGCCGCACCAGCACCACAGGAATGTCTAGGGGGAGCAGGCGAAGGCACGGCTGGGGGTCTCAGTAAGCCAGACCACCCTGCCCATCCTGAGCCCCCATAACTGTGCTCAGCACCCCTCCCACAGACTGCCCCGCACTCCTGGCCAGTGCCCTGCCCTGCTCGTCCCAGCCGCCTACGTCCCTCTTGACGGGCCTCTGACCAACCGCCCGCCCTTTCCCATGCCAGCTGCCACTGGACCACCCGCGTGCTGCCCTGGGCCCGTGTTCTGCCCCGCCGTGCTGACCCCCGAGCCACTGGGCAGTGTCGACCCACAGCCTTAGCAGGTGCAGATTGCCAGCCCCACTCCACACGCCCTGGGTCACGCCCCCCCTCCCCCCCCCGCCCCGAGTCAGGGCCACCTGCCCTGAGTCAGGGCCGCCTGCGGTGCGCTGCGCTCACCTGAGACGACGAGGCGGGCGGAGGAGCGGGACTTGCCGATGGTGAAGTGCACAGGCCCCGTCATGGTGGAGCAGGTCTTACGGAGCGTGAGCCGGTGCACGGTGCCGTCTTGCTCCAGCCCCACGTCAGCTCCCGCCTGCAGCACCGTCTTACCCAGGAGCCACTTGGGCGGGCGGACAGAAGGGATGGAGGTCTCGCACTCAAACCAGGCAGGGGCAGGTTCCATCACCGTCACGTCCTGCAGGCCCCGCACAATGGTGATGGATTGCTCTGTGGGAGAGGGGCCGGTCACGAGCGGGCCTCGCAGGAGGGCCCAGCCACCCTTCCCAGCACCCTTCCCGGCTGCCCAGATGGCCCGGTCAGCAGCTGTCCGAGGTGGCTGATTCTATGAGCTCTGGGAAAGCCGCTCCCCCAAGAACCCCCGTCTGTCCGCCCCCCATACCTTCCACAAGGAACTGGGCGCTGGTCTTGACGTCGCCGGCGTCACAGGTATAGGTGTCCTCGTCCTCAGGCTGCACGTCGTTGATGACCAGCTTGCGGTAGAGGCCGTCGCTGACCACCTCATACTTGGGCCCGGGCCGCAGCTCCACGCCCCCCTTGAACCATCGCACCTGGGCGCTGGCCCGGGACACCTGGCACTCAAGCACGCCGCGGTGCTTCTCCATGGCGATCTTGTCCCGCAGTGGGCGTAGCAGCGTCACGGGCAGCTCTGTGGACAAGGCCAGCTGAGGTCAGGAGAGAGACCTGGAGGCTTTGCCACGCAGATGCTAAGGAGCGCAGGTAACTGTCCCTTGCTGCCCCGCAGGCGGCCGAGTCAGAGTCCCTCTCAGAGCCAGGTGGACTCGCTAGGTACATCGGTCACCAGAACGGTGACTGCTGGGGCGCCCGCACTGTCCTCCTGAGTCACCACTGCTGTCTCGAGGGACCCAGTAGCCAGGTCTGTCCTGGGCCAGCCGCCTGAAAGCCCAGCCCACCCATGCCCCGGCCTGTACCCTCAGCCCCTCACCTTTCACCCGGAGGTGGGCTCGTGATTCTGCATTTTCAGCAACAAATCTGATCTCCCCTGCATCCTCCGCCAGCACCCGCCGAAAGATGAGCGTGTATGTCCTTCCTGGAGAGACAGGCCACTGAGCACGGTGCAGCAGAGGGACCCCCCCCCGCTGCTGAGCACGGTGCGGCAGAGGGACCCCCCCCCGCCGCTGAGCACGGTGTGGCAGAGGGACCCCCCCCGCCGCTGAGCACGGTGCAGCAGAGGGACCCGCCCGTCCCCTCACCTTCCTGTCGGATGCGCACGTTGTCACTGGGTCGCAGCTTTGTACTTGCTCTGAACCACTGGCCGGGCACCTCGTCGTGGGACACCTCGCAGGAGAAGGTTGGCCCCTTCCTTCTCCATCACCTCCACGTCCTCCAGGGGCTTCACCACCCGGACATCGCGTCCTAGAGAGGCGGGCGAGGCCTGTCATGTCCAGGGGCATGAGGTGTCCTGCACCCCGCCGGCTGTGACCAGGAACCTGGCTGGAGGACACGGCATACGAGAAGGCACACGCGCCTGGGGGTTCTGCCGTGCCCACCCTGCCAGCCTCACCTTGTACTTTGAGGGAGGCAGAAGTCTGAGCGTCGAGGGCGTCACACACATAGACACCCTGGTCCCCTAGCTCACACCGGTAAATAGTGAGACTTCTGCAGGTGCCCTGCGCTGCGATGCCTAAGGCCGGGCCTGCCCGTAGCTCCTCACCATCCTGCAGAGGAGACAAGCGTCAGCAGCCAGGTGGCCCTGTAGAGCCCCTCCTGGCCATCCACGTTGGCAGGCGGGGCGGAGGAGACGCACCTTCAGCCAGCGCACATCCACGGGCCGCGACAATTCACACTCCAGGGTCACCTTCTCTTTCTGGGTGGCTACTACATCCTGCAGTGGTCGGCTGAAGCGCACAGGCAGCTCTAGAGGGACAGGAGGGAGGGAGGGATGATAGGAAGCAAACACGTGTCTTCTGACAGCAGGGTAGCCCAGTCACACGAGGGGTGTCCAGTCTTCCTGACCGCTCACTGTCCCCCTCCGTCTCCCTGGGCACTGGGGGTCAGTCACGCTGCAGCGGGACCCGCACCCTCGCCCACTCACCGGTGACCGTGAGCCGAGCAGACGTGTGCACGCCCTCGGCCCGGAAGGCCACCAGCCCGCTGTCCTGCGGCCTCAGCCCCGAGAGCATGAGCGTGTGCGTGGGGCCTCGGACAGCCAGGTGGCAGGTGGGCCCAGGCTGGAGCCGCAGGCCATCTCGAGTCCAGCTGCCCTCCACGTCGGCATGCGACAGTTCCACCTGCATGGTCGCGGCGCCCTGCTCCTTGGCCTCCACCGCCTGCAAGCCCCGAACCAGCCGGACCTGGCGCACTGCGGGAGCGAGAGGAGCGGTGAGCAGGTGCGCCGACCGCCACGTCAGCTAGCCTCAGACCGGGGGGGTCAGCCCCTGACCACGCGGGGTCACAGACCGCAGTGGGGTGGGGGTGGGCCCGGGCTCACTCTCCACGTTGAGCTTGGCCTGGGTCTTGTCATCCGGTGTCTCGCAGCCGAAGAAGCCGCGGTCAGCAAAGCCCACGCTGCGCAGCACCAGGCGATGCCGCGTGCCGTCGGCCCGGATCTCCACGTTCTCGCCGGGCACCAGGGCGGCAGCATTCCGCGTCCACTTCACCTCGGGCCAGGGCCTGGTGAGCTCCACCTCCAGGGTCACTGAGCTCCGCTCCTCCACAGTCTGCGGCTCCAGCTTCCGTCTGAACAGCACCGGAGCCTCTGAGCACAGAGGGCAAAGGTCATGCAGGACCCCCCGCCACGTCTGGACCCTGTGCCCTGCTGGGCCACTTCCCAGCGGCGCCCGCACTGGCGACGTTTCATTAGAGAAACTGAGGCTGCCTCTTCCTCGGTCCCCTCTGATGCCCAGCTGTTGCCCTCTGATGGACTGTGCTGAACCCACCAACACCTGGACTCTAACGGCAGCCAGACGCCGGCAGTGACTGGTCCAGAGCAAGCATGCGGGGCCAGAACAGCACTCGATAAGGCCCCGGTTAAAACAGAGACAAACAGAACGTACGCCGGGGAGATGGTTCAGAACTTAAAGCCCTGGCCTCCCGAGCGAAGGGACCTGAGTTCAGATCCCCAGATTCCACGCAAAAATGCCAGGTGGGTGTGGCAGCCCACCCGTAATTCTACTCTCGGAAAGCAGAGCCTGGGAACCCCGAGCAAGCAGGCTAGCGGGGCTAGCCCGAGGCTAGCGGGGCTAGCCCAAGGGCTGCTCTGGGTAAATCAGGATAAGCAGCAGAAGGCGATGGAAGATCACTCCAATATCACCCTCCACAGACGGACGCGCTCGAGTGCACCTGTGTACACGCATCTGCACACACATACACAGACACCTGCAAGATACACACACGCATGCATGCACCCGATACACACATACATGACATTTTTAAAAAGGAAACGACGGTCTCAACGGCCACCAGCCCCGTGCGGCTCTGGCCACTAGAAGGAGCATCTGCGCACACGGCTCTCCGGCTCAAGCCGCTGCCGCTGCCGCCTCTTCAGACCAAGAGGCTCCTGGCTGTCTAAGCTGCTCCGCGCCTCCTGCTTCTGCGTGGACTGGCTGCCACCTCCTTCCCACTTGGCCCTCACGGGCTCACCTGGAAGCCCCCACCTCCCCCAGGAAGTCTCCCTGGAATGCCAGGTGCATCTGAAGACAAGGCGCCCTGTCCCTGGGGTCCCCCGGGTCACTTTCTGTCTGTAGTTCACAGAGCTCCTCTCCCCTGCGAGAACCCAGACCAGCAGGACACAAGCGCACAGCTGGCTCGGTTGACGCACAAGGTGCCCGCCGTAAGGAGCCCGGCTGATCTGAAGGTCCCGCCAACCCCCACTCACCTCGGACTCGGAGGCTGGCAGAGGATGAGGCGCCCTCGGCCTTCACGGTGATCTGCCCGGTGTCCTCCGGCACCAGACCCAGGATGGTCAGGCTGCGGCTCGAACCGCTCTGTGCCATGAGAAACTTCTCATCCGGCTGCAGCGGGGTGCTGTCCCGGTACCACATGACTTCCGTGTCACTGGGGGTCACCACGCACTGGAAGGTGGCCTCCTGGCCCTCCTCTGCGACCACAGTGCTCAGGCCACATGTGAACTTGACCACTTGGGGCACTGCAGAGGGAAGCCATGCTGGAGGGACAAGGGCGAGCTTCGGGGGGACTCCCAAGGCAGCCGTGTGGAAGGGCCCCTCCCCTGGTGCTCCGGGAAGGCACCCCACAACCCCACGGTACCTCTGACGGTGAGCTGGGCCCTGGTTCGGTCGTCACGGCTCTCGCACACGTACTCGCCGGCGTCCTCCTCTCGCAGGCCAGACACGGTCAGCGTGCGCACGGGCCCCTCGGATGCCATCTGGAAGCGCTTGCCCTCCCGCAGCTGCGTGTTGCCACACCACCACGCCACCGTGGCCTGTGCTGGGCTCAGCTCACACACCAGCCTCACGGTGCCACCCAGATCGCCCGTGGCAGGCTCCAGGGGCCGGGAGAACTTGGCGACCACCTCTGGGGGTAGAAGAGGCTGTCGGCCAAGGTCCTGTGCAGACCTGCCTTGCATGCTGAGCCTCACGACTCCTGCCTGTCCCGTGGCATGGGGACCGGGAGGACACCCTGACTCCTGCCTGCTTACCGTCCACTTGCACGGGGAAGTCCCGGGCCTCTGCTCCCACGCGGCACCTGTAGATCGCGCTGTCCAGCACCTGAGCTCCCCTCACGGTCAGGGTGTGGGTGTCTTCCACGCTGGTGATCTCGTGCCGCTTGCCGCGGCGAATCTCCACACCATCCTTGAGCCAGGTCACGGCGGCCGCAGACGGTGTGGGCAGCGTCGCGGTCAGGACGATGTCTTCGTGCTCCCGGAACACAAGAGGTTCCCTGCGACCGGTTCTCTCAGGAACCTGGGACTCGGGCTCTGGTTCGGGGGGGGGGGGGGGCGCACCTGACTCTCTGCACACAGACTGCGTGTAGACAGCCCCCCAGCAGGGTGGTATTGGTCCCCTGATGAAAACTCTTTTCTTGAGTTTTGTTTTTAAAAGCATGGGCTGGAGAGGTGGCTCAGGGGTTAAGACTCTGCCTCGCCAGCAGAAGGTCCTGAGATTGGATCCAGGTCCCATGTAAAAATGCCAGGCAGAAATGGTGGCGGCCTGCACTTCTGGCCCTGGCGGAGGAGCCTGGGAAATCTCAGAGCAATGCAAGGAGGAGGTAGAAGCAATCCAGGATGATTCCCAAAGTCATCCTTGGCCCTCCACAGGGACACAGTGTCCTCTGATATAAACATAAATATACATACACACACACACATACACTAAATACATATTTTTTAAAAAGCACAGAAGGCTGAGAGGAATTGAAATCGTGAGCTGTCAATGGAAAGCAGAAGCGCAGTAACCCACTGGTGTCTAACCCACTGACACTTCCCGGAGCCCCTCAAGGGAGGAGGCCATTGCCCGAGACCGTGGGGACTTCTGTCTATGCTGGAAATGACTCGCTCAGACTCTCTTTGTTCCATGACAAACATCAGGAATGTGGCTTTCTCTAACCACCGAGGCACAGACCAGAGAAGGTGTTGTCTCCCATTTCTCCTTCAACTAATCCCACACCTGCATTTGCATACAGATTCCCAGCCTCTTCATTCTGAATAAAGTGTGGTGGGCCTGGCAGCAGATTTTTACCACTCTAATCTAGAGAACGGGGGATCCCCACCCAACGTGGCACAACTGTCTGTATTCCATTCTGTACATTCCTTTTCCAACCATTCATATTTCTCAGTCCCAGGACAGCTTCGTGGGTAACCAACCATGCTTAAGACATGGTACACTTAGAGAACCTTCAGCAGGGTAACAACCG
This sequence comes from Typhlomys cinereus, assembly GCA_023101885.1. Classification (NCBI taxonomy): domain Eukaryota; kingdom Metazoa; phylum Chordata; class Mammalia; order Rodentia; family Platacanthomyidae; genus Typhlomys; species Typhlomys cinereus. The sequence goes on along the minus strand of JALPQD010000590.1, from coordinate 1,119,040 downwards.
GGAGAGCGGCCGGGAGGAGGGCGGGGTTAAAATTGCTGTCCTCTATCCAGCAAGCAGGACGCAGGCCCCATGGGCTGTTCTTGAAGGTCTCAGGGCCAAGCAGGTTACTTGAAAGATCTACTTAAGGCCGCAGGCAACCAATGCCGACAGCCAGCCAAGACTGCCCCAACCGGGCAGTGCGGCATCACGCGGCAGCTGGCGACTGTGGGTTAGGTGCCAGAGCAGAGGTGGGTAAGAAAAGGGAAGAGCACAAAGGAGGCCAAGGAAATCCAGCAAAGCCTCACCCAGTGGAACATTCAGGAAAACCACACGCTGCACCGTGCAATGAGCAGAGGCAGCTTGTCAAAGGACAAAGCGGCCCCAAGCTCACAGGAAGCCAGAAACACTCTCAAGGAGGACAGCGGTGGGCAGACATAGGACCTGGGAGAGAAGGCGGTGGGCCCATCTGAAAAAGAGGCTCCTCCCTACCAGCATGGACCGTAGAGAGGGAGGGAGGATGGATCACAGCACAGTCACAGGGGGAGAAGTCAGGAGCCCCTATTCCCCTCGCTGGTCAGCTGCATCGCTGCCCTGAACACAAGGAAGTCTAAAGACAGGGAGGACCCAGATCCTGAAGATGGTCCTGCCCAACGCGGGCACCCACCTTGGACGTCCAGGCGGAAGGAGACCCTCTGGCCCCCGGCCTCGCAGCTGTACTCCCCCGCATCCGCCTGGCCCGCCTGCTGCACCACCAGCTTCCGGGAGCGGCCCGAGGCCTCCACGCGCACCTTCGCGCTCGGGCTCAGCTTCTTCCCGTCCTTCAGCCAAGTCACCTCTGTCTCCGCCTGGGCCACCTCGCAGCTCAGCGTGGCCATGGCCCCCGCCTCCGCCTTCACCTCGCTGCGCGCCTGCTGCTCCTTGGCAAACACCGCCTTGGGCTCTGGGGAGCACGGGGCGCAGGGTCAGAGCCGCGCACCCACAGATCCAAGCAGCGCTGTCCATCTGTAACAGCGCCACAGGACCAGGAACAAGATTCCGCGCTGGAGCTGCAGTTCATGTGGGAGGCTCCGCTGCAGTATCTCTCGCCGCCCTCCTGGCACCCAGCCCACCTTGCAGGTGAACTCCCGCAGGTCTGCGACCACTGATTGTACCATGGGTGTCCCCAAGCTTCTGTGGGCTGGGCTTTGGATTGCTGTGGACACAGGCTGTGTGGGCGGGGCTTTGTGAAGTGGGTGGAGTTTGTCTAGCTGTGGGTACAGGCTTTGAATGTGGGGCTTTGAGTAGTGCAGGGGGCTTTGTGTAGTAGGCAGGACTTTGTTTAGTGGGCGGGGCTTTCTCGGTGTGGGTGGGGTTTGTTTGTGGACGGGGCTTTGTGTAGTAAGGCTTTCTTGCTGTGGGCACAGGCTTTTGTCTGGGTGTGAAACAGATATATCCTTATCTTTGGGGACACTTTGCTCCCTCATGTCTATCAGGTCCACATACAGGGTCACAGACAGCAGGGGACAGGCTGAGGGGCACAGCCACCTTGAGTGCCAAGCCAGCAGGGCACATGTCTCTGGACCACACTGCAGAGGAAATGCAGGTGCAGGTGCTCGTGGGACCCAGCAGGGCAGAGCGGCTGCACCACATGCATCTTCCCAGGCTCAAGGACAGGGGAGGGTGGACACAGGACAGTTGAGAGGGACACACAGGACAGGTGAGGGTGGACACAAGGACAGATGAGGGTGGACACAAGGACAGGTGAGGGTGGACACACACCATTGCCCCTTTGGAACCGAAGGTTCAGGCACGGGATTGCAGGGCTCTGACAAGCAGGACTGGGTGGGCAGGTTACACCCTGGCACCCCAAGACCTGCCATGTCGTCACTGGGTGTCCGCCACCATCACTGCACAGGCCTCCAATCACAGCCATTCCGCATTACATCATCCCCAGAGCAGAGCCCCCAGAGAGGAGCCCAAGGCAGGCTGAGCCCATCAACTGCTCTGCTCTCAGTGACAGATCTGCACCACTGACCAGAGATGGGTGGGGGCTGGGCTCTCAGGACAGGGGGGACGCCGCGTCCTCCATGCAGCCTGCACACAGACGTGAGTGTCACACCCAACACCTGGCCCGTGCCCACTGCGCCCAACGCGGGCACCCACCTTGGACGTCCAGGCGGAAGGAGACCCTCTGGCCCCCGGCCTCGCAGCTGTACTCCCCCGCATCCGCCTGGCCCGCCTGCTGCACCACCAGCTTCCGGGAGCGGCCCGAGGCCTCCACGCGCACCTTCGCGCTCGGGCTCAGCTTCTTCCCGTCCTTCAGCCAAGTCACCTCTGTCTCCGCCTGGGCCACCTCGCAGCTCAGCGTGGCGCTGGCCCCCGCCTCCGCCTTCACCTCGCTGCGCGCCTGCTGCTCCTTGGCAAACACCGCCTTGGGCTCTGGGGAGCACGGGGCGCAGGGTCAGAGCCGCGCACCCACAGATCCAAGCAGCGCTGTCCATCCGTAACAGCGCCGCAGGACCAGGAACAAGATCCACGCTGGGCGCTGGAGCTGCAAGCTGCAGTTCATGTGGGAGGCTCCGCTGCAGCGTCTCTCGCCGCCCTCCTGGCACCCAGCCCACTCGGCAGGTAGCTCCCGCAGGTCTGGGACCTCTGATTGTACCATGGGTGTCCCCAAGCTTCTGTTGGGCGGGGCTTTGTGTAGTGGGCGGGGCTTGTTTGTGGGCGGGGCTTTGTCTTGCTGTGGGCGAAGGCTTTGAGTGTGGGCGGGGCTTTGAGTGTGGGCGGGACTTTGTGTGGTGGGTGGGGCATTGTGTAGTGGGCAGTTTGTCTTCCTGTGGGTACATCTTTGAGTGTGGGCGGGGCTTTGTGCAGTGGGCGGGGATGTCTCCCTGTGGGCACAGGCTGTCTGAGTGTGGGCAGGGTTTTGTCTGGGTGTGAAACAGATGCATCCTTATCTTTGGGGACCCTTTGCTGCCTCAGGTCCCCCAGGAACTCCAGGTTGCCTGTGGCTCTGTTCCACATACAGGGTCACAGACACCAGGGAGCAGGCTGAGGGGCACAGCCACCTTGAGTGCCAAGCCAGCAGGGCACATGTCTCTGGACCACACTGCAGAGGAAATGCAGGTGCAGGTGCTCGTGGGACCCAGCAGGGCAGAGCGGCTGCACCACATGAATCTTCCCCGGTTCAAGGACAGGGGAGGGTGGACACAGGACAGGTGAGGGGGACACACAGGACAGGTGAGGGTGGACACACAGGGCAGGTGACGGTGGACAAGTGAGGGTGGACACAAGGACAGGTGAGGGTGGACAAATGGACAGGTGAGCTGGACACACACCATTGCCCCTGTGTGCACTGAAGGTTCAGGCAGGGGATTGCAGGGCTCCAGCAAGCAGGGGACGGTGGGCAGGTTACACCCTGGCACCCCAAGACCACCCATGTCATCACTGGCACCATCACTGCACAGGCCTCCAATCACAGCCATTCCGCATTACATCATTCCCAGAGCAGAGCCCCCAGGGAGGACCCCAAGACAGGCTGAGCCCATCAACTGCTCTGCTCTCAGTGACAGATCTGCACCACTGACCAGAGATGGGTGGGGGGCTGGGGTCTCAGGACAGCTCAGGACAGGGGGGACGCCGCGCCCTCCATGCAGCCTGCACACAGACGTGAGTGTCACACCCAACACCTGGCCCGTGCCCACTGCGCCCAACGCGGGCACCCACCTTGGACGTCCAGGCGGAAGGAGACCCTCTGGGCCCCGGCCTCGCAGCTGTACTCCCCCGCATCCGCCTGGCCCGCCTGCTGCACCACCAGCTTCCGGGAGCGGCCCGAGGCCTCCACGCGCACCTTCGCGCTCGGGCTCAGCTTCTTCCCGTCCTTCAGCCAAGTCACCTCTGTCTCCGCCTGGGCCACCTCGCAGCTCAGCGTGGCGCTGGCCCCCGCCTCCGCCTTCACCTCGCTGCGTGCCTGCTGCTCCTTGGCAAACACCGCCTTGGGCTCTGGGGAGCACGGGGCGCAGGGTCAGAACCGCGCACCCACAGATCCAAGCAGCGCTGTCCATCCGTAACAGCGCCGCAGGACCAGGAGCTGGTGCTGGAGCTGCATTTCATGTGGGAGGCTCCGCTGCAGCGTCTCTCGCCGCCCTCCTGGCACCCAGCCCACTCGGCAGGTAGCTCCCGCAGGTCTGCGACCACTAATTGTACCATAGGTGTCCCCAAGCTTCTGTAGGCGGGGCTTTGTGTAGTGGGCGGGGCTTGTTTGTGGGCGGGGCTGTCTTGCTGTGGGCAAAGACTTTGAGTGTGGGCGGGGCTTTGCGTGGTGGGTGGGGCATTGTGTAGTGGGCGGAGTTTGTCTTCCTGTGGGTACATCTTTGAGTGTGGGCGGGGCTTTGTATGGTGGGTGGGGCATTGTGCAGTGGGCCGGGTTTGTTTTGCTGTGCGCACAGGCTGAGTGTGGGTGGGAGTTTGTCTGGGTGTGAAACAGATACATCCTTATCTTTGGGGACACTTTGCTCCCTGAGGTCCCCCAGGAACTCCAGGTTGCCTGTGGCTCTGTCCTACATACAGGGTTACAGACAGCAGGAGGCAGGCTGAGGGGCACAGCCACCTTGAGTGCCAAGCCAGCAGGGCACAAGTCTCTGGACCACACTGCAGAGGAAATGCAGGTGCAGGTGCTCCTGGGACCCAGCAGGGCAGAGCGGCTGCACCACATGCATCTTCCCAGGCTCAAGGACAGGGGAGGGTGGACACAGGACAGGTGAGGGGGACACACAGGACAGGTGAGCGTGGACACAAGGACAGGTGAGAGTGGACACAGGACAGGTGAGGTGGACACAAGAACAGGTGAGGGTGGACGCACAGGACAGGTGAGGGTAAACACAAGGACAGATGAGGGTGGACACATGGGACAGGTGAGGGTAGACAATGGACAGGTGAGGGTGGACAAATGGACAGGTGAGCTGGACACACACTATTACCCCTATGGGAACTGAAGTTTCAAGCAGGGCATTGCAGGGCTCTGACAAGGAGGGGAGGGTGAGCATGAAAAACCCTGGCACCCCAAGACCTCCCGTGTTGTCACTGGCCAAATCACTGCACAGGCCTCCGCATTACATCATCCCCAGAGCAGAGCCCCCAGGGAGGACCCCCAGACAGGCTGAGCCCATCAAATGCTCTACTCTCAGTGATAGATCTGCACCACTCAGCACAGATGGGTGGAGGGCTGGGGTCTCAGGACAGGGGGGACGCCACGCCCTCCATGCAGCCTGCACACAGACGTGAGTGTCACTCCCAAGACCTGGCCCGTGCCCACTGCGCCCAACGCGGGCACCCACCTTGGACGTCCAGGCGGAAGGAGACCCTCTGGCCCCCGGCCTCGCAGCTGTACTCCCCCGCATCCGCCTGGCCCGCCTGCTGCACCACCATCTTCCGGGAGCGGCCCGAGGCCTCCACGCGCACCTTCGCGCTCGGGCTCAGCTTCTTCCCGTCCTTCAGCCAAGTCACCTCTGTCTCCGCCTGGGCCACCTCGCAGCTCAGCGTGGCGCTGGCCCCCGCCTCCGCCTTCACCTCGCTGCGCGCCTGCTGCTCCTTGGCAAACACCGCCTTGGGCTCTGGGGAGCACGGGGCGCAGGGTCAGAGCCGCGCACCCACAGATCCAAGCAGCGCTGTCCATCTGTAACAGCGCCGCAGGACCAGGAACAAGATTCTGCGCTGGGCGCTGGAGCTGCATTTCATGTGGGAGGCTCCGCTGCAGCGTCCCTCGCCGCCCTCCTGGCACCCAGCCCACTCGGCAGGTAGCTCCCGCAGGTCTGGGACCACTGATTGTACCATGGGTGTCCCCAAGCTTCTGTGGGCGGGGCTTTGTGTAGTGGGCGGGGCTTGTTTGTGGGCGGGGCTTTGTCTTGCTGTGGGCAAAGGCTTTGAGTGTGGGCGAGGCTTTCTGTGGTGGGTGGGGCATTGTGCAGTGGGCGGAGTTTGTCTTCCTGTGGGTACAGGCTTTGAGTGTGGGCGGGGCTTTCTCTGGTGGGTGGGGCATTGTGTAGTGGGCGGAGTTTGTCTTCCTGTGGGTACAGGCTTTGAGTGTGGGCAGGGCTCTGCAGTGGGCGGGGCTCTGTGCAGTGGGCGGGGCTTGTCTTGCTGTGCGCACAGGCTGGCTGAGTGTGGGCGGGGGTTTGTCTGGGTGTGAAACAGATACATCCTTATCTTTGGGGACCCTTTGCTCCCTCAGGTCCCCCAGGAACTCCAGGTTGTCTGTGGCTGTCCCACATACAGGGTCACAGACAGCAGGGGGCAGGCTGAGTGGCACAGCCACCATGTGCCAAGCCAGCATGGCACATGTCTCTGGACCACACTGCAGAGGAAATGCAGGTGCAGGTGCTCGTGGGACCCAGCAGGGCAGAGCCGCTGCACCACATGAATCTACCCCAGCTCAAAGACAGGGGAGGGTGGACACAGGACAGGTGAGGGTGGACACACACACAGGTGAGGGTAGACACAGGACAGATGAGGGTGGACACAAGGACAGGTGAGGGTGGACACACGGGACACATGAGGATGGACACATGGACAAGTGAGGATGGACAAATGGACAGGTGAGCTGGACACACACCATTGCCCCTGTGGGAACTGAAGGTTCAGGCAGGGGATTGCAGGACTCTGACAAGCAGGGGAGGGTGGGCATGCTAATTTCTGGCACCCCAAGACCTCCCGTGTCGTCACTGGCACCATCACTGCACAGGCCTCCAATCACAGCCATTCCACATTACATCATCCCCAGAGCAGAGCCCCCAGAGAGGAGCCCAAGACAGGCTGAGCCCATCAACTGCTCTGATCTCAGTGACAGATCTGCACCACTGACCAGAGATGGGTGGGGGGCAGGGGTTTCAGGACAGGGGGGGACGCCACGCCCTCCATACAGCCTGCACAGACTTGAGTGTCACTCCCAACACCTGGCCCGTCCCCACTGCGCCCAACGCGGGCACCCACCTTGGACGTCCAGGCGGAAGGAGACCCTCTGGCCCCCGGCCTCGCAGCTGTACTCCCCCGCATCCGCCTGGCCCGCCTGCTGCACCACCAGCTTCCGGGAGCGGCCCGAGGCCTCTACGCGCACCTTCGCGCTCGGGCTCAGCTTCTTCCCGTCCTTCAGCCAAGTCACCTCTGTCTCCGCCTGGGCCACCTCGCAGCTCAGCGTGGCGCTGGCCCCCGCCTCCGCCTTCACCTCGCTGCGCGCCTGCTGCTCCTTGGCAAACACCGCCTTGGGCTCTGGGGAGCACGGGGCGCAGGGTCAGAGCCGCGCACCCACAGATCCAAGCAACGCTGTCCATCCATAACAGCGCCGCAGGACCAGGAACAAGATTCTGCGCTGGACGCTGGAGCTGCAAGCTGTAGTTCATTGGGAGGCTCCGCTGCAGCGTCTCTCGCCGCCCTCCTGGCACCCAGCCCACCTTGCAGGTAGCTCCCGCAGGTCTGGGACCACTGATTGTACCATGGGTGTCCCCAAGCTTCTGTGGGCGGGACTTTGTGGTGGGTGGGGCTTGTGTAGTGGGCAGTTTGTCTTCCTGTGGGTACATCTTTGAGTGTGGGCGGGGCTTTTGTGTAGTGGGCGGGGCTTTGTTTTGCTGTGGGCACATGCTTTGCGTGGGTGGAGCTTTGTGTAGGGGGCGGGGCTTTGTGCAGTGGGTGGGGTTAGTCTTCCTATGGGCACAGGCTTTGTCTGAGTGTGGGTTTGTCTGAGTGTGAAACAGATGCATCCTTATCTTTGGGGACTCTTTGCTGCCTCAGGTCCCCCAGTCACTCCCAGTTGTCTGTGGCTCTGTCCCACATACAGGGTCACAGACAGCAAGAGGCAGGCTGAGGGGCACGGCCACCATGTGCCAAGCCAGCAGGGCACATGTCTCTGAACCACACTGCAGAGGAAATGAAGGTGCGGGTGCTCGTGGGACCCAGCAGGGCAGAGCGGCTGCACCACATGCATCTTCCCAGGCTCAGGAGGGTGGACACAGGACAGGTGAGGGTGGAAACATGGACAGGTAAGAGTGGACAGAGGACAGGTGACGGGGACACACAAGACAGGTAAGGGTGGACACACAAGTGAGGGAGACACACGGATAGGTGAGGATGGACACAAAGGACAGGTGAGGACGAACAGGACAGGTGATGGTGGACAAAAGGACAGGGGAGGGTGGACAAATGGGCAGATGAGCTGGACACACACCATTGCCCCTGTGGGATGAAGGTTCAGGCACGGGATTGCAGGGCTCTGACAAGCAGGGGAGGGTGGACAGGTTACACTCCGGCACCCCAAGACCTGCCATGTCGTCACTGGGTGCCCGCCGCCATCACTGCACAGGCCTCCAATCACAGCCATTCCGCATTACATCATCCCCAGAGCAGAGCCCCCAGGGAGGACCCCCAGACAGGCTGAGCCCATCAACTGCTCTGCTCTCAGTGACAGATCTGCACCACTGACCAGAGATGGGTGGGGGCTGGGCTCTCGGGACAGGGGGGACGCCGCGCCCTCCATGCAGCCTGCACATAGACGTGAGTGTCACTCCCAACACGTGGCCCGTGCCCACTGCGCCCAACGCGGGCACCCACCTTGGACGTCCAGGCGGAAGGAGACCCTCTGGCCCCCGGCCTCGCAGCTGTACTCCCCCGTATCCGCCTGGCCCGCCTGCTGCACCACCAGCTTCCGGGAGCGGCCCGAGGCCTCCACGCGCACCTTCGCGCTCGGGCTCAGCTTCTTCCCGTCCTTCAGCCAAGTCACCTCTGTCTCCGCCTGGGCCACCTCGCAGCTCAGCGTGGCGCTGGCCCCCGCCTCCGCCTTCACCTCGCTGCGCGCCTGCTGCTCCTTGGCAAACACCGCCTTGGGCTCTGGGGAGCACGGGGCGCAGGGTCAGAGACACAGACCAGACATTGTAGTTCAAGTGCGGAGGTTTCACTGGAGCTGCCAACATCAGGCCTGAGACCAGAAATGCCTGCTAAGCCCAGGCACAGGGATGCAGGGATCCTGCTGGCCCTCCCCGCTCAGGGCCACGTTGACAGCCCATCGACAGCACATGACCCTGACACTCCATGCAGGACGGCAAGCAGGACCGCGGCCTCTTCACACAGAAAAACCACCAGCGCCCTGCACAGCTCCTGTGGGCTCCAGGGACACGCTGTGGGCCGCTCTGACTCCCTGCGATAAGCACCTCCTCCCGCAGCCCAAAGGACCTGCCGCCTGCCGCCAACCCTGTGGGCGCTCAAAGCATGGTGGCCCTGCACCTGCTGGAATCCTCTCCTCGCCTCACACTCGTCGCCTTCCACACGCACGGCAGGAGACCCCACGCCACCCAGTGCCCAGCCGCCCTGAAGAGCACACAGTAGGCGCAGGAGGGAGGCCCACAAGTGAATACTCTGCATTGCCAGAAGCACCCCGCCGAGTGGACCATGTGCTGAGGTTCACATTTTCTCTGCTTTTCATTTCTGGGCTGTGCGGTTCTCCCTCTCTGCACCCTCGGCCTCCCCTCGCGCTCCTTCACCCAGCTTCTCTGCAGCTTCCATTGCATCGGCCGTGGTCTGGACCTGACCAGTCTGTCCCTGACTCCTGCCCGCCAGTTCCCGCCATGGACCCGCACGCAGTACCAGGGCAGCCCTGCGTGCACTTCCAGCGGGCATCAAAGGCTCACCGCCTGCTCAGGCCACATCCTGTACTAATTCTTGGGGGGGGGCAGAGTTTCATATGGAGAAAAGTAGTGCTAATATACATAAAGACCAATGGGATGGGGTTCTCAGTGGTTAAACCTCTGCCTCACAAGCAAAGGGACTGGAATTCAGATCCCCAAATCGCAGAGAAAAATGCCAGGTAGATGTGAGTGAACACCTGAAATTCAGTCCTGGACTTGGAGCTTGGAAGCCGCAGAGCGATAGCTGCTGACTATTCCTTACGGTGTTGCCAGTTCAATTAGAGACCCAGCTCACAGCATCAAGGCATAAGAGTGATAGAGAAGGAATCCAGATATCGCCCTTGGGGCCACACAGGCACGCACACACTCAAGTGCACTTGGGTACATTCAGACGCACATGCAAACACACACACACCACCACTTCACGCCATACATACCTACATGAAACAAAATTTTAAAAAGATATAAATACTGGGAACAGATATATAACCAGCCATGAGTTCAAAGCTATAACAAGGACTGCAAACTTACAGCTAAACACAATGACATACGCTCTGAAGCCAGCACTGCCCTGATGGCGACACTAGATAAGAAGAGGAGGAGGGGGAGGAGGAGGAGGAGGAGGAGGAGGTGATGGTAGTGGTGTAAACACTTCCTATGAATGTGGATGCAAAACTTCTCAGTGAAACACGTGAGCCAAACGCAACAACACACTAGAAAGCAAGCACAGGGCATAATGGAGTTAGTTTCACTCCAATGATGCCAACAATCCAACATATGTAAACCAACAAATGCAACGCGAGACTGTGCAAACTTGGCGACCTGAGCTCAATCCCCAAAGGTGTCCACAGGGTGGAAGGAGAGAAGTGACTTCTGAAAGCTGTCCTCTGGTTTTCCCTCACATGCACGCTGTAGCTGGCATGCGCCTGCACTCATTCTCTCTCTCTCCTCCCTCTCCTCCTTCTCCCTTTCCCTATCTTTCTAAACAAGTATTTTCAAAGAAAACAAATGGCGGTGAGGACGTGAAGGAACCCTGGTGTGGACACGACTGATGCGGCCACTACGGAAATCAGTGCACAGGCTCCTGAAAGTACTAATTAATCTACAACTTCTGGGGTACACCTGAGGGACTTGAGTCAGAATCCCACAGAGACACCTGCATATCCACATTCCCTGCAATGCTGCTCAGTAGCCTAAATGCCCATCAAGGGATGAGTAAAGAAACTGTGGTTCACATAGGCAATGGAGTTTCATTCATTCAGAAATTGTGTCTTTGCAAGACAGTGGATTAAAAAGTGTTAAGAAAGACTCAGAAAGACTAATATTTTAGTTTTCTAATATGCAGAATCTAAATATAAATATAAATCACATGTATATGACATGTAAGAAGAAGAAAGACCAGGAGTGAGGGGAGGGGGAGCAGGGGGTGGGGGGAGGGAGGGAGGGAACTGGTGTACCTATTAAGTTTGTATGAGCGGAAATAATAAAAAATGTTAAAAAAAGAAAGAAGACAGACCATTTGGGAGGAAAAGGGGGAGTGGGGAAGGGCAGACAGAATATAAATAAGGGACACTATAATGAAGATGATGTCATGAAGCCATTATTTTGTCTGGGCTACACAAATATTTGAAGGCAGATACTTTGTAATCACCGCCGATTGTGCCGCTGAGGAAATATTTCATGAAAGGTGATGTGAGAAAAAAACTGAAATTTGGCGTAGTCATCACACCAGGTACAAGAACACCTACGGGGAACACTCAAGAGAGAAGTGGTGGACGTGAGAAACATGAAGCTCTGGCTTGCAAACAGCAAGCCCCAAAGTCGGTCCCACTTAGGAACCCACCCTGTCCCCAGAGCACCCGGGGCACAGACAGGGCGCTGGTGCCCGCATGGCCCTGCACGCGGACTCTGCCTAGTGAGCGGAATGAGCCTTCTGGTTCTGGACATGCTACTCTTTAATGTTCAAGGCGTGGGAACAGATGCTAACGTGTTTCAAGACAAGCCCAGGAAGCTAGTGGGTGCTCCCTCTTTCCTTGCAAGTTCTCAAGAGCCAGCAGCGCTGGAGCCGGCCTCCTGTTCTCCTCATGAGCATTTTGGGGAGCTAAAGTTAGTAGCAAGGTTCATAGAAAAGATATTCCTGAGTTCTGTATGCATTTTCGATGGAAGTTGTTTTTTTTTTAATTTTATTTATTTATTTATTTAATTGTGTGTGTGTGTATGTATGTGAGTGTGTGCACGCATGTGTGTGTGTATGTGTGGGTGTGTTTGTATGTGTAGAACCACGGGCAAATTCGGGAACCACTATGGACAACCTCCACCTACTCCTTGTTTACTCTGCCCAGGATTCACAGGCTCCGCCCTACCAGGACCAGAAACACAGCCCCCCCCCCCCGCTTCCGCACGGCATCTATACGTGGGGTCTAGGATCTGAACTCAGGACCTTCCGCCTGCAAGGCAGAGGCTTAACCCCTGAGCCATCTTTCCAGCGCCAGGAAGTTGTTTTTACTATTTATTATTTATTGGAGAGAGAGAGAGCAAGAGAAGCGCATGGCTGGAGGGCAGAGGACAGCATTCAGAAGTCGGTTCTCACCTTCCACCGTTTGAGCTTCCAAACAGGTCTCCAGGGCCAACTGGTGCTTCACCCACTGAACTATGTCCGCGGCCACTCTATGGATTCGTATAGTCCACGTCCTTGTTAGCTCACCCATGCATCTTTACTTACAGATTGTACAAAAGAGGGGTTCTTGACACTGTGCTAAGAACTTGGTTCCTGACTTAGAACTCTTTCCTCAACAGAAGCACAAACATGTGAGGACTATTTGAGCACCCCAGACATCAGTCCTGGAGGAAGCAGGAGGGCAGGAGAGCAGAGACCGTCCCCCCCACCAGAGTGAGCGGCAAAAGGACACGGGCGCCCGTGGGGATGGACAGGAAGCAGAGAGGCTCGGGTCAGGGAAACTCCGTGCCCTGCAGGACCACACAGCATCGTCAGCGCAAGAATGAAGACAGCTGAGGGTGGACACACAGGACAGGTGAGGGTGGACACACAGGACAGGTGAGGGTGGACACACAGGACAGGTGAGGGGGGACACAGGACAGGTGAGGGGGGACACAGGACAGGTGAGGGGGGACACAGAAGAGGGGAGAGTGGACACAAAACAGGTGAGGGGGACACACAGGACAGGTGAGGGGGACACAGGACAGGTGAGGGGGGACACAGGACAGGTGAGGGTGGACACAGGACAGGTGAGGGGGGACACAGAAGAGGGGAGAGTGGACACAAAACAGGTGAGGGGGACACACAGGACAGGTGAGGGTGGACACAGGACAGGTGAGGGGGGACACAGAAGAGGGGAGAGTGGACACATGGACAGGTGAGGGTGGATACACAGGACAGGTGAGGGAGGACACAGGACAGGTAAGAGTGGACACATGGACAAGTGCGAGTGGACACAGGACAGGTGAGGGTGGACACAGGACAGGTGAGGGTGGACACAGGACAGGTGAGGGTGGACACAGGACAGGTGAGAGTGGACACATGGACAGGTGAGGGGAACACATGGACAGGTGAGGGTGGACACATGGACAGGTGAGGGTGGACACATGGACAGGTGAGAGTGGACACAGGACAGGTGAGGGTGGGCAAATGGACAGGTCAGGGTGGAAACAGGACAGGTGAGAGTGGACAATTGGACAGGTGAGGGAGACACACAGGACAGGGGAGGGTGGACACATGGACAGGTGACAGTGAACACAGGTCAGGTGAGAACGCACAGGACAGGTGATGGTGGAAAAAAGGACAGGGGAGGGTGGAACAAATGGACAGGTGAGCTGGACACACACCATTGCCCCTGTGGAAACTGAAGATTCAGGCAGGGGATTGCAGGACTCCAACAAGCAGGGGAGGGTGAGCATGCAAAACTCTGGCACCCCTGGCACCCCAAGACCTCCCGTGTTGTCAATGGGTACCCGCCGCCATCACTGCACAGGCCTCCAATCACAGCCATTCCGCATTATATCATCCCCAGAGCAGAGCCCCCAGGGAGGACCCCCAGACAGGCTGAGCCCATCAACTGCTCTGCTCTCAGTGACAGATCTGCACCACTGACCAGAGATGGGTGGGGGGCTGGGGTCTCAGGACAGCTCAGGACAGGGGGGACGCCGCGCCCTCCACGCAACCTGCACACAGAAGTGAGTGTCACACCCAACACCTGGCCCGTGCCCACTGCGCCCAACGCGGGCACCCACCTTGGACGTCCAGGCGGAAGGAGACCCTCTGGCCCCCGGCCTCGCAGCTGTACTCCCCCGCATCCGCCTGGCCCGCCTGCTGCACCACCAGCTTCCGGGAGCGGCCCGAGGCCTCCACGCGCACCTTCGCGCTCGGGCTCAGCTTCTTCCCGTCCTTCAGCCAAGTCACCTCTGTCTCCGCCTGGGCCACCTCGCAGCTCAGCGTGGCGCTGGCCCCCGCCTCCGCCTTCACCTCGCTGCGCGCCTGCTGCTCCTTGGCAAACACCGCCTTGGGCTCTGGGGAGCACGGGGCGCAGGGTCAGACACGCGCACCCACAGATCCAAGCAGCGCTGTCCATTTGTAACAGCGCCGCAGGACCAGGAACAAGATTCTGCGCTGGGCGCTGGAGCTGCAAGCTGTAGTTCATGTGGGAGGCTCCGCTGCAGCGTCTCTCGCCGCCCTCCTGGCACCCAGCCCACCTTGCAGGTAGCTCCCGCAGGTCTGGGACCACTGATTGTACCATGGGTGTCCCCAAGCTTCTGTGGGCGGGGCTTTGTGTAGTGGGCGGGGCTTGTTTGTGGGTGGGGCTTTGTGTAGTGGGCGGGAGCTGTTTGTGGGCGGGGCTTTGTCTTGCTGTGGGCAAAGGCTTTGAGTGTGGGCAAGGCTTTCTGTGGTGGGTGGGGCATTGTGTAGTGGGCAGAGTTTGTCTTCCTGTGGGTACAGGATTTGAGTGTGGGCGGGGCTTTCTCTGGTGGGTGGGGCATTGTGTAGTGGGCGGAGTTTGTCTTCCTGTGGGTACATCTTTGAGTGTGGGCAGGGCTCTGTGCAGTGGGCGGGGCTTTGTGCAGTGGGCGGGGTTTGTCTTGCTGTGGGCACAGGCTGGCTGAGTGTGGGCGGGGGTTTGTCTGGGTGTGAAACAGATACATCCTTATCTTTGGGGACCCTTTGCTCCCTCAGGTCCCCCAGGAACTCCAGGTTGTCTGTGGCTGTCCCACATACAGGGTCACAGACAGCACGGGGCAGGCTGAGGGACAAAGCCACCATGTGCCAAGCCAGCATGGCACATGTCTCTGGACCACACTGCAGAGGAAATGCAGGTGCAGGTGCTCGTGGGACCCAGCAGGGCAGAGCCGCTGCACCACATGAATCTACCCCAGCTCAAAGACAGGGGACGGTGGACACAGGACAGGTGAGGGTGGACACACACACAGGTGAGGGTAGACACAGGACACATGAGGATGGACACATGGACAGGGGAGGGTGGACAAATGGACAGGTGAGCTGGACACACACCATTGCCCCTGTGGGAACTGAAGGTTCAGGCAGGGGATTGCAGGGCTCTGACAAGCAGGGGAGGGTGGGCATGCTAATTTCTGGCATCCCAGGACCTCCCGTGTCGTCACTGGCACCATCACTGCACAGGTCTCCAATCACAGCCATTCCACATTACATCATCCCCAGAGCAGAGCCCCCAGAGAGGAGCCCAAGGCAGGTTGAGCCCATCAACTGCTCTGCTCTCAGTGACAGATCTGCACCACTGACCAGAGATGGGTGGCGGGCAGGGGTTTCAGGACAGAGGGGGACGCCACGCCCTCCATGCAGCCTGCACAGACTTGAGTGTCACTCCCAACACCTGGCCCGTCCCCACTGCGCGCAACGCGGGCACCCACCTTGGACGTCCAGGCGGAAGGAGACCCTCTGGCCCCCGGCCTCGCAGCTGTACTCCCCCGCATCCGCCTGGCCCGCCTGCTGCACCACCAGCTTCCGGGAGCGGCCCGAGGCCTCCACGCGCACCTTCGCGCTCGGGCTCAGCTTCTTCCCGTCCTTCAGCCAAGTCACCTCTGTCTCCGCCTGGGCCACCTCGCAGCTCAGCGTGGCCATGGCCCCCGCCTCCGCCTTCACCTCGCTGCGCGCCTGCTGCTCCTTGGCAAACACCGCCTTGGGCTCTGGGGAGCACGGGGCGCAGGGTCAGAGCCGCGCACCCACAGATCCAAGCAGCGCTGTCCATCCGTAACAGCGCCGCAGGACCAGGAACAAGATTCTGCGCTGGACGCTGGAGCTGCAAGCTGCAGTTCATTGGGAGGCTCCGCTGCAGCGTCTCTCGCCGCCCTCCTGGCACCCAGCCCACCTTGCAGGTAGCTCCCGCAGGTCTGGGACCACTGATTGTACCATGGGTGTCCCCAAGCTTCTGTGGGCGGGACTTTGTGGTGGGTGGGGCTTGTGTAGTGGGCAGTTTGTCTTCCTGTGGGTACATCTTTGAGTGTGGGCGGGGCTTTTGTGTAGTGGGCGGGGCTTTGTTTTGCTGTGGGCACATGCTTTGCGTGGGTGGAGCTTTGTGTAGGGGGCGGGGCTTTGTGCAGTGGGTGGGGTTAGTCTTCCTATGGGCACAGGCTTTGTCTGAGTGTGGGTTTGTCTGAGTGTGAAACAGATGCATCCTTATCTTTGGGGACTCTTTGCTGCCTCAGGTCCCCCAGTCACTCCCAGTTGTCTGTGGCTCTGTCCCACATACAGGGTCACAGACAGCAAGAGGCAGGCTGAGGGGCACGGCCACCATGTGCCAAGCCAGCAGGGCACATGTCTCTGAACCACACTGAAGAGGAAATGAAGGTGCAGGTGCTCGTGGGACCCAGCAGGGCAGAGCGGCTGCACCACATGCATCTTCCCAGGCTCAAGGACAGGGGAGGGTGGACACAGGACAGGTGAGGGTGGAAACATGGACAGGTGAGAGTGGACAGAGGACAGGTGACGGGGACACACAAGAAGGGTGAGGGTGGACACACAGACAGGTGAGGATGGACACAAGAACAGGTGAGGGTGGACACACAGACAGGTGAGGGGGACACACGGATAGGTGAGGGTGGACACAGGACAGGTGATGGGGACACACAAGACAGGTAAGGGTGGACACACAAGTGAGGGAGACACACGGATAGGTGAGGATGGACACAAAGGACAGGTGAGGACGAACAGGACAGGTGATGGTGGAAAAAAGGACAGGGGAGGGTGGACAAATAGGTTTGCTTCACACACACCATTGCCCCTGTGGGATGAAGGTTCAGGCACGGGATTGCAGGGCTCTGACAAGCAGGGGAGGGTGGACAGGTTACACTCCGGCACCCCAAGACCTGCCATGTCGTCACTGGGTGCCCGCCACCATCACTGCACAGGCCTCCAATCACAGCCATTCCGCATTACATCATCCCCAGAGCAGAGCCCCCAGGGAGGACCCCAAGACAGGCTGAGCCCATCAACTGCTCTGCTCTCAGTGACAGATCTGCACCACTGACCAGAGATGGGTGGGGGGCTGGGCTCTCAGGACAGCTCAGGACAGGGGGGACTCCACGCCCTCCATGCAGCCTGCACACAGACGTGAGTGTCACACCCAACACCTGGCCCGTCCCCACTGCGCCCAACGCGGGCACCCACCTTGGACGTCCAGGCGGAAGGAGACCCTCTGGCCCCCGGCCTCGCAGCTGTACTCCCCCGCATCCGCCTGGCCCGCCTGCTGCACCACCAGCTTCCGGGAGCGGCCCGAGGCCTCCACGCGCACCTTCGTGCTCGGGCTCAGCTTCTTCCCGTCCTTCAGCCAAGTCACCTCTGTCTCCGCCTGGGCCACCTCGCAGCTCAGCGTGGCGCTGGCCCCCGCCTCCGCCTTCACCTCGCTGCGCGCCTGCTGCTCCTTGGCAAACACCGCCTTGGGCTCTGGGGAGCACGGGGCGCAGGGTCAGAGCCGCGCACCCACAGATCCAAGCAGCGCTGTCCATCCGTAACAGCGCCGCAGGACCAGGAACAAGATTCTGCGCTGGGCGCTGGAGCTGCAAGCTGCAGTTCATGTGGGAGGCTCCGCTGCAGCGTCTCTCGCCGCCTTCCTGGCACCCAGCCGACCTTGCAGGTATCTCCCGCAGGTCTGCGACCACTGATTGTACCATGGGTGTCCCCAAGCTTCTGTGGGCAGGGCTTTGTGTAGTGCGCAGGGCTCTGTGTGGTGGGCGGGGCTCTGTGTAGCAGGCGGGGCTGTGTAGTGGGCGGTGCTTGTTTGTGGGCAGGGCTTTTTCTTGCTGTGGGCAAAGGCTTTGAGTGTGGGCGGGACTTTATGAAGTGGGCGGTTTTTCTCCTTGTGGATGCAGGCTGTGTGGGCGGGGCTTTGTGCGGTGGGTGGGGCATTGTGTAGTGGGCGGAGTTGTCTTCCTGTGGGTACATCTTTGAGCGTCAGTGGGGCTTTGTGCAGTGGGCGGGGATTTATGCAGTGGGTGGGGCTTTTGCAGTGGGCAGGGTTTGTCTTGCTGTAGGCACAGGCTGTCTGAGTGTGGGCTGGAGGTTGTCTGGGTCCTTATCTTTGGGGACACTTTGCTGCCTCAGGTCCACCAGGAACTACAGGTTGTCTGTGGCTGTCCCACATACAGGGTCACAGACAGCAGGGGGCAGGCTGAGGGGCACAGCCACCTTGAGTGCCAAGCCAGCAGGGCACATGTCTCTGGACCACACTGCAGAGGAAATGCAGGTGCAGGTGCTCGTGGGACCCAGCAGGGCAGAGCGGCTGCACCACATGAATCTTCCCCGGTTCAAGGACAGGGGAGGGTAGACACAGGACAGTTGAGGGTGGACACAGGATACATGAGGGGGATGCACAGGACAGGTGAGGGTGGACACATTGAGAGCTGAGGATAGACAAATGGACAGGTGACAGTGCACAAATGGGCAGGTGAGCTGGACACACACCATTGCCCCTGTGGGAACTGAAGGTTCAGGCAGGGGATTGCAGGGCTCTGACAAGCAGGGGAGGGTGGGCATGCAAAACTCTGGCACCCCAGGACCTCCCAAGGGTCACTGGCACCATCACTGCACAGGCCTCCAATCACAGCCATTCCGCATTACATCATCCCCAGAGCAGAGCCCCCAGGGAGGACCCCAAGACAGGCTGAGCCCATCAACTGCTCTGCTCTCAGTGACAGATCTGCACCACTGACCAGAGATGGGTGGGGGGCTGGGCTCTCAGGACAGGGGGGACGCTGCGCCCTCCACGCAGCCTGCACACAGACGTGAGTGTCACTCCCAACACCTGGCCCGTGCCCACTGCGCCCAACGCGGGCACCCACCTTGGACGTCCAGGCGGAAGAAGACCCTCTGGCCCCCGGCCTCGCAGCTGTACTCCCCCGCATCCGCCTGGCCCGCCTGCTGCACCACCAGCTTCCGGGAGCGGCCCGAGGCCTCCACGCGCACCTTCGCGCTCGGGCTCAGCTTCTTCCCGTCCTTCAGCCAAGTCACCTCTGTCTCCGCCTGGGCCACCTCGCAGCTCAGCGTGGCCATGGCCCCCGCCTCCGCCTTCACCTCGCTGCGCGCCTGCTGCTCCTTGGCAAACACCGCCTTGGGCTCTGGGGAGCACGGGGCGCAGGGTCAGACACGCGCACCCACAGATCCAAGCAGCGCTGTCCATCCGTAACAGCGCCGCAGGACCAGGAACAAGATTCTGCGCTGGGCGCTGGAGCTGCAGTTCATGTAGGAGGCTCGCTGCAGCGTCTCTCGCCGCCCTCCTGCAGGTAGCTCCTGCAGGTCTGGGACCACTGATTGTATCATGGGTGTCCCCAAGCTTCTGTGGGCGGGGCTTTGTGTAGTGGGTGGGAGCTGTTTTTGGGCGTGGCTTTGTGTAGTAGGCGGGAGGTGTTTCAGGGCGGGGCTTTGTCTTGCTGTGGGCAAAGGCTTTGAGTGTGGGCGGGGCTTTGTCTTGCTGTGGGCAAAGGCTTTGAGTGTGGGCGGGGCTTTTTGTGGTGGGTACAGCATTGTGTAGTGGGCAGAGTTTGTGTTCCTGTGGGTACAGGATTTGAGTGTGGGTGGGGCTTTGAGTGTGGGCGGGGCTTTTGTGTGGTGGGTGGGGCATTGTGTACTGGGCGGAGTTTGTGTTCCTGTGGGTACAGAATTCGAGTGTGGGCGGGGCTTTGAGTGTGGGCGGGGCTTTTGTGTGGTGGGTGGGGCATTGTGTAGTGGAGTGTCTTGCTTTGGGTACATTTTTGAGTGTGGGCGGGGCTTTGTGCAGTGGGCGGGGCTTTGTGCGGTAGGTGGGGCTTTGTGTGGTGGTCGGGCTTTGTGCAGTGGGCGGGGCTTTGTGCAGTGGCGGGGCTTGTCTTCCTGTGGGCACAGGCTTTGTCTTAGTGTGCACAGGGGTTTGAGTGTGAAACAGATACATTCTTATCTTTGGGGACACTTTGCTGCCTCAGGTCCACCAGGAACTCCAGGTTGCCTGTGGCTGTCCCACATACAGGGTCACAGACAGCAGGGGGCAGGCTGAGGGGCACAGCCACCTTGAGTGCCAAGCTAGCAGGGCACATGTCTCTGGACCACACTGCAGAGGAAATGCAGGTGCAGGTGCTCGTGGGACCCAGTAGGGTAGAGCGGCTGCACCACATGAATCTTCCCTGGTTCAAGGACAGGGGAGGGTGGACACAGGACAGGTGAGAACAGGTGAGAGGGACACAGAGGACAGTTCAGGGTGGAAACAAGGCAGTCGAGGGGTGGACGCACAGGACATGTGAGGGTGGACACAAGGATAGGTGAGGATGGACACACAGGAGAGGTGAGTAGGACACATGGACAGGTGAGTGTGGAAACATGGACAGGTGAGAGTGGACACAGGACAGGTGACGGGGACACACAAGAACTGTGAGGGTGGACAAAAGGACAGGTAAGGATGAACACACAGGACAGGTGAGGGTGGACACACAAGACAGGTGAGGGGGACACACAGAAAAGTGAGGATGGACACAAGAACAGGTGAAAGTGGACACAGGACAGGTGAGGATAGACACACAGGACAGGTGAGGGTGGACAAATGGGCAGGTGACAGTGCACAAATGGGCAGGTGAGCTGGACACACACCATTGCCCCTATGGGAACTGAAGGTTCAGGCACGGGATTGCAGGGCTCTGACAAGCAGGGGAGGGTGGGCATGCAAAACCCTGGCACCCCAAGACCTCCCGTGTTGTCACTGGGTGCCCGCCGCCATCACTGCACAGGCCTCCAATCACAGCCATTCCGCATTACATCATCCCCAGAGCAGAGCCCCCAGGGAGGACCCCCAGACAGGCTGAGCCCATCAACTGCTCTGATCTCAGTGACAGATCTGCACCGCTGACCAGAGATGGGTGGGGGGCTGGGCTCTCAGGACAGCTCAGGACAGGGGAGACTCCACGCCCTCCACACAGACGTGAGTGTCACTCCCAACACCTGGCCCGTGCCCACTGCGCCCAACGCGGGCACCCACCTTGGACGTCCAGGCGGAAGGAGACCCTCTGGCCCCCGGCCTCGCAGCTGTACTCCCCCGCATCCGCCTGGCCCGCCTGCTGCACCACCAGCTTCCGGGAGCGGCCCGAGGCCTCCACGCGCACCTTCGCGCTCGGGCTCAGCTTCTTCCCGTCCTTCAGCCAAGTCACCTCTGTCTCCGCCTGGGCCACCTCGCAGCTCAGCGTGGCCATGGCCCCCGCCTCCGCCTTCACCTCGCTGCGCGCCTGCTGCTCCTTGGCAAACACCGCCTTGGGCTCTGGGGAGCACGGGGCGCAGGGTCAGAGCCGCGCATTCACAGATCCAAGCAGCGCTGTCCATCTGTAACAGCGCCGCAGGACCAGGAACAAGATTCTGCGCTGGGCGCTGGAGCTGCAAGCTGCAGTTCATGTGGGAGGCTCCGCTGCAGCGTCTCTCGCCGCCCTCCTGCAGGTAGCTCCCGCAGGTCTGGGACCACTGATTGTACCATGAGTGTTCCCAAGCTTCTGTAGGCGTGGCTTTGTGGGCGTGGCTTTGTTTGTGGGCGGCTTTGTGGGCGGGGCTTTGTGTAGTGGGTAGGAGCTGTTTTTGGGCGTGGCTTTGTGTAGTAGGCGGGAGTTGTTTCAGGGCGGGGCTTTGTCTTGCTGTGGGCAAAGGCTTTGAGTGTGGGCGGGGCTTTGAGTGTGGGCGGGGCTTTTGTGTGGTGGGTGGGGCATTGTGTAGTGGAGTGTCTTGCTTTGGGTACATTTTTGAGTGTGGGCGGGGCTCTGTGCAGTGGGCGGGGCTTTGTGCAGTGGGCGGGGCTTTGTGCAGTGGGCGAGGTTTGTCTCCCTGTGGGCACAGGCTTTGTCTTAGTGTGGGTGGGGGTTTGTCTGAGTGTGAAACAGATACATCCTTATCTTTGAGGACACTTTGCTGCCTCAGGTCCCCCAGGAACTCCAGGTTGCCTGTGGCTCTGTCCCACATACAGGGTCACAGACAGCAGGAGGCAGGCTGAGGGGCACAGCCACCTTGAGTGCCAACCCAGCAGGGCACATGTCTCTGGACCACACTGCAGAGGAAATGCAGGTGCAGGTGCTCGTGGGACCCAGTAGGGTAGAGCGGCTGCACCACATGAATCTTCCCCGGTTCAAGGACAGGGGAGGGTGGACACAGGACAGGTGAGGGGGACACACAGGACAGGTGAGGGTGGATACAGGACAGGTGAGAGGGACACACAGGACAGGTGAGGCTGGACACAGGACAGGTGAGGGGGACACACAGGACAGGTGAGGGTGGACACACAGGGCAGGTGAGGGTGGACACAGGACAGGTGAGGGTGGACACACGGGACAGGTGAGGGTGGACACATGGACACGTGAGGGTGGACAAATGGACAGGTGAGGATGGACAAATGGACAGGTGAGAGTGGACACAAGGACAGGTGAGGGTGAACAAATGGAGAAGTAAGGGTGGAACACGGACAGGTGAGGATGAAGAAATGGACAGGTGAGGGTGCACAAATGGGCAGGTGAGCTGGACACACACCATTGCCCCTGTGGGAACTAAAGGTTCAGGCACGGGATTGCAGGGCTCTGACAAGCAGGGGAGGGTGGGCATGCAAAACCCTGGCACCCCAAGACCTCCCGTGTTGTCACTGGGTGCCCGCCGCCATCACTGCACAGGCCTCCAATCACAGCCATTCCGCATTACATCATCCCCAGAGCAGAGCCCCCAGGGAGGACCCCAAGACAGGCTGAGCCCATCAACTGCTCTGCTCTCAGTGACAGATCTGCACCGCTGACCAGAGCTGGGTGGGGGGCTGGGCTCTCAGGACAGCTCAGGACAGGGGGGACGCCGCGCCCTCCATGCAGCCTGCACACGACGTGAGTGTCACACCCAACACCTGGCCCGTGCCCACTGCGCCCAACGCGGGCACCCACCTTGGACGTCCAGGCGGAAGGAGACCCTCTGGCCCCCGGCCTCGCAGCTGTACTCCCCCGCATCCGCCTGGCCCGCCTGCTGCACCACCAGCTTCCGGGAGCGGCCCGAGGCCTCCACGCGCACCTTCGCGCTCGGGCTCAGCTTCTTCCCGTCCTTCAGCCAAGTCACCTCTGTCTCCGCCTGGGCCACCTCGCAGCTCAGCGTGGCGCTGGCCCCCGCCTCTGCCTTCACCTCGCTGCGCGCCTGCTGCTCCTTGGCAAACGCCGCCTTGGGCTCTGGGGACAGATAGCACACGTGTTCAGTCATAGGAAGCTTCTACGTCCCGGATTCTGGTTAGCAGCTCTTGATCCCAGGCAACCTCAGGTCCCAGCATAAGGACCTCTGTGACCTGAGAGCTTGGGCTTTTCCTGCAAAAGAGGGAATGTGATTTCCAGCAGGAACTTGGTGCAACTAGAACAGCAGCAAGGCCGGCCACTGAGAAGTCACCCAGCCATCCCTTCACACGCCTCCTCATCTGCCCATCTACCGACACTGCACAGAGTAAGTGAAGTCCAGTCTGTTAACACATGCCCAGTTAGCCGCAGTAACTGAGAAATGATCACTTCAGGATTTCTGCTTTTGGATACAGCCAGACTGTCAGCCATGAACATCGCTAAGCATTCTGTGGGTGTGTGTGGGCTTTTGTATGCCCGGGTTTAAGATGTCTGTGTGTGGAGTGCCCGCATCCTTGTCCGAGAAAGAGGCAAGAGCTTGCAGCTGCCCTGACCCCATGGCCTGGTGGCCCAGAGTGGGATGAGATGAGCCCATGTCAGAAGCGGAAGTTCTCGGCGTCCTCGTCCACAGGCAGGAAGAGGTGCCTCATCCGCACCTGTGCCATTTGTACAAAAAAGCCGGGAACACAGATGGGGAGCCGGGACCACAGGGGTCCTGACACAGTCACCCTCAGGCTGGAGGCGCCCTGACTGGCCCTCACGGAGACCGGGACAGGAAGCCTTCTTCCCACAGAGCGGAGCCTGTCCCACCTCCCCACCGCTCATGGCCTTCCTGGAGCTGGGGGCGGGCGGCGTCCATCAGCACAGAGCAGCCCCCGCCGCAGCCACCCCCAGCGCCGCCGCACTCACCCTGCACCAAGAGCTGGTAAGCGACGCGGCTCTCGCGACTGATGCACTCGTAGAGTCCAGCATCGTCCCGCGCCACGTCCCGCACCAGCAGCGCTCGCCGTCCTGCCCGAGCCTGCGTCTCGTACTTGGGGCCCCCAGGGAGCTCACAGCCGTCCTTCAGCCACGTCACAGCTGCCGCCTGATCCGACAGCTCGGCCAGCAGCTGCGCCTCCTCGTGCAGCCGAGCCAGCACCTCCTGGGCAGCCGCAGCAGGGCGCGTGCCGGTGGTCAGTCCCGCGGCTTCGGGGATGGTTACACAGAAGAGACCGCAGGAGGTAGACGAGGCGACCGGCAGGCGAGGACAGGTGAAGGGAATGGAGAAAGGGACGAGTCACAGGAAAGAGGCAGGGAAGGAAAGCGGGATGGTGGAAGGCAAAGGAGGAACAGGAAGAAAAGAACGGAGGAGGGAAAGAGAATGGTGTGCCCCAGAAAGGAGAAACAGTGGGAAAACCAGGTGCAAGCGCAGGGGAGGCAAAGCAAGAAACAGGTGGGCAGAGAGGAGACATGGAGAGAGACAGAGGCAGGTGGAGAGGAGGGGGCTGGTGTCCACACCCCGCCCAGCCACACCAGCCCGCCTGGGCCGGTCACTTCGGCACCCGCTGCCCTCCCCCTCCCCCCGGCACTTTCTCTGCTCGTCCACCCCCCAGGACCCCGCCCCAGAGAAAACGGCTCAGGATCTCAGTCCTACCTCGGACCTCCATGCGGATGCAGCTTTCAATGCCGTCGGCCACGAACTTCAGCTGCGCCCCGTGCAAGGCGGCGGGCACCTCTCGGATGGTGAGCGTGTGTCGGGTCCGGTCCCGGCGGATCACATACACGCTGCTGGCTTTCAGGGCCACCCCGTCCAGGAGCCACTCGCCCGCAGAGGCTGCCGTGAGGTCCACGGAGAAGGTGACTTCGCCACCCTCCACCGCCTCCAC
The DNA here is from genome assembly GCA_023101885.1 of Typhlomys cinereus. NCBI lineage: Eukaryota > Metazoa > Chordata > Mammalia > Rodentia > Platacanthomyidae > Typhlomys > Typhlomys cinereus. Next base: position 1,093,932 of record JALPQD010000590.1, on the reverse strand, counting down.
GGCCTTCAGAGGTGTCTTCACAGCCAGCTGGGGAGCTACAAGGTGGGTAGTGTCAGGAGGGAGCCCGGCCAGGGAAGGGCACAGCCCCTGCCTTCCCTTCCTCTTCACAGAGCTGGGGTCCAGAGGCCCCCGCTCGGTCCGGTGGGGGACCGAAGCCCGGTTCCCTGTGGCCCACCAGCGGAGGACGGTCAACGACGCCTGAATCACGTCTTGGAGCCCCTGTCCTTGTGCCGCCCCTGCAGGCCCCCGTAAGGTTCTCGGGGTCGTGTGGCATTCTTCCTCCATGAACATGATGCCCCTCTGGGCTCCGCCCCTAGTCTAACCTAAGGAGGTGGGTGGGTCCTGTCTGGTCCTGAAGCAGGTTGAAACATTTCATCTTGGAGGGAGACTCACTACGGGTGGGAATGAGGGGACCCCTCTGCGCAGAAGCCCAGGCAGCATCCGATGCTGGGGGAGGCTCTCCCCGCAGACGAGCCGCTGGAGGAGACTCCTGGATCCGCCAGTCGCTCAGACACCCCGGGTTGTAGCCTGTGTGGTCTCGCCCATGTTGGGGGGACTTTCTGACGATGTGGCGGCCTTTAGTCGGCCCTGTCCCTAGTAGCCCCCACCCATGCTCCTCTAAGTGACACCACTAGCTCGCTGGTTCATCAAGGTGGACACTGGCGTAGCGGTTAGTAGTCTGGGGTGCATCCGTGTGGTTCCTCCCTTCGTGGGGTGAACAGGTACCCCGTGGCAGCTCCCCAGGGAAAGCTTCACGCAACACTTGGAGGCCAGACCAGCCGCCCAAGGGCCGTGTCAACCCGTCTGCAGGCTCCACCAGCCGCCCAAGGGCCGTGTCAACCCGTCTGCAGGCTCCACCAGCCGCCCAAGGGCCGTGTCAACCTGTCTGCAGGCTCCACCAGCCGCCCAAGGGCCGTGTCAACCCGTCTGCAGGCTCCACCAGCCACCTAAGGGCCGTGTCAACCCCTGTGCCGTCGCCGAGCGGCCCACTTACCCAAGTGGAAAGTCCCCGGGAACTCGAGGCAGGGACTCTGGCCGAAGCGGTTGGTGGCTGACACCCGGAACTGGAAGTCCCCCTCCTCGGCCACACCGGCGAGGGTGAACTCCAGCGTGGACACCCACTCAGCCTGGTGGCACCGGCTCCAGGCATGAGCCCCGAGTTTCCTCTTCTCCACCACATAACCATCGATGGTGACAGGGTGGTCCCCGTGGGGTGGTGGGGACCAGGCGAGGGTCACAGAAGTCTCCGTCTTGGCCTTTACCACAGGATCGGCCGGGGGATGCAAGGGTGGCCTCCTGGGGGCTGGATGGAAGATGGGCCAAGTTTACCAACTGGGAGCTCCCTCCCCCAGCCTGGGTTCCCACAAAGGGAATCCCTCCCTGGACGCGTCTCTGGTGCACGGGACCCCCAGCCAACAGTGGGCTCAGGAACCCCTCCCCAGACCTGCCACAAACCGATGGCGGTAGAAGACCAGCCACCCCTGCAGGGCCACGTCCTCCGACATGCTGGGCTCTCCACTGGCCCACAGAGCCCTGGGCACTGAAGGAAGACAGAAGTACCCCTGGCAGTGCCAGGGGACTGCGCTTGAGGGCCTCCCCAGGACCACTCTTCAGGACCCTACCTGACACACAGAACTGGGTGGTCGTCCGGCAGCCTCCGGCCACAAAGGCCACCTCGCCCATGTCCTCCAGGGCACACTGGAAGATGGTCAGGGTGTGGCACGTGCCTTCCGCAGTGATGGCTACCCGGCCCCCAGCCACCACTTCCTCCTGGTTCCGGAGCCAGCGGACAGGGCCCTCGGGGACGGCAAGTTCCACCCAAAAGATGGCGGTGTCTCCGGCACGCACTGCTGTCTTCCGGGGCAGCTTTCGGGTCAGGTTCCCTGGAAGAGACGATCCAGAGCTGGGAAACAGCGCCACAATATCCCTCATCCCTGCTTTCCCCTTGTGTGCTCTCCTCTCTGTCGGCCGCGTCTGTCCAGCCTGAGGCCTGACCCACTCCTGGCCTCACCCTACCCTGACAGCCCTCAAGCGTCCCCTGCCCCGGCTCCATCCTCTCCCTGACCCCTGCTGCCCGCACCTCCTGCGCAGACCACCTGCCCCTCACCTGCGCACTCCACCTGCCCCTCACCTGCGCACTCCACCTGCCCCTCACCTCCTGACACTCCACCTGCCCCTCACCTCCTGACACACCTCACCTGCCCCTCACCTCCTGACACACCTCACCTGCCCCTCACCTCCTGACACCTCACCTGCCCCTCACCTCCTGACACACCACCTGCCCCTCACTCCTGACACTCCACCTGCCCATCACCTCCTGACACTCCACCTGCCCCTCACCTGTGCACTCCACCTGCCCCTCACCTGCTGACCCCACCTGCCCCTCACCTCCTGACACACCTCACCTGCCCCTCACCTCCTGACACCTCACCTGCCCCTCACCTCCTGACACACCACCTGCCCCTCACCTCCTGACACTCCCACCTGCCCCTCACCTCCTGACACTCCACCTGCCCCCTCACCTGTGCACTCCACCTGCCCCTCACCTGCTGACCCCCACCTGCCCTCACCGTGGCACTCCACCTGCCCCTCACCTCCTGCACACACCACCTGCCCCTCACCTCCTGACACTCCACTGCCCTCACCTCCTGCACAGACCACCTGCCCCTCACCTCCTGACACTCCACCTGCCCCTCACCTCCTGCACAGACCACCTGCCCCTCACCTCCTGACACTCCACCTGCCCCTCACCTCCTGCACAGACCACCTGCCCCTCACCTCCTGACACCCCACCTGCCCCTCACCTCTGCACAGACCACCTGCCCCTCACCTCCTGACACACCACTGCCCCTCACCTCCTGACACACCACCTGGCCCCTCACCTCCTGACACTCCACCTTGCCCCTCACCTCCTGACACTCCACCTGCCCTCACCTCCTGCACAGACACCTGCCCCTCACCTGCGCACTCCACCTGCCCCTCACCTCCTGACACTCCACCTGCCCCTCACCTGTGCACCTCCACCTGCCCCTCACCTCCTGACACACTCACCTGCCCCTCACCTCCTGACCCCACCTGCCCCTCACCTGCGCACATACCAGCCTCTCCATGTAGGACTCTCGGCCCCTTCTCCAGCACCTCTGGCAGCCTCACCAGCCCACCTTCCATCAACGACCCAATCCACCGCACCCCTGCTCGTCCTAATCTGGCGTCTGTCGCATCCCTTCGGCCGGCCCCTCTCACCAGACCCCCTCTCCTCCAAATCCTCTCCTTGCCCCTTGGAGAGAAAGCTGCCCCCGCGGTCCCACAGCCCCACCTCTCCGCCCCACCCTGCCCCGCCTGCCTCGGACGGCCAGCTCTGCCACTGTGCGGCTGCCCTCGGTGGTCTCGCAAATGTACACGGCGTCGTCGTCGGCCGAGACGTCGCGCACTGTCAGCCTGCGCTCGGTGCCCTCCTCCTCGATGCGGTACTTGGCGCCCGCCCACAGCCGCGTCTCCTCCTTGAACCACGCGGCCTCGGTGGCCGGCTGGGCCACCTCGCACTGGAACGTGGCCGACTCCTTCTCGCGCACCTCCAGGTCCTGCAGCCGCCTCTTGAAGGGCACCGCGGGCTCTACCCGGGGGACCAGAGAGAGGGTCAGGGGGAGGGGAGCAGGAACGGGCGGGGCCAAACGGGATGGGTGGGGCCGGAAAGTGTGGTCAAGTGGGGGGAGGTCAAAGAGGAGGGGCGTGTTCAGAGCGCCCCTCCGCAGGTGGGTAAAGGGGCGGGGCCAGAGCGAAGGGTGGGGTTAGGTCCCGGAAGGGGCCGAGCAAGGGAAGGACTGAGAGGAAAATGGTTGGGGAGCTACTGGATAGGAGGAGACAGGAGTGGGCGGAGAGGGAGCTGGGGCAGCACGTGCGTGCGCAGCGGGGAGGAAGCAAGGGAAGGGGGCGAGCCAGGGAAGGGGGAAAAGGCTGGGACTGGGGAGCGGGCAGGATGGGGCAGAGAGTCGGGAGCCGACGGGAAAGGAGCAGTGACGTTGAAAGAAGACAGTGCAGGGAGGGTGATTGCGAGTGAGCCGTAGGGACAGGCCTTGGCAGGAGACTCGAAGGCTAGGACGGGCCAAGGGGGCGCCGCCCATAGTTTTAGAACCCAGTTCTTCACCTCTGGATTCTGCAACCCCCTTTCGCGAGTCTTTGGACCAGCAGATCTCGCCACTTGGGTGCACCGCGGCCGCCCAGGCCAAGAGACTGCACCCCGTGGTCGGGAAGGAGCCTTCCTCTCCCGGCTCCTGCGGGCAGCAGCTGCACCCCGAGACCCGGCCTCACCTCGCACCACCACCAGCACCGAGCTGTACGTCTGCCCCACGAGGTTGGAGGCCGTGCAGGTGTAGAGGCCGCGGTCGGACTGCTTGCAGAACAGGATCTTAAGGACGAAATTCTCTTGCTCGTCCTCATATACCACGTGTCGCCGACCCTCGGTCACCAGCTGCCCGTCCTTCTTCCACACCGTCTCGGGCTTCGGCTCGCCGGTCACGAAGCAGCTGAGGCGCGCGTGCTTGCCCTCGGTCACCGTGCAGGTGCGCGTCCCCGCGCTGGGTGGCGAGGCGGGGACGCCCTCGGCGCGCATGGCCTCGCGCCGCTGCTGCAGATGTGCCAGGAGCGCGGCGGTGGAGGCCCCGGGGGGCCCTGCAGCGTCGGCGTCCGAATCCACCACGAGCGCCGCGGCGGTGCTGGCCGAGCCCAGCGGGTTCTCAGCGCGCACTTCGTAGGTGCCGCCGTCCCGTGGCCGCGCCGCCCGGATTCGAAGCGCGCTCGCCTCGCCGTGCTCCTCCACGCGCACCCGGGGGGCGTCGGGCGCGCCCAGGCGCCGCCCGTCCTTGGACCAGCTCACGGCGGGTGGTGGCGAGCCTTGCACGCGACAGCGGAAAGTGGCGTCGGCGCCCTCGCGCACGCGGATGGAGGTGGGGCGCAGCAGAAAGTGGGGCGCCTGCTCACGCACGCAGCCTCGGCATCCACCCGCAGACCCACGGCCGCGAAGGCCTCTCCGATGGAGTTCCGCGCTCGGCACACGTACTGGCCGCTGTCGCCCAGCGCCAAGTCCAGGATGGTGAGGCGGTACACGTCTCCGTCCTGGGCCAGGCGGAAGCGCGCCCCTGCCCCCACCGGCTGCCGGTCTTTCTCCCAGCTCACTTGCGGCCTGGGGTTGCCTACGATCTCGCAGCTCAGCGTGGCGTCCTTGCCCACAGACACCACGAAAGCCTTGGGGCGCGTTAAGAAGCGGGGTGCGCCGCTGAAAGAGTGGTCCATGGTGGTGGGCGGAGGGAGGGTCTGCAAAGGAAAGGACGGTGGTCACGATGATGCCGGGACGAGCCCCTCGCCCACGTTCCACCTTCTCCAGGGCTGCCTGGAGAACCCACAGAAGCCTGGTGGGGCCCCTCCCCAGCAGATCTCTCTCCCCGACACCAAGCCTCGTGATTGGCTCCAAAGCCCAGCAGCGGAGAACAGCCGCTCTTCTCTGAGGCTCTGGGGTCTGCACCTTCAGTAAGGCAGCTGATAAGTGCGTCTATCGCTGATAGACACAGGTGTCAACTTAATTGGGCACATCTGTGAAGACTTGATAATGAAGGTAAAAGCAAACCTGCAGGAGATTGACTGATGAGATAAGATATAGCCCATGGTGGGTGGGCCTTTCCCAGCACAGGCGGGTAAAATGAAGAGAGCTGTTTCAGTAAGTGAACATACTTCAGTGTGTCTGGAAGTAAGGTTGCCTCTCTCAGAAGTCCTGTGCACATAGTGTGACCAGTTCCCTCAGCTCCTCGGACCTCTTGTGCCAGGCCCGGTCAAGAACTGTAACCGGATGACTGTAAGCCAAAAAAAGCCCCCTTGTTCCCACAGCTGTTTGGTTATGAGTCGATCAGCAGCACGCGGCACAGTGCAGCAGCCCCACGGCTCGAAGTGATGTGCTTGCGCCCCACACCCACGGCCCCCTCATCTCCCGAGGAGCGAGGCCTTCAACCAGCAAAGAAAGGAAGGAACCCCGACCCTCGGCTTTGCCTGACAGGAGTGCTCCCCCACTCAGTGAGCACCTGCTCGGCGTGTAGTGCCGTACCTCCTTGCAGGTCTGTGGCTGGAAGGACAGCAGGGGAACCCCTAGAGTGTCAGGTACATAGCAGCCCCCCAAGAACTGGGACTAGTGTGGCCCAGCTAGCCTGAGGCCCAGTGACCTGGTCACTCTGAAGTCTCGAGTCCTGGCCCTGACAGCCCACACCCCTACAGACACAGGGGTCACAGACTTCAGTACCCCAGTGCCTCTGGCCTGTGCCCACCCAGTGGGTGTGTGTAAGCACCGGCACGGGGGCCTTAAATAAGGACGGTGGGCGCCATGGCTGCCAGACACCAAACTCCTGCACTCTTGGCAGACACGGGTACCCAGTGTGGCGGCCTTCACACGGTGCCCGCATCTGCCCTCACTTCCGCCGGAGCCTCCCGCCTCTCGGCCTGTCCTGCGTCGCCTGCTCTGGAATGAGCAGTTGATCCTCACTGGGGCCGGCGGCGTCCTGTGATTCGGGTCCCTAATCCCCTAATCCTTTTCCAGGAGGCAGAGCCTGGACCAGAGTTGGGCCGCAGCCCCGGACCTGCTGACTCACCGTCCAGTCAGCAACCCTGCCCCCCCCTGCCACCCCAGCCCCGGCTCCATCACTCGGACTGGACAGAGTCACCAAGCCTCACAGGCCAGGACCAAGTGAAATCCAGGGCCTTCACCGCGGTGCTACTTGCCGGTGGGATCATACGTCCCCGAGACAAGGCAGAACTTCCAAGGTCGGCTGCTGCCCTCACAGCCTGAGGTGGCAGAGCAGAGACACATGGACCAGCTGGGAGGCAGCGAGGTCTCTCCATGCACTGGGGGAGCTGGGCAGACGCCACAGATACACGGACCCCAGAGTGACACGAATGGGCAGAGACCCCGAAGTCCTCGGAATGGTGCCCTTGAGCCCTGCCGCCCCCCTCACGTATGTTGCCAGCTGGTGGCACGCCAAGGCAGCGCCCACTGTGATGGAGCCAAGGAGCGTCTTCAGAGCACCTCACACTGCCAAGCAGGCCCGAGGCCAGAGAGCGACTCAAGAACAGATACTCTAAAGCTGGTCTCTTCCCCGGGCGCCTCGCGTAAAAGATAAGGAAACGGGGCTGGAGAGTGGCTCAGGGGTTAAGCCTCTGCCTTGCAGGCGGAAGGTCCTGAGTTCAGATCCTAGACCCCACATATAGACGCCGGGTGGAAGCAGGGGGGGGGGACCTGCGTTTCTGGCCCTGGTGTGCGGAGCCTGTGAATCCCGGGGCAGAGTAAACAAGGAGGAGGTGGAGGGTCCATGGTGGTTCCCGAATTTCTCCGTGGTTCTACACACACACACACATGCACACAATTGAATAATAAAAAAATTTTTTTATATAGTAAAAAAAGAAAAAAATAAGGAAACGGGAAATCTCAGAGGCCTCCCGGAAGTCTGCCCTAGAGAGGGTCACTTGCACAGCTCTGGACCCCCTAGTTTGGGCTGAGGCTTATGGACGTGACTCCCCAGCTGGGGCGGGGGAGCCCTCGGGTGGCACCTTCGGCCCCACAGGAAGTCCCTCCCCCTCAGATTGCCTGGACGGTCAACTCTTTAGGAGCTTGGCCTGACGGCTCCTTACCCCTCAAGGCCTTCTGTAGCCAGCAGACACCCTGCACCCCTCTCCTGCCCAGGTGACTCACGAGAGTCCCTGAAACTGTCTCGCTCGAGACACCAGAGAGAGAGAGAAAGAGGGACTTCCTCCCCAACTTCGGCAGAATTTGGTCACAGCACAACCCTCGAAGGGTGGCCATGTTCTAGATGAGTCCAGAGTGGGATGACTCAGGCTGGTAAGAGCACAGCCTCACGCCCCCTAGAGCACACCCTTCCCCGCCCCCCACCACCCTTAGAGCACCGCCCTTCCCCGCCCCCCACCACCCTTAGAGCACCGCCCTTCCCCATCCCCCCACCACCCCTAGACCACCACCCTTCCCCGCCCCCTCCACCACCTCTAGACCACGGCCTTTCCCCGCCCCCTCCACCACCCCTAGACCACCACCTTTCCCCGCTCCCCTCCACCACCCCTAGACCACCACCTTTCCCCACCCCCTCCAACACCCCTAGATCACCACCTTTCCCCGCCCCCTCCCACCACCCCTAGACCACCACCTTCCCCGCCCCTCCACCACCCCTAGACCACCACCCTTCCCCGCCCCCTCCCACCACCCCTAGACCACCACCTTTCCCTGCCCCCCTCCCACCACCCCTAGACCACCACCTTTCCCTGCCCCCTCCCACCACCCCTAGACCACCACCTTTCCCCGCCCCCTCCACCACCCCTAGACCACCACCCTTCCCCATCCCCCCACCACCCTAGACCACCACCTTTACCCGCCCCCTCCACCACCCCTAGACTACCACCTTTCCCCCTCCCCCTCCACCACCCCTAGACCACCACCCTTCCCCGCCCCCTCCACCACCCTAGACCACCACCTTTCCCTGCCCCCTCCCACCACCCCAAGACAGGAGCCAGCGGGCCTGTGGCCCCCATGCCCTTCCCGAGGGTATTTCCAAGGGCAGCCCCTGAGCCCAACCTCACCTTAGACCCCAGCCTGAGCCTCCCCCAGTCCCCGGGAAATTCTTTCCTGGAGTCAAGTGTCGGTGCCCCTCTGGCTGTCCCCTCCACTGAGCCAACAGGCCCAAAATAGCCCCAGCTGTCAGCGGACATCATCTCAATAAAGCTGGGGGCAGGGCCGCCAGACCCCCAGGCAGCCCGCAGATCAAGGGGAGCCTGGCCAGGCAGCGGGTGCTGGTGCTGACCCCGGCCCCCGGGACCCTCAGGACAGGCTGCCCCTGCCCAGCCGACGCCTCAACTTGGGGTCCCCAGCGGGTCCAGTTCTGGCATCCAGCCCATTCTCTTCCCCAAGCTCCTCCAGTTCCACAGAACACCGTGACCTCCAGCCCAGCCGCCCTCCGCTGGAAGACCCGCCCGCGGGGCAGCCCTGCCCGCTCACCTGTCTCTACCGGGGCTCAGGAAAGGCCCGGGCTGGAGGCGCAGATGGTGAGTTGGGGGCTGCTGGGTCTTGCCTCCTTTCTGGGGCCCAGGACGACGCGGTTCCCACCCAGCAGCCCACACTCCGGCCGGTCCTCGGACTGGACAGGGACGAAAGGACAGTCAAAGGCCGTCAGCTGGAGAAGACTGGGCCCGCCCCCGCCCCACCCCCACCCCTGGCCAGCCCAGTACAGCCCAGCTCCAAAATAGCGCGGGTGTCACTGTCTAAGATTCAATTTCACCCTCGGCCCAGGGAGGCAAAGGGCAGGTGGTCAGGGGCAGGAAGACGCCTGTGTCGGGCCCCAATGATGTGAGCAGCAAGGGTGGTTGGTCATGCGTCCTCGGAGCAGCATCCTGGGTGTGCTAGGGGACAGCGCCCAGGACCCTAGCACCCCACCAGGAGGATCAAGGGAGCAGCCCCGAGGGGGGCTGGAAACCCACCATGGAGGCAGCTGCGGTCCAGGACCCGGGACCAAGGGGACACAAAACACACCCAAAGACTCAGCCTCCTGAGAGCCCAGGCTCAGACCCCCTTAGCTGCCCCGGGGCCCTGGACCCCGGGCACCTCACACCTCCTCAGCGAGTCGTCCTGGAGCCCTCAGAGGTTATTCTGCCGGCCCCTCTGCCGCTCCGCCCGTGTGTCACGCTGGCCAACAACGACCTTCTACTTTTAGTTATTTAAAGCGATCCACAAAGGCGAAATATCGGTGTGTTCACCATTTGGGGAGGGGACAGGATGTTTGTGCCGTGTTTCTTGAAAAAAAAGACATTGTCCTTCAGGGCTTTCAGAGGCTACAGGCCCCACGGGACCCTTGGTCCTCCACCCACGAGACCCTTGGTCCTCCACCCACGGGACCCTGGGTCCTCCACCCACGGGACCCTGGGTCCTCCACCCACGGGACCCTGGGTCCTCCACCCACGGGACCCTGGGTCCTCCACCCACGGGACCCTGGGTCCTCCACCCACGGGACCCTGGGTCCTCCACCCACGGGACCCTGGGTCCTCCACCCACGGGACCCTGGGTCCTCCACCCACGGGACCCTGGGTCCTCCACGTGACGGAGCCCAGGGAACTGGTCCTCAGCCCTGGGCCCAGCCCACTCTGCTGGAATCTCTGAGCCTGGCCACCAGGGGGAGCAGCAGGCGGCGACTCAGACCAGGCACTGGTTCCAGCCAGCACCAGGCTTCCCAGAAGCACTTGGCCGGGGCTACCATCGATGTCCAGATGACACCAGATTGTACGTCAGGGAGAGGCTTCAGGGCAGACGAGTTGGCTCAGGGGAAGGGGCCGTGGGGCCAGGGAGCTGAGGCTCTTATGCCCTGGGGAGCAGGGATGGGCTCTGCACCCAAAGCCTCAAGGAAAGAGACCATGAGAGGCACAGCGTGGATCAGATCAGAGTCAAGTCACCAAATGCAGGGCCGCCGAGAGCCAGGGCCGCCGAGAGCCAGGGCCGCCGAGAGCCAGGGCCGCCGAGAGCCAGGACGCAAGTCTGGAGACATAGGGCCCCCCTTGAAACGAACCACCAAGACATCCTCGAGGCCTCTACCCTTCCTCCTCTAGCTCCTTCCTCATCCTCTGTGACTCCTCCCCTCGCGGCTCCTCCTCAATGATCCTCCCAGACTCTTCCCCCCCATCCATGCTCCTGGGGGTAACCTCACCCCTCCACAGCTCCTCTTCTTTTGTGATCACTCCTTTCCATGGCCCCTTCTGTAGGGTCACTTTCAAACATTTCAAACACTGAACACTCCAAATGCAACAGAAAGTGCTTGCGGCCCGAGAGAGGCTCCTTGTGGTCTCCTGTTCTGTCCCCTTCCCTCAGATGGGGTCACTTTCCCCTGTGCAGACCGTGCGTCCATTCGCTCAGGGGCCAACTGCTCTCTACTGCAGGGCAGACACACACACGCGCACGCAGACACATGCACACACAGCATGCACGCGCACGCACATGCACACATGCACCCACACACGCACACGCGTGCACACACATATGCACATACACACAGCATGCACATATGCACCCACACACACGCGTGCACACACATATGCACATACACACAGCATGCATATATGCACCCACACACGCACACACAGTGTGCACATACATACAGCATGCACACACGCACACATGCACGCACACACATGTGCACACACATGCACACACACATGCATGCGCACACAGAAGCTACCGTCCCTCACCCGTGTCTTGCACTCAGCCTGCGACTCTCTCCTTTGGCTTTCTGATTCTTCACCTGAGTGAGAATGCAGCATTTGTCCTCCACCATCTCCGTACTTGCTAAGGACAGTCCCGTGTTGGAAGGCTAATAACATCCATCCATCACTTGGCCTGCGCCCATAGGCTCCCATCATCAGCGGCACGCAAACCCAGGCTGAAAAGACCACAGAAAACCCGCTTTGAACATGGACCTTCTTGTCGTCATACCTGGGCGAGACCAGAGAACTACCGCCCAGCTCTGAGCTGCGTAGGTACTTGCGGTGGTGCAGAGATGTTCTAGAAGCCAGGAGTGGTGAACGAGCCAGTAATCCTGGCACTTTGGGGCTGAAGCAAAGTCTGTGCCCTGTAGGGGAGAAAGTGGAGACCTGCAGGGGAGGGGGTGGGGTTCAGAGAGTGAAGTGGACCTGCCGCAGGGCTGCCGCTCTACCAAGAGTGCGAAGACCTGAGCGTCCATGTTGCAGTGGGCAGGGAGCGATTTATACAACGGAGGCTAAAGAGTTGACGCCACAGAAATCAAGAGTAGAAGCCAGGAAGGATGGGAAGGAAGGAGGACCGCGGGGAGGAGGAGCCGGCAAGAGGAAGCGGGAGGAGCGCAGGAAGGACACACCACTTCCGGGAACTCGGTTCTCCCCCTCCATCCTCTGGGCTCCAGGGAGCAAAGTCCAACACCAAGTTTGCACACAGTTTCTTGACCCATTGAGTTGTCCTGCTGCTCCAGTAACAAACCTCAAAACGAAACAAAGAGAGCTGGAGAGAGATGGCTCAGGACTGAAGTCTCTGCCTCACAAGCAGGATTGAATCCAGACTCGATCCCACATAAAAACTCCAGGCAGAAATAGGAGCGGCCTGCACTTCCAGCCCTGGACGGCAGAGCCTGGAAAACACCAGAGCTAAGAACAGGATGATTCTTGAAGTCACCCTTGGGCCTCCACAGGGACACGCAGTACTCCATGGCGCGCGCGCACACACACACACACACACACACACACACACACACACACACACTCACAGATAGCCAGACAGACAGATAGAAAAAAGAACAGTAATGAAAATTTTTCTTGTCCCACACACAAGTATATGAGTTGATAACCTGAAGTCTCTGCCTGTGTAACTACCCACCCTGCCCAAACTCAGGCGTTGCCTGAACAAAGCTTCCAAGTCTTGGATTTCATGGGTGAGTTGTTCTCTCTCCCCAAAACAGCTCTGTGTTGTGCCCTGCCTCTCCCTGGGAAGAGCGGAGTAAACATGTTCTCGCAGACACCCGCCTACAACCCCCCGGCTTAGAACGAATGGCAGCTGGGGTTTGCGGGCTAGTGCACAAGGTTCTGGGGCACTTTCCTCCAGCCACCGTGTCTGAGACACCAAGGTCGCACCTGCTATTTGAGGACGCTCCGCAGGACGAGCAGTGGTGTTGCAGTCAGCCTGCCACACTGCTGATAAATGACCATCAAACACCTTAAGGGGGGGCTGGAGAGGTGGCTCAGCGGTTAAGCCTCTGCCTTGCAGGCGGAAGGTCCTGAGTTCGGATCCTAGACCCACATATAGACGCCAGGCGGAAGCGGGGGTGGGGTGGGGTGGGGGGGTGGCCTGTGCTTCTGGTCCTGGTAGGGCGGAGTAGTTCCCGAATTCGTCCGCGTGGTTCTACACACACATGCATATGCACAATTAAATAAATAATAAAAAAAAATTTAAAAAAACACCTTAAGGGAACAAGGAGTTTATTTCCTTACCATAGTCAGGTTACAGTTCTCAGTCCAGCTTGACGGGAGAGCACGCACCAGGGCCGAGGGAACTGGCCACACCATCACCGCATAACAGCTGAGAGACAGACAATCTTACTTGCCAGACCAGTAACTCTCTACAACTGTGCCCAGAGCTCAAACCCCCAACAGTCAAGTTGACACCTGTGCTTAACTATGACAAGTGGAGAGCGTCACCTGCAGTTCATGGATGCTCCCTCGGGACGGAGGAGTGGAGAGTGTCACCGGGGCTTTGGCCTCCCTGAGAAACACCTCCTGGCCATTAGCACTGACTCTGCCCTAATTCCACGTGTGTTACACATGCCCTCGGCGGGCGCCTTGAAGGCTGCTACACAAGCTGGGTACACAGGCTGGAAAGGGCTTCCATCTGTGCAGCCACGGGGAAGCCTTCAGCCATGCTGGGCTGTTTGCTGGTGACCTGGCTGCCTTTGTGTCGCCCTTGTTCCTGTCAGTGTCCGTCGCCTTGGTCCTGTAATAAACTCGTCGGTTTGTCAGGTTGCTTTGGTCTGTCGTGGACAGAAGGTTGTGTGGCATCTCCCCGGGACAAATGCTCACAGGACACTGAACCACGGGAAGCCACGGGGGCATGGGTGACCCTAAGGTGCTCATCACCACAAAAGCCCAGGCCAGCCTGGGGAGAGCTCCCTGCCACAGTCCCTTTGCCCATAACGCTACCTGCTTATGTAATCCAGGGGTGTAACTAACTTTCTGAGTTGCCTCGTCCCTTTTCCCTCCTCCCTCCAGGAAGAGGGCTTCAAGTCTGAGGCAACCAAAATCAGCTGGGGCGGGGCTCACCTGGTAGGGTGCCTGCGTTCAGTGCCACACACCGCACCCAGCTGAGCACAGTGGCACACGCCTGTAACTGCAGCACTCAGAAGCAGAGGCGGGAGGCCAGGAGTTCAAGGCCACCCTTGGCTACCTAGGAGCAAGTCCAAGGTCAGATGGGCCATATGAGATCCTGTCTAGGGAAAAACAAAGTTGTTCCTGGTGAGATGGCTCAGCAGGTAAGGAGCCTACTGGCAAATTTGGAGACCTGAGTTTGATCCCTGGAAGTCTACAAGATAGAAGGAGAGAACTGACTTCCAAAAGTTATCCTCTTGTGGAAGAAAATAAATGTTTACAGAAATTGTGACAAATAATGAAGTCATGACTAACAGCCTGGTGGGCAGCAGTTTTCAGAGTTCTAGAAACAAAAGTCTAATATGGGTGGCTAGAGACTGAAAACATCTCCACTCTCAAGGTCCCTGTGAGAAGGCCAGATACCAAACCACCCAGACCCAGACACTAGACCACCCAGACCTCCCCCCCAAAGTTGGTTCCAGGAATCTTCCCCCTTCAAGGTCTCGGAGAAATGTTTTCAGTACGTGCAGATGCCGCCTAAGCCTGCTTGCCCCCTCCCCACACAGAACTCCGGGAAATGCTCCCCCTCTCAAGGTCTAATACGTGCAGCTATGCCAAACACCACCAAAGCCTTTGTATTATTATTGTAACTAATATGATAGCCAATAATTCTGTAACATTACATAACCTCCCTGCGAAAAGGGTATAAAAGGTGTATGCTTCTGGAGCTCGGGGTCGTCTCTCCCCCTCATGTATGGGGCGACCCCTGCTCGCTGGAATAAAATCCTCTTGCTTTTGCATCGAACCCGTGTCCGTGAGTATTCTGTGGGGGTCCGATCCTGGCATAGGGCCATTAGGTCCAACACTCTGACTTATACCTCTCTCTCTCTCTCTCTCTCTCTCTCTCTCTCTTTTCCTTAAATAAACAAAAGGAAAAACCTTAGATGACAGTATTAAAATAAAAACTTGCTACAACCAAGTCCATGTTACTCACGACTGCTAAAGCTGACTCCAGTCCTGCCCAACCTGAGCACAGGCAGAGGGCCAAGGTTCTGCCTTCGAGTTCTAGACACTCTCATGAGTCCTGGATGTTGCCTCGATGTTCAAGAAGACTTCGGTTGTGGAGACTAAGTCAGGTGAAACTCTGACCACGTGCTGCAGTTGGTCTGCAGGTTGCCATTAAAGTCACGACCAACATGTTAGGAGAACAAGGAGTGTTGCTGTTACAACTCACAGTCCAACTTGGCAGGCGAGTTCTTAGCAACGAGGAACTGGCCAAGCCACATCCACAGGAATTGCTGAGAGGGGCAAACCTTGCCTGGCAGAGTGGCAGCTGGTAAAGTGTGCCCAACTACCGACCGAGCCCCTTCCATCTCACCCACCCACGTGGGCAGGGTCTTCCCGATCAGACAGTTTCCTGCAGGCTGACTCAAGAGTTTGCCTTAACTAATACTCTTCACAGAAGTGCTTACAGGCTCAGCTCTGTTACTCCGTGGACACCTGCACTAACTAGCGCACCGTGTGATCTGATATTGTGGCTCGTGAGGCAAGTCGTGTGCAAGAACTTGACGCAAAAGCAAGGAATTTCATCGTCTGTCTGTGTCCCCTGAAACAAGTTCTTTGGCTCTAGCCGCTTGCCAAGGCTTTGAAAAGGCTCATGGAAATCTTCCTGCGTGTCCGAGGACGGTGGACCACAAGAGGCCTGGATCACCATGGGGGCGGGGTACCCTAATGGGTCAGAATTTAAGATTAGAGGCACTAGGCCCAGGATTTCATCACGGAAGAGAGTGCCCCCCCAGCAGAGTGCCCCCCCCCAGCAGAGTGCCCCCCCAGCACTTGCCATCTTTCCTTGGAAACCCTACCATCAGGGCCACAAAGGTTCCTGGAGGAGAAACTGAGGGTCACAACTAACCGGAGACCTAACTTGGCAGCTTGCAATTCCATCCTATTAGACAGCGGCTCTTCTCACTGCCTCGACCTGTGGGCGACTCAGAACATGCCAGCCTCGCTCTCTCTGAGGAGCTGCAAGTACCACACGTTCTGACATCACGATCCCGAGCTTCGTCTTGTCCCGGCCATGTCAGGAGGCCCCTCGCCAGATGCCCTGGCCCTCAGGTGACAATCACCAGCTGTGAGCAGCGTAGCAGGATCATCAGCGCAAAAAACCTGTCATACACAGCAGCTCTCTTTGCTTTTCTGTGTTGTTGTGTGTGCGTGTGCGTGTGCATCGTGTGGGCGTGTGGTGCGTATGATGTGCATGTGCATGGCGTGGGCATGTGGTGTGTGTGATGTGTGTGCATGTCCATGGCGTGGGCGCGTGGTGTGTATGATGTGTGTGCATGTGCATGGCGTGGGCGCGTGGTGTGTATGATGTGTGTGTGTGTGCATCATGTGGGCGCGTGGTGTGTATGATGTGCGTGTGCATGTGCATGGCGTGGGCGTGTGGTGTGTATGATGTGTGTGCATGTGCATGGCGTGGGCGCGTGGTGTGTATGATGTGTGTGTGTGTGCATCATGTGGGCGCGTGGTGTGTATGATGTGCGTGTGCATGTGCATGGCGTGGGCGTGTGGTGTGTATGATGTGTGTGCATGTGCATGGCGTGGGCGCGTGGTGTGTATGATGTGTGTGCGTGTGCATCATGTGGGCGTGTGGTGCGTATGATGTGCATGTGCATGGCGTGGGCGCGTGGTGTGTGTGATGTGTGTGCATGTGCATGGCATGGGCGTGTGGTGTGTATGATGTGTGCATGTGCATGGCGTGGGCGCATGGTGTGTGTGATGTGTGTGCATGTGCATGGCGTGGGCGCGTGGTGTGTGTGATGTGTGTGCATGTGCATGGCGTGGGTGCATGTACGTGCGTGCGTGTCTATGTCGTGAATCTATGTGTGTGTTGTGGATCTTCATGCATGTACCAGAACGTGCATGCCTTATGTGTGTGTTGTGGATCTTCATGCATGTGCCAGAACGTGCATGCCTTACGTGTGTGTTGTGGATCTTCATGCATGTGCCAGAACGTGCATGCCTTACGTGTGTGTTGTGGATCTTCATGCATGTGCCAGAACGTGCATGCCTTACGTGTGTGTTGTGGATCTTCATGCATGTGCCAGAACGTGCATGCCTTACGTGTGTTGTGGATCTTCATGCATGTGCCAGAACGTGCATGCCTTATGTGTGTGTTGTGGATCTTCATGCATGTGCCAGAACGTGCATGCCTTATGTGTGTGTTGTGGATCTTCATGCATGTGCCAGAACGTGCATGCCTTATGTGTGTGTTGTGGATCTTCATGCATGTGCCAGAACGTGCATGCCTTATGGTGTTGTGGATCTTCATGCATGTGCCAGAACGTGCATGCCTTATGTGTGTTGTGGATCTTCATGCATGTGCCAGAACGTGCATGCCTTATGTGTGTTGTGGATCTTCATGCATGTGCCAGAACGTGCATGCCTTATGTATGTGTTGTGGATCTTCATGCATGTGCCAGAACATGCATGCCTTATGTATGTGTTGTGGATCTTCATGCATGTGCCAGAACACGCATGCCTTATGTATGTTGTGGATCTTCATGCATGTGCCAGAACGCGCATGCCTTATGTGTGTGTTGTGGATCTTCATGCATGTGCCAGAACATGCATGCCTTATGTGTGTGTTGTGGATCTTCATGCATGTGCCAGAACGTGCATGCCTTATGTGTGTGTTGTGGATCTTCATGCATGTGCCAGAACGTGCATGCCTTATGTATGTTGTGGATCTTCATGCATGTGCCAGAACGTGCATGCCTTACGTGTGTGTTGTGGATCTTCATGCATGTACCAGAACATGCATGCCTTATGTGGAGCCAGAGTCAACACTGTCTCTTTCAACTACTTTCTGCCTTTTTTTTTTTTTTTTGGCAGGTTCTCTCATTGAACATGGAACTCACTGATTTGATACACTGGCTGGCCTGATAGCTTCAGGGACCCCCTGAGTGCCCCCCCAGTGCTGGGTTACTGGCATGTGCCACCCAACACGCCCAGCTTTGACACGGGCACTGGGGGTTGAGCTCACGTTCTCATGCTTGCCTGGCAAGCCTGCAGGTACAGGGATGCAGACGACTGCAGGACACTGCAGGACAGCGTCCGCCGTTCTGAAGCACAGGCAGCGACTCGAGCTGGGAATAATTGGTGGATATTTCAAAACAGCTGGGGGGCTACTCTCAGCCTGCACTCTCACAAAGCTGTCAATAAAAAAATAACTAATAATATACATATGTTTAGAAAACAAAAAATAGATGGTAAGAAAATTACTCATATAATAAATTATTTGTATTTACATGAAATAATACATTGTAAAATCTTTTTTTTTTATTATTTTTTTTTTTACATTGTAAAATCTTAAGAAAAAGAAAATAGCTGGGAAAGAAGATTTGAAAGTTCTC
The DNA here is from genome assembly GCA_023101885.1 of Typhlomys cinereus. NCBI lineage: Eukaryota > Metazoa > Chordata > Mammalia > Rodentia > Platacanthomyidae > Typhlomys > Typhlomys cinereus. Next base: position 1,075,609 of record JALPQD010000590.1, on the reverse strand, counting down.
AGCACAAATAAATGATAAGGGCTCTGGGGGATACGTACTTGGAATGTGCCACTGGGTTGCGGCGTCAGAAATCATGTGTCTGTTTATCTGTCCGGTTTATCTGTGAGGTGACAGACATGCTACCTCCCTGTATGAGCATTCCACAGGCTGCACGCGTGCTGAGGTGTCCCGGCATGCACAGGCCGCACGCATGCTGGTGTCCCGGCATGCACAGGCCTCATGAGTGCTGCGATGTCCAAGCATCCACAAGTATGTCATCTGGCTTGCAGCTGACCTTCTGTTGTTTGCAATGATTTAACATTTACTCCTTTATGGACTTTGACTTAAAGACAGAATGATTTTTGCCTTCCTCCAAAGAAGTATAGTATTTTAAAATTTTACATAGTCCAATATTTGTTTTAAAATAACTCCCATGTGATCCTAGAGGGTTTGGCTAATGCTTATTTTCAACCCCACAATCGCTGATGCCCACTAATGCCAATCATCTTTCTCTCCCACCTATCTTTAATTTCTCTAATGTTTTCATATATTTTATTTATCATTTGAAACATCATCCATTCCTACAGTACAGGTTAAACAACTTTGATGCATGTTCTAGTACATCTCCTTAAAATAAAAAATAGTAAAGCAACAGCCTATGTACTCACTGAAGAGATAGCACATATTGTCAAAATGTTTAAAGTTGCAAAGTATTACTATACCAATTTTATATGGATATATAAAAGAACGATGTGTTTATATAATGAGCATATAAATTCATTCTAAAAATATCAAAAATTTTAATTAAAAACATGCTGCTTCCCTGGAGGATCCAGGACCCATACACGTTGCACGGAGAAAGGTCATTCTTATGGAGACGGGTCTCCCTCTGCACCCAGGCTAGCCTCTAACTGGCAGCAATCCTCCTGTCTTAGCCTCCCGAGCCTGAGATCATAGTCACGAGCCAGCACGCCTGGCCGAGGTTCATCTCGTGTGAGGCAGGGTCTCTGAGGATTTCCCTCTGGGTACGCCAGGTTAGCCCAGGAGCTTCTGCAGATTGCTCAGTACTTACTTTCTGTGGCACTTCGCTGCAGATGCCAACTTGACAAGGGAACGTTGCGTCTTCGGGCAATCTGCGAAGAGTTGCTTAATGAAAAGAAGCCCTGAACAAACCCGGAGGCAATTCTCTCACTGATGTGGGTGGCCCCTTCCTTAGGCACTGGGTGAGATGGAGAGAGCTGGTTCAGTATTCTAGCATGAGGCATGCTGGAAGCATGGAAGCACGTCCATCTCCTGGCAATCCTGTGGATACGGTATGGCTGGTTCCCTCGGTCCTGATATGAACTCTCCTGCCAGACTGGTGAACGGAACCCAGACTCAGAAACTGGAATAGGGGCTGGAGAGGTGGCTGAGGGGTTAAGCCTTTGCCTTGCAGGCGGAAGGTCCTGAGTTCGGATCCTAGACCCCATGTATTGATGCCGGACAGAAGCGGAGGCGGCCTGCGTTTCTGGTCCTGGTAGGGCGGAGCCTGTGAATCCCGGGGCAGAGTAAACAAGGAGGAGGTGAAGGCGTCCATGGCGGTTCCCCAATTCGCCCGTGGTTCTACACACACACACACACACACACACACGCACACATACACACATGCGCACACATGCACAATTGAATAAATTTAAAAAGTTAAAAAAAAAAGAAACTGGAATCAAGTCTGTTCTCCTAAGTTGTTTGGATCCTGTTCATTCAAAAGGCAGGTAAAAGCAGCCTGCATTTTACCTGCGGGATGCTGGGGCACAGGCGCTCTTGCTCTATACCACTTTTATGTGGGTTCTGGGATTCAGAACTCGGGTACTCATGCTCGCCTCACAGCTTTCCCCACTGAGTACTACGTGTCGACCCTGGTGTTTTCTCCATGGATCAGACCTCTGCCCACAGCTCAAGCTTAAACACCTGTTTTTATTCCCAGTGCACGTGTGTACTCAGATCTTACTACAGCCTCTTCAGCCCTCCTCCTCCTCCCCTCCCCTCCCTCCCCCTCCATACTCTTTAAAGCATCTATGCTGCTTGGAACTCACTGACTTCCATCAGTTCCAGAACGTTCTCAGTTTCTTTAGAGATGGCCCCTATCGCAGGTTCTGTCCTGCCCGTAAGTCACAGAATGCCGCGTTTAACGGCTGTCCTGTCTGCTAACTCAGCTCGGGGTCCTGTTTTATCTGCACTCTGGGATCCCTGTTCTTCAGGATCCCGTTGAGTTCTCGGGGAAACATCCCCAGGGACTTCTGGGGCCTCGCGGTTATTTCAGACAGGATCTCACTGTATAGCCCAGGTCAGCCCCGAATTCCGGTCCTCTTGCCTCGGCCCCCCAAGTGCCAAGATGACAAGCATGTGCTTGCATGTTCCATTTCTGTATCTCTGCGGCTTCTTTCTTTAAAGATGAGCTTGACTGTCCCTTGCTCTTGAGCTGACGGCTGACTTGTGGACGTGGTTTGGGCCGTGTGACGTGCCGTACGTCGCGTGATCAGCTCAGGCAGGCTGGGTGCCACGTCTTGTGCAGCTTCCTTCCTCTGTGACGAGAGCACTCCTGCCCTCTTCTGGCTCCTGAGTCACATGACCCCTCTGCGGAACAGAGGCCTTGGCCCCAGCTGCTGTGACCTTGTAGCTGTCAACCAGTCCTCCCCGCCGCCCCCCCAGACGCCGCGGCCTGGGTGCTCGCTGGTCTCCTTGCGGCAGGTGGCTTGGAACACAGCGTAGAGCCTGCTGCACGGTGCCTATAGCCGAGCATGGGAGAAAAACAACTTACACAGCTCAACTGTTGAGAAGACACGAAGGGCTGAACTCTGGCTTTGTTTGATGCTGCCTGTGCTGGCACAAGGATGACTTCCTGGAAGACAGCTTCCGACAGCCGCTACCCCGTAACTTCCAACCACCACATTCTTGTTCAAGTTTAGGATCTTTTATCTCTTTAACGACGTCCCAACGGCTTCCAGCGCGAGCTTCCTGCCGCTCCGCACGCTCCAGCCCCACGAGCCGCTCTCCCCTGACCTGCTAAGCCCCAGCCTTGCTCACACAGACACCCCTGTCCAGGGGCAGCCGGGCCCGTGCTCCTGGAAGGGGCCCTGGGCCTCCAGCAGTGACCATGGGGCGGGAAGGGGTTCAGGCAAGCCCTCGTTCCCAACTCACCAATCCACCCCAGGTGGTCCCAGCCCGACCACCGCCTGGCCAGAATGCACTGGACACAGGGTAAAGCCAGAGGGCCTCCAGGTCACATGGCTGGAGGCTCCCCGCGCCTTGGCTCCGGAAGGCCAGTCCGATGCGGTGCCACCTTGATGAGCACACAGACAGCTCGGGCCGCCCTCTACCCTGCGGTCTCCCCACTGCTGACCGACCGATGGACCAACACAGCCTTGCAGAACTCCGCTGAAGTTCGTATTTCTTGCAGGGCACGATGGTGCACGCTTGTCATTTAGCATCGCGAGGTAAGACAGGGTACGGGTTCAAAGCTAGACTGTGTAGTGTCAGCGGCCAGTGACAGAAAGGTTCTGGCCAGAAAGAACGGGGCATTTACCTGGTGCTGTCTCCCCCGGGGACAGTCCTCCCTGGGGTCTTCTGTCAGCCCTCCTGAAAGGAAACCAAGTTCCAAAGGGGTCGCTTGGAGACAACGCTTTAATAGTTCTGGGCTCTGGGTGAGACCCCAGTTCACAGTACAAGGCAGGAAGGCACCCACGGGAGGTGGCGTGCCCACTTACGAAGCACGTGGTGACACCCCAAACAGGCAAAAAGCAGCCAGACAGAAGCCCCCCCATGTGGGCCTGAGCCCCGAAATGCAGATGAGACCGATTGCTGACGCTGAAGGAGACAGGGGCTCACCCCGGGGGCAGAGAAGCCTTGAAAGGGGGCGTAGTGCGAGTGTCTCACCAAGCACACGCCCCAGTACCGGGGATCCCAAGTCCCTGGCCCGCAGGCAGCGCATGTGGCCCCCCTCCCTGGAGGTTTACTAGATCACCTCCCCACCCAGCTACTCAGCAGACGCACACTTTCATCCCTTCTGGAGGCACGAAGCTGGGGGAGCTGCCGCTACGTACACGGCCCCATTGTGTCCTAGGGCCTCAACCCACATGGACCCCGCTTGGAATCTGGTCCAAACGGGTCTAGGCCCTTCCCAGCCTCCGCGTGACTCCTCTTGCCCCAGACCTTCTCAGGGGAGGACAGCCTGCAAGTGTGGGACCCTGGGCAGAAGCGACAGTGGCCGAGCCCACCTGCGGACTGGACACAGGGGACCGTCCCAGCGGGTTCAAGGCACCCCGGGAAGGACCCACACAGCAGCACACAGCCGACGGACCAGACCTCAGCACGTTCCGAGGCGCCCCAGGAACTCAGAGGCCAGCGGGTCTGGCTACTTGCTGGCCGTGGGCCACCAGTCCGGCACCGAGACGGTCACAGCCACCTGACGGCTCTCGGTGGTCCTGACATGGAGACGCCCCTTGACCGTCTCTGACCGCAGCAGGGCCAGCCCCACGTCGCCCTGGCCGGCCCTGAACTTGCCAGCTGTCTGGCCTGTGTCTGTCAGCACCGGGGTGCCCGGGCCGATGCTGTGGGCGCACACGGGGCCTGTGAGCCGCACGGGGAAGAGGCGCTTGCGAACGACGCCCGTGTGGTGGGTGCGGGCCGTCAGCTCTTGTCCGATGTAGCAGCCCTTGGTGAAGCTCACGCCATGCATGAAGGCCAAGTTGGACTCCAGGGGAAGGGCTACCCCTGGGGGCAGGTCGCGCACCCCCTCAGGAACACCTGCGGGATCAGACACCAGAGAAGATGAGCAGAAAAGGCCCAGTCACAGGTGCCCACCCAGTCTACAGAGACCAGCCTGCAGGCCCACCCGCTCAGCCCCGCTGCGCCTCGGGGGCCCACCCAGCCGTCAGACCCACCTCGGCTCACCCATCGGCCCTCACTGGCATGGCCCCTGCCCCTCCCCAACACCCAGCCCCTCAGCCTGCCAGCCCCTGCGAGGCCCACCCAGGAGAAAGCTGCTCCTTCCCATACTCTTTCCCCTCCGCCCCCCTACCTTGCTGGTAGCGGTATGTGTGGTAATCCTGGAGGTCCCCGATTTGGCCCCCAGGAACCAGGACGGGGCCAGCTTCCCGGGTTAGGAGCCGCCACCCCATGCGTGCAGTCCGGGGGTCTCGGGTGAGGATAGCTGTGGCTTCTGCCCTTTCCTGTAGCGGCGAAGCCTCCAAGGCCTGGGGGCCATTGGGCAGCACAGCCCACACATGCAGCTCCGGACAGGGCTCCACCGAGACCTTCCGCCGGATCTTGTACACGGACAGGTGCTTCTGCAGGGCGCCCAGCACCGAGCCGTCGCACTCCAGGAGGAAGCTCTGCTCCGCTGGCTCGGGGAGTCTGCAGGAGAGAGCGGAAGCTTGCGCAAGGCCCGCGGCCTGCCCGGGCCACGCACCAGACGAGCCAGGTGGGGCACAGGGCACAGCACTGGGCCCTCCAGAGGGGGCGCAGGAAGGCGAGCGGGTCTGGCTCACAGCAGACAAGGCACTGAGAGCAGCACCCACAGTCACACGGCATGGTCCCCAGAGCACGGAGAGCAGCACCCACAGTCACACGGCATGGTCCCCAGAGCACGGAGAGCAGCACCCACAGTCACACGGCATGGTCCCCAGAGCACTGAGAACAGCACCCAGTCACACGGCATGGTCCCCAGAGCACTGAGAGCAGCACCCACAGTCACACGGCATGGTCCCCAGAGCACTGAGAGCAGCACCCACAGTCACACGGCATGGTCCCCAGAGCACGGAGAGCAGCACCCACAGTCACACGGCATGGTCCCCAGAGCACTGAGAACAGCACCCAGTCACACGGCATGGTCCCCAGAGCACTGAGAGCAGCACCCAGCCACACGGCATGGTCCCCAGAGCACTGAGAGCAGCACCCACAGTCACACGGCATGGTCCCCAGAGCACTGAGAGCAGCACCCACAGTCACACGGCATGGTCCCCAGAGCACGGAGAGCAGCACCCACAGTCACACGGCATGGTCCCCAGAGCACTGAGAGCAGCACCCACAGTCACACGGCATGGTCCCCAGAGCACTGAGAGCAGCACCCAGCCACACGGCATGGTCCCCAGAGCACTGAGAGCAGCACCCACAGTCACACGGCATGGTCCCCAGAGCACTGAGAGCAGCACCCAGCCACACGGCATGGTCCCCAGAGCACTGAGAGCAGCACCCACAGTCACACGGCATGGTCCCCAGAGCACTGAGAGCAGCACCCAGCCACACGGCATGGTCCCCAGAGCACTGAGAGCAGCACCCACAGTCACACGGCATGGTCCCCAGAGCACTGAGCGAGCCCGCTGTCTCAGAGGCACACAGGACCACACAAACCAGCCTGCAGCCCCGCCCAGGACAGCAGCTCAAGGCAGCCCCCGGCAGACGAGGAAGCGCCCGCTGCTGCTGAGGAAGATGAAGCCCAGCACACTGTCAGTGAGAATGAGGCACAGGCCCAGGGCAGGAGGAAGTAGGCACGGGGCGGGGTGGGGGAGCCGCGGAAGGAGGATGTAGAGAAAAGCCCACAGGAGACCATCGGGGCCAGGGCAGACTTTGCGGCATGGCACCACGTGGATGTCCAAGGCTCTGGGTCTGATTCCAGAGTGAACTGAGTTCCCAGAAGCGGGAGGAAAAAGGAAAGTGTAGGAAAGTGCAGGGAAAAGGAGAGAGGGAGGGAGGGAAAGGAGGGAGAGAGGAAGGGAAAGGAAGTAGTGAAGAAAGAAAGGAGGGAGGACAGAGGGACAGAGGAAGGAAGAAGAAAACCTGCATCCATGACAAAGATCCTACAAGGCCTGAGGAGGAGGAGGAGGTTAGGGAGAGTTACTATGTTTCAGAAACAGGCCAATTATCTTAGACTATCTTCAGTCCCTTTAAAAGCCATTCACATCAGCCCTTGTGTCTGACGGAGAGTCCTGAGACTATCAAAACCTTACAAGTGTTCTTGAAAGCCAATGGCTTTCACCAATCCAAATGCTGAGAATGTCACTAGATAACATCTAAAACCTATCACAGAGTTCTTCCCGCTGTGCGCACACACACGCACACGCACGCGCACGCACACACGACACGCACACGCACATTCAGAGAGAGAGAGAGACAAGGGGGAGAAAGGGAGAGGGAGAGCAGAGGGAAACAGGGAGAGAGAGACACACAGTGCAGTACCATTTGGGACAGAGAACGGCCGGGGTGGCAGGCACAGCCACGAGACACTGCAGTGGCCGACAGCCCTGTCCACTTGGTCTCTGGCATGTAACCGGGGCTCAGGGACCAGAGCCGGGACCTGCCTCTCACCGTCTCACCGTACACAACAGCCCCGCCAGACGGTGAACAGAGATCAACAGCCCGAGAAAAGATCCAATTCAATACTCCGGCCAGTTTCTACTGAACACACCGTGCTTTGTGCCATCACGAGGTCAAAACAAGTTCCAAGACTGGTCCGGCAGCTAGTGGTACGGGGCTTGCGGGCACGCAAGGCCCCGGGTTCAGCCCCAGGGCTTGGGGGGTGAGGGAGATACTTTCGGCCTGTGACACGGCTCGGCAGGAGGAGGATCTGTTCCCAAACCTGATGAACTGGATTTGATTCCTGAAGCCAACATGGTAGAACTGACTTCCTAAAGCTGACTTCAGACCTCCAACATGCCAGGTCAAACGTATGCCTGCCCTCCCCCCATGATAGATATTTTAACTCTAAGTCCAGGCTGGGACATGGTTCAGGGGTCGAGCATTGCCCAGCATGTACAAAGCCCTGGGTTCAATTCCCAGCACTGCCAAGGCAGGAGAACCCTAAGTCCAACCACTGTAGCACCCACCTATCCTGAAAATCAGTGAACTAAAAGGTCCAAGCTGATAGAACACAGGGAAAGCGAATCCCCGAGGGGCCGCAGAGATGAACGCTGGTTCTCAGGAGCCTCCTCCGTCGTTCACTCTGGGCCCTGTTCAGGGTGGGTCTGCCCTCATTAACCTGCTGGAAATGCTCGCATAGGCGTGCCCAGAGGCCTGGCTCAGGTGATTCTAGATGCTGTTTGCTACTAATAGCAACCACTCACTGTTAGCAAGTTCTTTAAATTTAAATTATAAACATGCCTTTTTCCTACTTTCCAGGATTTTTTAAAATTTTTTTATTATTTATTCAACAGTGCGCATGTGCGTGTGTATGTGTGCGCGTGTGTGTGTGTGTAGAACCACGGACGAATTCGCGAACCACCATGGACGCCTCCACCTCCTTCTGCCCCGGGATTCACAGGCTCCGCCCTACCAGGACCAGAAGCGCAGGCCACCCCCGCTTCCGCCTGGCGTCTATACGTGGGATCTGGGATCTGAACTCAGGACCTTCCGCCTGCAAGGCGGAGGCTTAACCCCTGAGCCACCTCTCCAGCCCCTACTTTCCAGGATTTTAACACAGTCCAAAGGAGAGTGTGTGGCTCACTTCAGCTCCTTCACTGCCAAACCAGGGGGCAGAGACCGCGTCCACCTTCTCAGGGTCTGTGGCAGCCAAGGTGTAAAGGTGTCTGTGTGGCGAACCTTGAACTCCCCGTTGTCTTTGTTCCTCCTGACCTTGGCAGGTTTGGCCTCCTTTCCCCTGGCTGAGAGCAGGAAATCCTTGACCTCCTCCCAGGCGGGGAGGTGAGAAGAGACGTGAGCAGAGGACTGGATGGGCACCAGCCGCTGGCTCCAGGGTTCATTTTCTTACCAACAAGCAAGGGTGTTGGAGGATGGGCAAGAAACCCTCCAGCTGGCAGCGCAGAACCACCGGGGCACCATCATCTGGAACATTCCGCGGATGTCTTGGAGAAATGACTGATGATGGAAGCTAGAGTCCAGCCCCTTAAAGGGGCGGCCTCCACCGGGACTACAGCAGTTTGGCCATGCACGTCTCCGTGAGCTCTGGGCAACACTGCAACTCCTTTCACCCGGGCCAGCGGGGAGCACCTCCCCTGGCGGAGGGAGCACGGCCTCCACAGCCTGGCAGAGACGCCCATGACTCGCGCTAAACAGACAAGGCTGTGATTAGCCCAAAACACAAGCCTGATCATTGCAAAGGTGCTGAGAGCCAAAGGCTCTGATGGTCCAAACACCCCTGCTCGGCCACGTGGACGGCTGCGAGGCTCCGCGAGCCAGGACACGCTCCTGGGCTGCCTCTCTCCAGCGGTGCGGGGCCCATAAAAGGCCTCGCATCTGCTCATGCCGAGTTCAGCAGTGCAGAGAAAGCGCAGGGCCGGGGAGGGCAGCAGAGGCAGCTCCGGCTGGGCAACTGGAGAGCCGGGCCACGGGCGCAGGATCACCCGCTGCCCGACGGCCCTGACAGTAGCCAAACAGTTTGAGAGCAGCAGGGCGGGAAGGACAGCGGCAGGACAGACAGCAGGAGATGGACACCGAGGGGCAAAAAGCTGGAAGGAGACAGAGGAGAGACTGCGAGCCCTGGCGCTGCGAGAGGCAGAGGGCTGCAGCGCCGGGTCTCGCCCAGGAGCGTCCGGATGGGAACGTCCACACGGGGCACCCAAGAGCCTAGAGTCTCCACCGGCAACACCAGAGGGCGATCGAGCCTCCCGCCTCCGAGATGCCCGACAACCAACCAAGGGGAATGAGACGCTGGTCCACCCAGGACGTCTACCCACGTGGCCCCAGGCCCGGAAGACAGAGGCTTTCTTGGACCGTGTCCCACCGGGAAGTGGCAGCCTAGCGTGCCCAGGATAAGCCCCGGTGTGCACGGTGCCTAAGCGCCGAGGGGCTCGTCGGGGTGCTCGCTAGGTCCAAGCGGGAAGACACCACGTAGCCCAAACAAGCAGCCAGGCCCCGTCTGGTGAGTCAGGGCAGAGGGGTCTCCGGCAGGGTGGTTCCACACAGACGGAGCTGAGATTTCTGAACAGTGGTCCCGGGAAGGGGCTGGGCACAGGACCCCACCCGGCGACCAAGTATTTAGCCACAGCCGCCCCCGCACCCGGGCTGAGACTGCAGAGGGGAGACCTCAAGGAACAACCAGGCAGACGGGGATCACCGGAGACGGGGTGCAAGCACTCAGAGGGTCACCTTGCACACACGCCCCAATGCAAGACTGACGGAGCCCCCACTTCTGGAAGTGTGCACTGGCAGAGGCTGGGGCAGCATCCTCTGATCTCACTGGTCGGGAGGCCAGGGTAGGGTGCATCGAGTCCCCTGCCCAACCCGGACACCTTCCAAGCTGTGCCCTGCCCCGGGGCGCGCCCTCCCCCGGGGCGCGCAACCCCCGCGCGTGCCCTCCCCCGGGGCGCGCCCTCCCCCGGGCGCGCCACCCCCGCCCTCCCCCGGGCACGCCACCCCCGCCCTCCCCCGGGCGCGCCCTCCCCCGGGGCGCGCAACCCCCGCCCTCCCCGGGCGCGCCCTCCCCCGCGCGCAACCCCCACCCTCCCCCGGGCGCGCCTCCCCCGGGGCGCGCAACCCCCGCCCTCCCCCTGCCACCCCCCCCCTCCCCGGGGCGCGCCACCCCCGCCCTCCCCCGGGGCGTGCCCCCCGCCGTGCCCTCCCCCTCGCCCCCCCCCCCTCCCCCGCGCGTGCCATCCCCGCGCGTGCCCTCCCCGGGCGCGCCTCCCCCGGGTGCGCCATCCCCGCGTGCCCTCCCCCGCGCCCCCCCCGCACGTGCCCCCCGGCCCGGCCTGCGAGCCTCCCCAGCAGTGCCCCTCGCGTCTCGCGTCCTTCCCGGGACCCCTCCCGGGGCGCCAAGCGCGGCCGCTCGCGAGCGAACTTGCCCAGCGACGCCCTCCCGCCCGCGTGCCCCGCCCACCCGCCCCGCTCACCCGTATACAATGACGTCATAGAGCGTGCGCCCCTGCACATTCAGGAAGTGGGCGTACGCCGCGCGCGCAGGGGGCGGGGCCTCTCCGGCCGCAGGCCCCGGAAGCGGCAGATCATTGGTCAGCAGTCCCAACAGGAAGGGTGCGGCGTCCGGGCCGCGCACGCGCATAAGGGCGCGCTCCTCGAGCAGGAAGCAGGTCCAGGCGCGGCCGTCGGCGGCCTCGCGGCTGAGAGAGCCGCAGCCGTGAGCCAGGCCGCGCCGCGGGGCCGCGCGTGGACGCCAGCGCCAGGCCGGGCCTCCGCGCCCCGCAGCCGCGCCCCGGAGCAGCGCCGCGGCCGCCATCTTGGGCGCGAATGAGGCGCGGAGCGCGGGCGCCACAGCGGCCCCTGGCGGCGGAGGGCGGCGCGCTGCGTGCAGGCGAGGGGGTGGGGCCTCGGCCTGTCAGTCAGCGTGCACGCCCCGCCCCTCCCGCCCGCCGCGGCTCCTAGAGCTCAGTCCCTCCCTGCTTGGCCCGTCTCGCGGCTGTTTCCGTTTAGTGGTGGCTGAGTGCACGGTTTTGTGCGGGCCCGGTGCGCAGTCCTAGCCAGTCTGCGGAGGCCGCGGCAGGAAGGACCAATTCAGGACCCGCCACAGCAATTTAGACTCGGTCTCAGGAGAAGCCGCAGAAGACAGCTGGGGTGCAGTTCAGCGAAGCCCCGCAGGCCGCGGAGCCCCGCAAGCCCGAGGCCCCGCAGGCGGGAGTCCGGGTCTAAGCCGCAGTGTCTGCCAAGAGGAAGAAGAGAGTTAAGCATGTGAAGCTCGGGACGCATGCAGTGCAGGTCTGCACATGCAGTGCACACGCAGTGCGCATGCAGTGCAGGCCGCGCGCACACAGTGCACATACAGTACAGGTCGTGCACATGCAGTGCGCATGCAGTACAGGCCACGCACACAGTGCACATGCAGTGCAGGTCGTGCACATACAGTGCACATGCAGTGCAGGTCGCGCACATACAGTGCACATACAGTACAGGTCGTGCACATACAGTGCACATACAGTACAGGCCGTAGACAGGCAGTGCACATACAGTGCAGGCCGTTCACACGCAGTGCAGGTCGTGCACATACAGAGCATACAGTACAGGCCGTGCACACACAGTGCAGGTCGTTACATACAGTTCACATACAGTGCAGGTCGTGCACACACAGTGCACATACAGTACAGGTCCTGCAACACACAGTGCACATACAGTACGGTCGTGCACATACAGTGCAGATCAGCACGCAGTGCATTGCAGGTCGGTACTGCTGTACTCGGTCACCATCACCTGCCTCCAGAAGTTCCTCACACATATACACACGCACACATCTGTCTCCAGAATTCCTCAGACACCACACATTTGTCTCCAGAAGTTCCTCTCACACACACACACAAACCTGTCTCCTAGAAGTTCCTCACACACGCATTTGTCTCCAGAAGTTTCTCACACACACACACCACACATTTGTCTCCATAAGTTCTTCTCACAGACACAGACACACATCTGTCTCCAGAAGTTACACACACACACACACACCACATCTGTCTTAGAAGTTTCTCACACACGCATTTGTCTCCAGAAGGTTCGCACATACAACATTTTGTCTCCAGAAGTTCTTCTCTCTCTCACCACACACACACACACCATCTGTCTCCAGAAGTTTCTCACACACACACATTTGTCTCCAGAAGGTTCCTCACACACACACACACACATTTTGTCTCCAGAAGTTTCTCACACATTTGTCTCCAGAAGTTTTTCTCACACACACACATACCACACATACACACTTGTCTCCAGAAGTTCCTCACACACACATACATACACATTTGTCGTCCAGAAAATTCCTCACACCACACCACAAACACACACATTTGTCTCCAGAGTTCCTCACACCCACTCACATCACACACTTTGTCGCCAGAATTTCTCACACACACACACATCTGTCCTCCAGAAGTTCCTCAACACTACACAACACACACCACCACACACACACCTGTCTCCATAAGTTTCTCACACACACACACCACACACACACATCTGTCTCAGAAGTTCCTCTCTCACACACACACACACACACACACACACACATCTGTCTCCAGAAGTTCCTCTCACACACACACACATTTGTCTCCAGAAGTTCCTCACACTCACACACACACACACACACACACATTTGTCTCCAGAAGTTCCTCACACTCACACACACACACACACACACACACATTTGTCTCCAGAAGTTCCTCACACACACACACACACACACATTTGTCTCCATAAGTTTCTCACACATACACACACACACACGTGTCTCCAGAAGTTCCTCACACACACTCTCACACACACACTCTCACACACACACACTCACTCACACACACACTCACACACACTCAGTCTGTAGGCTTCAAGACCCCAAGAGCTTCTGTGAAGCCTGGCTCATTTCAGAGGAGGGTGTTCGTGGGCATTTTGCCTGGAGTTGCAGCTTCCTTCCTTTGCAGAGACGAATTACATCGCATCAAGTACACACCATGCTCCCTGACTCGTCCACCCATCTGTGCACATGTGGCCACTCACCTCCAGCTTGGTGCTGGGTGCTACTGCCAGGAACACAGCGTGGTCACCCGCAGATCCCGCCCTCTGTTCTTTTTTTTTTTTTTTTTTTTTATTTCAGCTCATACAAACTTATTAGGTACACCAGTTCCCTCCCTCCTCCTTCTCCCCCCGTACCCCCTGCTCCCCCTCCCCACCCCTCTCCCTCCCCATCCCCCAGTGCCTCCCACCCCAATTCCCTGAGAGTCCTTTCTTGTGCATGGCTGATTTTCCTCTGGGTCCTCCTCTCCGATGACGTACAAGGACCCAGTGGCCTTCCCGAACCCTTTCCCGTGTTCCCCTTAGGTATAGGAACACTGCTGTGGCTGCCAATCCTTTGCCTCCAGGATCTTGGTGCCTTTAGCAGATGCTAGACTTTGTGAGGTCAACAGTGTGTTGGACAATGCGCAGGGCATGCATGTCCAATTATGATTGCTTCAGCCCTAACTAGTATAGGAGTATCTTACATATCAGTGCTCCTCCCATCCTTATGCTCTTACACTCTTACCGCCCCCTCTTCCGCAAATTTCCCTGAGCTTCAAGATGGGGAGAGACTAAGCTGGCCTAGTTCTAGGTGGTTGATATAGAGTCTCTGAAGTTCTGGATTGTGGTTTGTTGATTTCTTTTGCAGTTTTCTGCTCCTGCAATGCCCTTCACTCCATCCTGGTGGGGCATTGTATTTTACCCCCTGGCCAGAGACAAAAAGCGGTTAGAGTCTTGTGATAAAAGCACATTCAAAGGTAGATGTAATAAAAGTGGGAAACCACAGTGAGGGAGGGGTCTATCACCCATTGCAAAATTGTTACTTTTTTAATCTGCCAGACTATGTGCCCTCCTCTTCTGGTGAGTCACACCCCCTCATTAGTAAATGATCAGGAACAAAAGTCTGTGAACTTAATCAGATGTCTCATTACTTATTTGGATCCTTGTGGAGGCCTATTTTCCCTGCTGTAACATGGTCCCCTTCTCTCCTTGTTTCTGGTGTGGCCCTCCTACCCCATCCCTCCTGTTCATAATCCTTGGAATTACTGTCTCTAGGTGGGCTGGGTGGGTTTGGTACTAGGAGCCACCTATTAGGGAGTACATACGGCGCTTAATTTTCTGGGTCTGGGATACTTCACTTAATACAATTGTTTCTAATGACATCCATTTCCCGGCAAATTCCAGTAATTCATCATTTTTGATCCGCCCTCTGTTCTTTGAAGGCATACTTCTGGATTGTATGACGATTCCATGTTTAGTCTTTTAAGAAGTGGCTCCTTGGGGCTGGAGAGGTGGCTCAGGGGTTAAGCCTCTGCCTTGCAGGCAGAAGGTCCTGAGTTCGGATCCTAGACCCCACGTAAAGAAGTGGCTCCTCCGAGCTGCTGTGTTGGAATACAGCACACAGGGAAGGAGTGAGACGTGGCAGAGACTGGCCTCATCTCCAGACCTCCAGCGCCATGAGCCAAAAAACTGCCTATTATTCGTAAAATACTTGGCCTCGGGTACTTTAGTACATCAATAGGAAATGGACTAACTCATCAAAACTTGGGTTAAAGGAGCGTGGGCACAGGAGGGTAGGGACCGCATTAGCTAGTGTTCTGTGACCCAGCGGAAGGCCCAGCCCTTCAAGGAAGACCTCCGTGTTGTCAAGATCCAGGAGTCAGGGCCCACTGGATGCTCAGCTGCCCCTGGCACACTGCCCCTTGCTGTGCTTGGCACACCGGTCAGGAGCTGAGTCTTCCCCCCTCACCAGCTGCTGCTCAGAGACTCCTCATGCCCTCTGGTGTGGAAGCTCCTTCCCTCCCTCCTCCTCCTTCCCTCCCTCCCTTCTACTTCCCTTCCTCCTCTCCCTCCCTCCCTCCTCTCCCTCCTCTCCCTCCCCTCCCTTCCTCCCTCCTCCTTCTTCCCTCCCTCCTCCTTCTTCCCTCCCTCCTTTCCCTCCTCTCCCTCCTCTCCCTCCCTCCCTCCTCCTTCTTCCCTCCCTCCTCCTTCTTCCCTCCCTCCTTCCCTCCTCTCCCTCCTCTCCCTCCCTCCCTCCTCCTTCTTCCTCCTCTTCCCTCCCTCCCTTCACTTCCCTTCCTCCTCTCCCTCCCTCCCTCCCCCCCCTCCACTCCCTCCCTCCTCCTCCCTCCCTCCCTCCTCCTTCTTCCCTCCCTCCTCCTTCTTCCCCTCCCTCCTCTCCTCTCCCTCCTCTCCCTCCCTCCTCTCCTCCTCTCCCTCCTTCCCTCCCTCCTCTCCCTCCTCTCCCTCCTCTCCCTCTCTCCCTCCTCTCCCTCCCTCCTCCTTCTTCCTCCCTCCTCCTTCTTCCCTCCCTCCCTTCTACTCCCTTCCTCCTCTCCCTCCTCTCCCTCCCTCCCTCCTCTCCCTCCTCTCCTTCTCCCTCCCCCTCCTCCCCTCCTCTCCCTCTCTCCCTCCCTCCTTCCCTCCCTCCTCTCCCTCCCCTCCCCTCCTCTCCTCCCTCCCTCCTCTCCCTCCTCCCTCCTCTCCCCCCTCCCTTTCCTCTCTCCCTCCCTTCTTCCTCCCCCTCTGTCCCCTTCTCTCTCCTCCCTCCCTCCTCTCCTTTCCTCCCTCCCTTCCTCTCCCCCCCCCTCTTCCTCCCTCCCGCCTTCTCTCCTCCCTCCCTCCCTTCCTCCCCCCCCCCCTCTCCCTCCTCTCCCCCCTCTCCTTCCCTCCCTCCCTCCTCTCCCTCCTCTCCCTCTCTCCCTCCCTCCTCTCCTCCCCTCCCTCCCTCCTCTCCCTCCCTCCCTCCCTCCCTTCCTTCTCTCCCTCCCTCCCTCCTCTTCCTCCCTCCCTTCCTTCTCTCCCTCCCTCCCTCCTCTTCCTCCCTCCCTCCCTCTCCCCTCCTCCCTCCTCTCCTTCCCTCCCTCGCCCTCCCTCCTCCCTCCCTTCCCCTCTCCTCCTCTCCCCTCCCTCCTCCCTCCCTCCCCCCCTCCCTCCCTCCCTTCCTCTTCTCCCTCCCTCCTCCCCTGCCTCTTCTCCCTCCCTCCTCTCCCTCCCTCCCTCTTCCCACCTCCCTCCCTCTCTCGTTTTTCCCCCTCCCTCCCTCTCCCCTTCCTTCCTCCTCTCCCCTCCCTCCCTCTTCCCTCCCTCCCTCCCTCTTCTCTCCCCCTTTTCCCTCTCTGCCCTCTCACCCCGCCCCCTCTCCCTCTCATCCCTCCCCTCCCTCCCTTCCTCTCTCCCCTCTCCCATCCCTCCCTTCCTCTCTCGCCCTCTCTCTCCCTCCCTCCTCATTCCCTCCCATGATTCTCATTAGCCAGGACTTCCTGTCCTGTCCGTTTGTCCAGCATTTCCCCCAGACCCACATGTCGTCCCCATAGCACAACCTGGTACTCTGAGCTGTGCTTGTGCAGGACCAAGACCTCTATGTCTCGCAAACCCCCAATTCTACGTGGCAGCAACTTATCCTCTGTGAAGTCCACACCTTCACTCTCATGCCTGTGCCTACAAGATGGGCGGTCGCCCCTCATTCCCAGATCCCTGATCCTGCTCTTCTCAGCTCAACTCTTCATGTGGTCCCATTCTCCATTGATGGAACGAGATACCCAAAACCGAGTAATTCTTAAAGATTAGGTATTTATTCGGTTCAGGAATCTACTGGCCGGAAGTCTGGAGCCTGAGCCAACATGGGCTGGTGGTCTCCTTCCTGAGTCACCGGCAGAAGCCATCGCATGGACACAGAACAGCTCAAGCACCATTTGCACATGGAGCTGGAGATTATAGTTCCAGCAGTGGACTGTACATACGGACCACGGCCCCTGATCCCAGCCCCCTCTCCTCAGCTCTCGCTGCCCCCGGACCCCAGTCTACAGTCCCAGACAACCCTCCCTTCTAATTCAATCCGATTCCTTCAGGATGGGCCTGGAGGCTGCTTCCCAAGCCCGGGCTGAGCTACTCTGTGTGGGTTTCCAGTCTGTGTGGACCACCACAGTGATCGCCAGCCCTTGGGCAGCCTAAACTACAGGTTCCCACTGTGTAGGGCTCTGGGGCGCGGGGTGCGGAGTCAAAGGCGTGGCGGGGTGTCTGCTGAGGCTGCTGCCTGGCTCACAGGCAGCGCTCGGAGGAAGGAGTGGGCGCTCTCCCGAGTGGTCCCATTCATGAGACCCTCTGCTTAGACCTGCATCACCTCCCACAGTCCCCTTCCTCATCCCCCCTTACACAAGGGAATTTAACCCAAGAATTTGGAGGGGATACAAACATTGGCCGGTGACATGTGTTTCCTGGTATCTCATGCTTCGTTTCGACCTGTAGGAATTGTGAAGGGCTCATAGGGAGGAAGAGGAGGGCCGCTGTTCCCTTCCCCCACCAGCTTCCACTTTGTCTTGTCCATTCATCCCTGCTGGTTTTTAATCCTCCTTTCTGCGGGACTGCCGCGTTCCTATCCAACTAATCTGGTAGAATATGTCTCAGTTTGGAAAAGGTGGATTCAAAGTAACATGTTTTGGGATAAGGACATGGCTTTATTTTAGAGAAATAAGGAAAAATATGGGAATTGTCAGGCCTTGGTGTTTCTTCCCAGCTCAGGCCTAAAGCCTGTTCCCTGGGAAGGTCACAGTAACCCCATGGGCAAGTGCTAGGAATTTCTCTGTATGTCACAATAAAGCCCATGGACAGGTGCTAAGCATTCTTACCTAGGTTTTGTTTAGGATAATTCAAGTTTTGCCTCTGGCAGGAAGAATTCTTCTGGATTTAGGAGTGCTCTTTCTTAGGTTTTTTTGGAACTAGCTTCCTGCTCTCTGTTCTAGAGAAGAAGCCTGCTTTTTAAGTTTTCAGTCAAATACTAAATAGAAATTTCATGTCTAGTCATTTACAATAAGTAGACTTGTTAGCCAGAATGTGTGCACTGATTTTAAGGAAATTAGAGAATAACTTCTAGAGTCTTAAAACATAGGTGGGTAAAATTCCCACCTACGTACTAACTCAGAAATTCCAGAAGTATAAGGCTATGCTATCAGTCCACTAGAACCTTAAAAGAAACTGTGATACCCTCTTACCTTGGCTGAAGGCCAAGGAAGAGACCATCATGCCAGAAAGTCTAGACGCCAAGACTGCCCCTGGAGATGGTATTTGCAATCCAAACTGGGAGAATCCATGTCAGAAGCAAAGGGGGCCGTGTCTTTCCTATCCCAAACAGCACTCTTATGAGAAATCACAGAGATGGACCATTCAAGTGCACTCCCACCAATGATCGCCTCCGCCCCGAAAGAGACACCCTTGGCATATGGGGCCTGACTGGACCCCAGGTTTGGAGTATGCATGGTTCACAGATGGGTCATCTAACTGATGGCAATACACTTCTGGAATTCCTCAAAGGAAGACATAAGCAACCTTACTATTAAAGGAATAGAAGGATGCTATTATAGGAGAAGTTATTCTTTTAATAATTATATTGCTTAAGTGTTTTCTTCAGTGCATACCTCAGTGTTCCATCAACAGAACCAGCTATAGCTTATGGGCCTTGAGTATCCAAGTCAAGGCCCCCCTTAGAGATGTGGTTTAAGCTTGGATAGTAGACACTGCATGAGCTGCATACATCTTCCCAAGTTAGAACCTGCTGCCATGCCTGGTGCCCATGTCGACCTGCCTGACTGAGAGTATCAACCTGGAGAGGACAACAGCAAAAGCTCATGCTGGGACTTATGGGGTGTTGGGGACTCCTATAGTTAATTGTAAAATATGTTCCTTGCTAAATTCAATAGGAGAACATTCTGCCTCTGTATTTTAAAAGAAAGCAGTCTCTGTTAAAATTGCCAGCTATGTAGGATCAGCCCCATAGCTATCCGGTGAAGCATTATAGATTGGATAAGTTTGGAAATACTGAGAGAATGTTTCTGTTAAGTGCCTTTGCCCTGAAGCAATGGGTTAGGTTCTTGAAAAAATGTCCACCCCGAAGGTGATTTTTGCTGACTAGAAAATTGTATGTCTGTTGTAGGTGCAACATTCTTTACCCCAAAATTTTCTGTATAAAAGTTGTCACGAAAGTTTCAATAAACGGGTTCAGGATTCACTTGGACGAGAGGGAGCTGCGTGTGTTCTGTTCTCCGCCCGGTCCTGGGGAGCCCTGGTCTCGAGGCCGCGACTCTGGTCTGCGGCAGAGGGCCGCTGTTCCCTTCCCCCAGCTTCCACTTTGTCTTGTCCATTCATCCCTGCTGGTTTTTAATCCTCCTTTCTGCTGGACCAGAGGAACATGAGCGGCTCAGGGGTCTCGAGGGCGACTTAGACGTAATCCTGAGCCCATCTCCTCCCAGCTGAACCCCAGGAGGTGAACTTGGCAGGAACCCTGAACTGCAGCCACCCGGTTGAGCTTCCGTGCAGAGTCACCTCCGGGGCTGGCAGGCAGCGCCTGCTGCGGGAGGCCTAACCCGGTGCCCCTTTAGTCTGCGTCGCTTCTCTGGCTCACGCTCTCCCCGGGTGGTGGGTCTCCTGGTCTCACGTGCCTTGCTTTTCTTTCTTTTTTTTTTTTAATTTTTTTATTATTTATTCAATTGTGCGTGTATGCGCGTGTGTATGTGTGTGTATGTATGTGTGTGTGTAGAATTACAGACGAATTCGGGAACCACCATGGACGCCTCCACCTCCTTCTGCCCCGGGATTCACAGGCTCTGCTCTACCAGGACCAGAAATGCAGGCCGCCCCTGCTTCCTCCCGGTGTCTATACGTGGGGTCTAGGATCCGAACTCAGGACCTTCCGCCTGCAAGGCAGAGACTTAACCCCTGAGCCACCTCTCCAGCCCCCACGTGCCTTGCTTTTCTTTGATCCTCAATTCCTTTCCCAAAGCACCAAAGACTTGAAAATGTCCTTGTTTCTCTCCCTACGTTCCAGGGACTTTGGCAGCGTTGCAGAACACGTTGCTGCGGTAGGTGTTAGTGGTCGTAAGGAAGCCGTTGTGGAGGACCGTGCTGAGAGGCCACAGCAAATCCTGGTGGTCAGGGAGAGCGGGAGCAGCGTGGGTCCACGGCCAGAGAAGGACCAGGAGGAAACATCTGTGAGGGAGTCGGCTGAGCCCACCTGACGCGTTCCTGCTGAGGACAACCAGGTGAGCAGAGAGCTCTTGGGGTGCTGGCCACATGTCCCGGTGGCTGGATGGCAAATGTGGCCTCCCCAAGAGACGGCCTCCGCTCTGGCTGGGCGCGCACTCTACAAGGCTGCGCGCAGAAAGTTGCGTTACGGGCTACGGTCTGGCCGAGCGGAGAATCCTCGCGTGGCTCGCAGCCACACCGCCGGGTTCACAGCAGTGCTCCGTCCACCCTGATGGATCAACACACTCCTCACCCCAGGCAGACCTCTGCCCCCAAGAAAAGGCCTGAATGCACTCCCAGTTGCTGGTGTAGTCTTGGAATCCCAGCACTTGGGAGGCAGGTAGAGGCAGAGGATGGAGAATTCAAGACCGTCTCCACTGCATAGCAAGTTCAAAGCCAACACAGGCTGGATACGACCCTATCTCAGAAAAAAAAGACAGGGCTGAGATCAGGCCCAGGCCTGGGTCTGGCGGGCAGTGGCCTCCTGTCGGCGTCAGTCCTGATTCCTCCCAGCAGGCTTTGCCTGCGCGGGAGCTCCCTGGGCGGGTGGAGGAGCCCCCCCCCCCCCCCCCCCCCCCCCCCGTCCCTGCCGACTGTCCCCAGCATTCAGTTCCCCTGGGGCTGCTTCCTTGTTCCTCCAGCCTCTGGAATGTCAGGCCACAGCTTCCTCTTCCCGGCCTGAGGGGCTGAGGGGGGACCCCGCAGCCCTGCCAGCCTAGGGGAGGCTGCGCAGAAGCCAGGACAGGACAGCCCTGGCTGGGGCCGCACCCGCAGGGCGAGAGGGTCACGTTCCTCAGGCCTCACGTCAGCGCGTCTCTGGCCAGAGAGGAGGAGTGGGCTTCCCTCCCGTGTAGGGTGGGCAGGAAGGGAGAGCAAGCACCCAGTATCCTGGCTCCCTGACTGGGTGGGACCTCTCAGAAGGCTCCAGAACATTCCTGCCAAGTCCTCCCCCACCCTCACCCCCCTAGCGCGGTAGCCATAGTCCTACTGGTCATGCAGATGGACCTAAGGGGACAAAACGGAGTCTGGTCCCCGAGCTGTGGCCACAACCTCTACCCAGGAAGCCTTCTGGAGCCTTGGCGTCACGCTCCAGCTCCACGCCTAGCCGTCCCCATGGGACCCAGTGCCATCCACGCCTAGCCGTCCCCATGGGACCCAGTGCCAATCCACGCCTAGCCGTCCCCATGGGACCCAGTGCCAATCCACGCCTAGCCGTCCCCATGGGACCCAGTGCCAATCCACGCCTAGCCGTCCCCATGGGACCCAGTGCCAATCCACGCCTAGCCGTCTCCATGGGACCCAGTGCCAATCCACGCCTAGCCATCCCAGACTCAGTGCTTGTTGCCCCCTTCAGAGCTGGGGAGGGGGGACTATGTAGGGCTCAACCCCAGAGGCTCAGGGCTGCTGCTGCTGGAGTCGTGGCCCCTGTCTCCCACAGACCTAGCTGGGTCATGTCAGAAGGGGAAGGAGGCCTGGAAAATTGGCAGGCTGAGGGTCCCAGACCCCACTTCCTAGAATGGCGGTGGTTTCCTGTTTGTCTTTGCTATGGCTTCCTCCCCTCCCATAGAAGCCCTCATTCCAGGGGTGTCTGTGAACCCTAGCCCTCCACAAACGCCCACAAGCAGAGGCCAGTTGGCTAAGGCTGTGGAAACGGATGG
Organism: Typhlomys cinereus; assembly: GCA_023101885.1. Lineage (NCBI taxonomy): Eukaryota > Metazoa > Chordata > Mammalia > Rodentia > Platacanthomyidae > Typhlomys > Typhlomys cinereus. The sequence goes on along the minus strand of JALPQD010000590.1, from coordinate 1,053,542 downwards.
GGATGGCGAGCAGGAGGTAGATCTCAACTGATCTGGTGCCAGCAGGGCACCGCCACCATGCCATGCCCTGCAGGTTAGGGGTGGGCCCACTAGTTGGAGTCTCAGGAGTTGGGGGGGTGACGGCTGAGGGTTTGAGGAGCTTTAGTAAAACCTATGGTTACCTCAGGCAGATAGGGAAATGGAAGCACAGTTGTTTTTCTCAAATAGCTGTTCAGTGCTGCATTAGTAAAATGGGCGTTGCCACTGGAAGTTAAAAGCTGAGCGTCCTGGGATCTGGGGAGATAGCTCGGCAGTGAAAGTGCTTCCCATGCAAATAAAAGGACCAGAGTTTAGATCTTCAGATCCCAGGTGAAATGGTGAGTGGGTGTGGTAGGCTGCCTGGGGCTCCAGTCCCAGAGGCAGAACTAGAGGCAGAACTAGAGGCAGAACTAGAGTTTCATCAAAGAGCCACAGGCTCAAAGCAATAAGGTGGGACAGCAATCCAGGGTGGCCACAATATGACCCTCCAGCCTCCACACACGCACGCACACTTACGTGTTCACGCTCCCACGCACACACGTGGTCACAAACATGCAAACACACTTACGCACATGCACATATCCCATATACACATACACATAAAAATGGAAAGGAAAAAAGTGGCGCCTCTCGTGGGAGGTGACAGCCCAGGTTAGGGCTGGGGGGTCCCGGCACATGCTCCCACGTGCTGCCCTCACAAGATCCACTCTCGACGTTCCCTGTGGCCTTCTGAGCCTTCAAGAGATCCCCCACGAGGCCCCACCCCTCCCCGAGGGGGTGCAGAGTGTCTGAGGGGGAAGGGACTCACATGCAAGGGGACTTTCCAGAGCCCAGCTGTTCTTGGGTCGCCCAAGTGTCTCCATGAGGAGACCCATCCCAGTGGCCCACCAACCTGGACTTGAATAGAAGCCTCCCTTGGTTGGTTGCTGCCCTGACGCCCCAGGAAGTCAGCAATACAGGGCATTGCGATGATGTCCTGTCTGTGAGGACCAGTTGATATGGACAGGTCAGGGACAGCCAGGAAGGACTTCCACCTCAGGACATGACAACAGCACCCTCCGGGGGCCTTCCTTCACGGAGCACAGGGCTTTTGGCGGGCAATCACTTGCTAATTGGGCAGGACTGTGCCTGCCCTCCAGCTTGGATCTCTTAACCCATGAACTCAGAATGTGTTTAGATTTTGGGCAGGCCTTCACGGCGATTAAGGAATTGGGCATGTTGGCGCACACTGAAAGACGGAGGCAGAAGGCTATCCCTGGACTGCAGAGCAAGCCCTTGTGACAAATGCCTGAATCGATGCGACGTCTCCTTGGGTGAAAGTTCCTGCTCTGCAACCATGATGTTCTGAGTTTGATCCCTGAACCCAAGTGAAAGTGAGATGAGAGAACACATTCCATGAAGTTGTCCTCTGACCTCCACATGTGCGCGCGCGCACACACACACACAAGAAGAATTTGAGGGCTGCAATAAAAAAGAGATGATGAATCTTTATTGAATTGTTATTGAGACAGGGAGGCTCGAGGTCTGATCTGCGCTGGTGGTCCCCAGTGTATGACACACCCCGACGCACAGTTCCAGACACACGACACAGACCCTTCCCTGCTCAGAAGCTGCAGGTGGGCCCCTGTGGAGGAGCCGCTGCTCCGGTTAGGATTTGCCTTCCTTCCCGAGGCTTTGCTCCCCACGGGACCATCGGTGATATCCTGGTGCGACTCCCCGGCTAAGAGTGGAGGTTCATCTGGAGCTACGGTTTAGCTGAGGACCTGTTCAAGGCCAGGCTCTCCTTGGGCAGTGTTGCAGTCTGCCTGCATGGTTGCTGATAAATGACCATCACACAGCTTAAGGGAACAAGGAGTTTACTTTCTTACGATAGTCCGGTTACAGTTCATAGTCCAGCTTGACGGGAGAGCACACACCAACGCCAGGGCTGAGGGAACTGGCCACCATAACGGCTGAGAGATGGACAATCCTTACTTCCCAGACCAGCATGTCTGGCCAAGTGAACAGAAGGATGCCACTTCTCTCAACCAGCTCTCTCTGATTTATCCAGGGCCTAATCCCACCCACCATGGGCTGGATCTTCCCCAGCAGCCAGACAATCTCCTTCAGGTTTGCTCTGGGCTTAACTCAACCATCAACTCTCCACAACTGTGCCCAGAGCTCAAACCCTCAAGAGTCAAGTTGACACCTGTGTTTAACTATGACAGGCAGGTTTCCCATGGGGGCAAATCACAGAGAATGGGGTCTCCCCTGGTGGCAGGGTGCACGGGGCATGGAGCTCAGATGGAATCCGGACTCCCCTGAGACCAGGGACCAGGCAAGGTGGGCTCCAGGAAAGAGAGGGACTTGTCAGATGCCTGACATTGGCACCTGACCAAAGAAGGCTAAGGTTAAACTTGGACTGGGTCACATCTGGCCCAGGGATTCTGGGAAGGGGTGTGTGGCCCAGGAGATGCAAGGCTGCCCTGCTGGGAGGTGGCTGGCAGCCCCCCCCAGATAGACCGCCTTCTGCCCGGGGCTGCAGAGCGAGCGCCTTCTGCCCGGGGCTGCAGAGCGAGCAACCTTGTGCCTGGCTGTTCTTTGTTCTGACGTCCGCAGCCCCTGGCGCCTTCTCCACTCCATGCTGGCATGCCGCTTGGCACCGACTGGCACTCTGGAAGGTCTGATGGCATCTGGGTTTGGTCCCCAGCTTCTGTTTCTGCCAGTCCCTCGGGCTGTGAGCTCTGGCACCTGTGCACACATAAGCATGCTCACACACAGGACCACGGCATCTGCTCGTGTGTAGTCGCTTGTGCACAGAGACGCAGGACTGGAATCAGCATGCAGTGTGGGCACAGACATGAAACATGGTACACGCTTGGTTGTAAACAAAAGTTAGTTTTATTTTTTACTTCCTTTGCTCTGCAGGTTTACTCTGAATTAGGGAGAAGGGCAGAGAAGCTGGGAGCATGCCCCCCAGAACTCCATTTCTCTCGCATGGTCAAAGACACAGCCCTGGACCCCCGCCTCGGGTGTGCCTCGGGTGTCTAAGCAGCGAGGCATAACGGAAGTTCGGGATGTCCCTGGAGAAGGAGCCGAAACAGGCCAGCTCAGGGACAGGCGGGCCTGCTGAGCCTAGCGCCTCCTCCAGAATCTCAATCTGACCTCCGCCTGTTCCCAGGCTGCCTTGGCTTTGAGGGATTGGTCCAGCTATGCCAGGAGCCCAGTGCTGCTGCAGGGAGAAGGACAAGGACGATTCCCAACAGGTCCATGCCAGACACCCCCACCCATGGATGAGCTTAAAGAGGCAAAGGGCTGGCAGCTGCAGCAGAGGACATCCTTGAGGGTCGTCCTTGCCCAGCATGGTGAGGACTCAGCTATGCCCAGCGCTCGGGGCCCAGACCAGGATGGAGACCGGACGGGGCCCCAGACCAGAGATGAAGACCAGACGGGGGTCCCAGACCAGGATGGAGACCCGACGGGGGCTCCTCCTCCCAGCTGTGTGGAGCTGGAGCCAGGGCCTCCCAAAGGCCTTCCCCCCTGAATTCCCTTCTCTCAGAGTCCCCCCCTCCCCCCAGCCGGGTCCTGGGACCACACGTCTGCCAGCCGCCACCAGTTGAGCATCGGAAGATTTCCAGAGACCCAAGGCCCCCCTCTCTCGTGCCCTCAGATCCACACGGTGGCCTTGCCGTCCCTGCTGCCCGTACTGCCCTTCTCGGAGCCAGACCTGGGCTTGGTGGCCCCCCGCTCTTGAGCCCCAGGACGGCCCTGCTCCCCGACTGTGCCCCCCGACGTGGCACTGCCGGTTCCGGAAGCCGGGGCGCCTGCCCGGGGTGGACCCCGGGAAGGCGCGGAGAGCCCCGGACAAGGCGGGCTGTCCCTGTCTCCAGCTGCCACCGCAGCCGCCGCCCCGTCGCGCAGCGCTTGCAGCGCCAGGTTCGCTAAATTCTGGTCGTGGGCGCGCGCGCGCTCGGCCGCGCGCACCACCAGACTGTAGTCGGGCGGGCAGGCGAGGCCGGCGGGCGCGGCGGGGAAGGTGCAGGGCGGCGGGCGCGGCGCGGGGCCCGGGCCGGGCGCCGAGGCCCCCCGGCGGCCGCGCACGGCGTCCTGCGCGCTGCCCAGGCCCAAATGCGCCATCTCGCAGAGGTTGAGCAGCAGGCACAGGCAGCTGACCACGTACATGACCAGCAGGAAGACGGTCTTCTCGGTGGGTCGCGACACGAAGCAGTCCACCACGTGCGGGCAGGGCTGGCGGCTGCAGGCAAAGAAAGGGGGCACCTCGAAGCCGTACAGCAGATACTGACCCACCAGAAAGGCCACCTCGAAGGCCGCCCTGACCACCAGCTGGGCAACGTACACGCGCATCAGGCCCTCCCTCTGGATGCGCCGCCGGCCATCGTGCTGTCCAGCCGGGCCCGGGGTGGCCGCCGCCTTGCCGTCACCCCCGGCTCCCTTGAGGGCCATCTCCTCTGCGCGCTCCTCTTCCGTGTCCTCGCCAGGGCCGTCGGGCGCTCCGGCTTCCTCCTCTTCCTCCTCCTCCAGCGCCAGCATGGGCTCTGCCTCGCCCAGGTCGGGCGCGTCGGGCCAGCCGGGCGGCGGCGGCAGGTGCGGCCGGGGCGTGCGGCGCGGACCCGCGCGCCGGCGAAGCGCGCGTTTGCGCTCCTGCTCGGAGGCGCGCGCCAGCCGGTGGACGGCGTAACCCAGGTACATGACAGAGGGCGTGGAGATGACCACGATCTGGAAGACCCAGAAGCGCACATGCGACAGGGGCGCGAAGGCATCGTAACAGACGTTGTCGCAGCCCGGCTGCCGTGTATTACAGGTGAATTTGGACTGCTCGTCCGAGTAGATGGACTCGCCGCCCACCGCCGTCAGCACGATGCGGAAGACCACCAGCACGGTGAGCCACACCTTGCCCACGAAGGTGGAATGGTTGTGGATCTCCTCCAGCAGCCGCGTCAGGAAGCTCCAGCTCATGTTGGTCATGGGAGCGGGCAGGGGGGACCTGCGGGTGTAGGTGGCGGTCAGGCGGGACCCCGTAGGGCAGCTGGGAACTAGAGAGCCCAGAGTCGAGCCGGCTGTAGGACGCAGCTCGCTTCTGTGCTTGCAGAGAGCAGGCTGCCCTCGCCCTTACCCTCGCCATCGCCTGCGTGCTCTGCAGAGGACGGGCTTTTCTGGGGCTCTCCTGTCGCCAGCCCCTGCCCTCTTGCCCTCCCTGTGGGGGAAAACACCTGTCTGGGACCCCTAGAGCCACACAGCAGCACCCTGGGGGTGGGGGAGTCTGCCATGTGCTGCCTGCTTGGGGAGAGGGGAGGCGCGAGCCCTCCTGTCTCAAGCTGTGGCCGCACCATGGCTACCCCAGCCAGGTGGACACCTCTCTTCCAGGACTTACCTTCAACCCATCTGACCGCCTAAGCCCTCAAAGGCTGAGCAGCTTCCAGTCCTGAGGTCAGAATGGTCCTCCACAGTCCTGAGGCTCCAGCAGCCCCCGCTCCCAGCTCTTTTGGTCCCCGGCCCTCCGGAAACTCTTTCCTTTCTCCACATCCTGACAGCAGTGTCAGTGGTCTCCCTGATTCCATAAAGGGGCCTCATCCTTCCCAAGCCCCTTACTGGTCCCATAGCACCTAGCCTTTCAGCTGCTCCTTCCAGTGTCTTCAGATAATCCGGGGCTCCCCCTCATCCTGCCCAGGTCCTGGTTCTAGACCATCCTGCTACCTGTTGAAGCTGGACCATGCAGGATGAGGCTGCAGACATGGTGGTCTGTGGCCACGCGCGGACTGTGACACTGAGGCATCTACATCTCAGACCAGCCCCACCGTGCGCATGTGACAGAGGAGCTTTGCGGGTCCCCAGTGTCCACCTGCCCTCCTCACGGCCACCCCAGAATCCGTACCTGCTGCTGGAAGAACCCGACACACTTCTAGGCCCCTCCCTCTGGCTGGGTCTGGGAGCAGCCGCAGGTGTGACCAGCATCAGAAGCTGGGGCTCCAGACCTCTCTATATAGCTTGGGCCTCTCCCTTCAGGGCAGGAAGAGGGGGCAGCCAGAGGGGCAACGGCGGTTCCTGAGGAAGTGGCCTACATCCTCACGTCTGCACATTCCCTTTCGGGCCGCACACTCACGCTTGTGCAGTCACAGAGCACACTCAGGTGTATTCATGCACGAACACACACGCATGCATATATATGTATGCAAAGTTCACAAACCCACATCTACACAGACGTATGTTCATGCACACATAAACACCCAGTACACGCCTACATGAATCCAGACATATGCATGGACAGAGATCCATGCTCATTCATACACACAACACATATGCTGTACACAGACACGCGCACACACTGGAACATTCAGATGAGTAATTTAGATATACAACACTTGTAATCTACATAAACCACAAAAGCAAACATTCAACCATATCCAAATGCTCACTCATCCAGAGATGTGCACACACACACACACACACACACACACACACACACACACACACCCTCAGCAAGCACACATACACACACGGTGGTGCACTCTCAAGAGATCACCCTTCTCATTCCTCTGGCTCTAGGCAGAGGTGCACAGTAGGGCTACCTGTTGCCCCCTCAGGACCTGGCCCCCCCCTCACTATAGTAAGGCCCATCTGAGGCCCACAGACTTAGCAGGACCTGGGTCCAGGAGTCTTTGGAGTCCCTGGGTCCCAGAACAGACCTGCCCAGAAGTACGTGTGGTATTTTAACGATTAGGTCGCTCTGGCAGCCTTGCTTGTCACTTTGCCGGTTTCCTGGCTTAACTACTTCTGCTGCTGATCAACTCTGAATGCCACTGAAACCAGCTGTGGCTTACTTAGTCCTGGGCTGACTTTGCCCTGGGTGTGACAGTGGTACTTTGCCTAAGGCAACCTCTGTCACTCAGAACACGCACACACAGTCACAACCGTTCCTTCCAAGTGCAGTGCTGGATGCTGCGGTTCTAGAGCAGTCCTGAAAGAACCAGACTCATGCTGCTGGCCTGTAACTCTCCCCTGCCTGGCATTGCCAGTCAACACCAGCAGGAAGCATCCATCATCCAGTATCCATCCAAAGGGGTCCGCCCCCCTCGGACACTTGAGTGGGCTTTCTGGCACACCCATCAGGTTCGCGTGTTACCTGCCATACTTGGGCCCAGCAGGCACTGTCCCTACACGTCCCAGCCATGCTAGACCCCTTCTCTGTGAGCCTGGTTCCACGCCAACGGGGAGCCTTAGAATGCCCACCCACCAGGCAGGCCTACACTGCTGCCTCCAGTGGCCAGTTTTGAGGTGATTTTGTGTGGCTCAAGCTGGCTTTAAAGTCACTGTGTAGCTGAGAAGGGCGCTGAGCTCTCGGGTCTCCCATCTCCATGTGTCAAGTGCCGCATTACTGGTGTGCAGCGGGCAGCCCCGGAGTGACTGACTGTGGTGGGTGTCCTGGGTGTAGCACCAAGTGGCCCGCCCATTCCTTACCTGGTTCCTGCCACCCCTTCTGTGTGCCCCAGCTGCACCTGCTGGGCCTCTGCTGCCTCTCCTTGATGTGCACGTCTCTTGCACGCATGCATACATGTGTACTTGCCCCCACATACCCACTCAGCCCCTCTCTAGTCTGCTGTGAGATGCCTCCCAACCACCCGGTGTGCTGGCATGTTGATGACCGTGCACAGTACGATGGATCGTAGCTGCAGGCTCGGAAGGCACTGGTGTTCAACATGGCAGAGATGGGTTCTCACCTAGAGTATTTACAGATGCATATGGAAACCTGGGCACACACACACACACACACACACACACGTGCACTTCCTAAAGGGGCCTGAATGTAAAAATATTTGAAGAACAAGAAAAATCTGGAATGTGGTGGCACATGCTTGTGAGGCAGAAAAATCAGGAGTCCAAGGCCATTAGTTAAACAGGAAGCTTGAGACTACATTGAGACCCTGTCACCTCTCTTACCCCCACACACAAGAAAACAAAAACCAAAACATATCTGGGTGTCAAGCCTTGGTTTCTAACTTTCCTCCCAATAAGAACTGGGAATCCCAAAGGAATTGGCTGGAGCAGAGAAAACACAAGATGAATCTGGAGTAGACCGAGAGGAAGGACGTGCCTAGACACACACTCTGGAAAATCAGTGCAGAGCCAGTGGGATGTGTTGAAGAGCCAGTGGGATGTGCTGAGGCTGCAGCAGCAATGGAGGAACACAGGACGGGGTCTGAGATGACTCAGTGGGTATGAGCTCTTGCTGTGGAAGCAGAACTTGAGTTCAGACCCTTAGCATCTATGTAAAAAGCCGGGCACACCCGTTTGCAAGTGTGTGGACAGTAGACAAGGACTGCCTAGGTTTGCTGACTGCCAGTCGAGTTTCAAGTTCATTGAATGTTTCAAGGTAATTAGGAAGGGTGGTAGGAAGCCTGACATCCTCCTCTGACCTCCGTATGCACACCCTTGTGCATGCACATACATCTGCATGCACATATATGTGCATGTGCACACAGACACATCATATGCACATATATACTCACATACAAAAATAAAATAGTAGGATTAAAAACTAAAGATCTGGGGCTGGAGAGGTGGCTCAGGGGTTAAGCCTCCGCCTTGCAGGCAGAAGGTCCTGAGTTCGGATCCCAGATCCCACATATAGACGCCAGGCGGAAGCGGGGGCGGCCTGCGCTTCTGGTCCTGGTAGGGCGGAGCCTGTGAATCCCGGGGCAGAAGGAGGTGGAGGCGTCCATGGTTCTACACATACACAGACACAGACATACACACACGCACACACATACACACGCACATGCGCACAGTTGAGTAAATAATAATAATAAAAAAATTAAAAAAAAGATTACAGGTGGCATATTTAAAAAACAAAAACAAAAACAAAACAAAACAAAACAAAAAAACCTAAAGATCTGGCCACAGATTCTAACCTCAGGTTGTCAGTGAGCACACCAATGGATAACCAACCAGAAAGGTGGAGAAACGCGAGACATCGCACCACAGCAGGGAGCAAATGCCTGGCGCGCAGTCTGCACGTGGCAGCAATCTCAGGAGGTGGCCACTCATCACCTTCGCAGTGCACACTCTTGAGCACCACCTGCAGCCAGCTGACTGGCGTCGGGCACTCAGTCCTACTGGTGTCATTTATAAATTGGATTCTTTGCCCTTTGAGTCTTCCTCTTGAAACCCATTAACCCCAACAAAGCACCAGAAAACATGGACCACTTTCCAATAGACAGACCCTAAAAAATGCCACAAGGAGTCTATCAGGAGAGGTTGGGCAGATCTGGAGCCTAGAGGGATTGTGATCTTCGGATCCGGGGCAGGTTTGCTAATGGGGACCTGGACTCAGGCGAGGGTCTGCAAACCTTTCTGTCCGCTCTGCTCTGTCTAAGCATGTGTAAGATAAAGGACCCTACACAGAGGCAGGATTTCACATGCCGCATGCATGCTGTCTGAGTGAAGGGTACTTCATTCAAGGGAACTCTCGCCCAAAGCTACTTCTGGTTCAAGATGAGGGTCTGTAACGTTGTGGGGGGGGGCATCAGCTCGGCCAATGAATGCCTTGCATAGAACACAGCTCAGAACACACAGCTCGTGCACGTGCAGTCACAGCGTAGGTGCACTCAGGCTCACACACCTGCAGTCACATACACAGGCTCGGCCAGTTCTACCCGGTCACCCTCCTTCTCAAAGCCCCTCCAGGTCTGCAGGAAAGCCCCACCTGCAAGTCCCCTCGCACGGCCAGCCCTGAACCCTGAATGGACTGAACAAGTGACACGGTGCCGGGTGAAGTGTATGAGGCGGCTGACATGACCTATGGACTTGGGAAGTGTAAGGGCGTGAGAACCTGAGGGTCCCCAGCTGTCCCCCGGGGCTGCCTGGACACGCAGGGAACGGCTGGCATCAGTGGCTAGCAGCACTGGACCCTGCCGTGCCGAGCTGGAGGCCTCCGTCACAGGTGCCCCATAGAAGTCGTACCACCTCCTCCATGGACTGTACATTTGAGGGGCTCTGCCTGGTGCCCCTCCTCACACATTCCCGATCTACCTTCCTCAGGGCGCAAGGAAGCAGAGCTGCCTAGATAGGTCCCAGGAAGTGACGATCGTCCCCCATCAGAGACACAGGGCACAAAGCACCTGGACTTTGGGTCTAGCTAGGGAGGGGGAGTCCCAGCTCTGAGCCCAAGTTCGTACAGACCGAAAGCAGCCTCTATCCAGGCACTCACCAGCCCCCCATGCCCCTGTTTGGAAGTCCAGGGAGCATGAAACTTGTTCCTCCTCAGCTCTGCCAAGTCGACCCATTTCTCCCACAGTCGGGCCAGGGTCCCCTGCCAACCTCGAGGGTGCGCTCACCAACTGGGCGCTCTCTCGTCCCTAGGGAACAGCGCCGTCGGGCGTGCTCACCTCCCTAGTCTCCTGAGGCCTAGAGCAGACCACCCTGCCCCTGGAGCCAGGCTGCTCTGGCAGCAGTTGGGCTCAAGCTGCTAAGGGTCTGTCTGCTTGGTAGTGTACGGCCAGTGCCGAGGCGGCTTTGCTTGCTCAGGGTCAAGCTGGGTGGAGACTGGCCTTGCGCCCGGGATTGCTCCCCCGTTTTGGCCCCTAGACACACTTCAACTTTCTGGGATAGACTGGCTCATCCTTGGCCTGAGGGGTCTCAGCTGCCTGAGACCCTGAAAACAGCCTGGGCTCACCAAACAGAACGGCCTCTCTCCTCACCAGGAGTCCAACTGCCCCAGAAGAGACCCATTAGTGGACGCCCCAAGAGGGGCTCCTTGAGAGCACAAGGGCTGGCCAGGAGTCTGCAGCCAGCCATCAGCCTCCTCGCAGGGCCACTCCTCGGGTATTCCTCCATCCCCAGGTCCTCCTCCATCCCCGCTGAACCCCAGAGGCCAGGGGAGATTCAGGAAGTCGTAAAACTGGCCGGCCCCTCCCTCGCGCCCTGACAGCTTCCCTACCTTCTCCAGGCTGAAAACACAAGCCTCTGGCTGAGCCCCTCCACCTGCGGCTGGACGCTGGTCCTCTGAGGGCCCACTGCTGGGCCAGGGCACCTCTCACCACCAAGCACAATGGGGGGGGGGTGAAGACCAGCCCTCAAGGGCTCCATTGTTTCCCCAGGGTCTGAATCCCTGATTGTCTCTGGGGATGGGTGTCTGAGTCTGGCCCTCTGCTCCCGTCTCCACCGAGGCCGAGAGGCTCTGCCCTACCCACCTCACCCGGGCACATCCGCAGCCCAAACTCACCGGCTTCCGCAGCTACTTCTCCCTGGGCTTCTGCCTGCTCGCCCTCTCCACACCCACATCCACCCATCTGTCTGCCCAGGTCCTGCCCAGGAGTGGCCTCACCTGGGCACGCACCAGGGAGAACTGTGGGCGACCACAGGGTGGGGGTGGCTGACAGCAACGACTGCCCTCCCTTCTGGGGCTGCTCTCCTGGGAGGAGCCAGCAGCCTGGGCCCTGCGCCCAGAGGAAGAAGGGAGGACAGAAGGATCCAGATGCTCAGAATGTCTGCGGTGGGGGAGGGGAGGAGGGGCGGAACAGCTGCCCAACTTAGAGAAATCTCCCTTGGAAATGCTGCCTGCCAGCAAAGTCTTCGCAGCCCGGGGGTCGGCCCCTCTCCCAGCCCAGCGCTCAGTCTCTCCTAGGCCCTGGCAGGCTGTACACGAAGAGTACACCCACCCACAGACTCCGAGTCCACAGACTCCGAGTCCACAGACTCCGAGTCCCCAGACTCCGGCTGGATCTGAGGGCGCAACTCCCATGCCTTGGCAGGTGCCACTGCCTCCTGATGGGGGGGGGCTCCCCTGATTTGACTCAGGAGCTGCTCAGAGGGCACAGCAAAGGGTTTTCCCAGCTGCCCGGCGTGGACGATGGCGGGAGCGGTCAGGAGTGCTGTCAGCCTTCTCTGCCTGGCACAGGCGCAGGGGCCGCCCGACGCCTGGACTGAGCACGGTGGCAGGCTTCACCCGGGTACCCAAGCAGGGACGGCAGGCCGCACCCAAGTTACTTTATTAGCATGTCAGTCCCGCTCCAGCGGACTCCGGGACAGGGAGCGACGGTCGGCACGGGAGGGCTCCTGGCAGCTGTACCTTCACCTTGGACCCGTCAGCCACCATGTGGCAGGCAAGGGGCGGCTCCACCTACTGCATAACGGGACCCTATTCTGGGTCCTTGGTTCCCTGGCCACGCTTCTCCTCAAGCCCAGGGCCGTCTGGGGGCCGGGAGCCCCACGGGGCTGAGGTCCTCAGACATGGTCAGTCCTCTGGGCTTTCTTGATTTCCTGCAAAAAAGGAAGGAAAGAAAGAGTTAAAGGGGGGAGACAGGAAACCAGGGAGGCCTGGGCCTCATGACCCTCATCCCGAGGAGGGTGATCTGGGGTGAGAGTTGGGAAGGGGCTTTGACAGAATCTGCACAGGGACAGGGCCTGGGTAGGGGCTGCCTGGGCACGCAGCAGGTGGAGCGGCTCACCTCGGAGAGAGCCTGCTTCAGTGTTGCATAGGCCTTGTCCAGGTTGTCGTTGATGATCACCAGGTCAAACAGGCCCGACTCCTTGCCTGAGACGGGAAAAGAAGGGTTAGAGGAGTGACGCAGGCTCGCTCTTCCCCACACTGCAGAACCTCCGCTGGGGCCTGCTCCATCAGACCCCCGGCCCCGGCAGGCTTCTCTGTAGGATAGCACTGCCCATGGGCTCCATGCGTCCTCGAGAGAGGGAGACAAGAGTGACAGACTCAGAACCGACTACGAGAAGACACGATCTCTCCTCAGTCGCAGGGTGTGGACTCTCAGGGACCACAGAGACAAGCTGCGACACCCCTGTCTGCCCTGATCTCCTAGTGGATGGCTGTCCGCAGGCAGAGGCCTCCCCGTGTCCTGGCGGACGGCCCAGCGCACTCACTGCTCTCCATGTCAGCCTGAGCGGCGGCCAGTCGCTTTGCCAGACTCTCCTCGGTCTCCGTGTTTCGCAGCCGCAGCCGCTGCTCCTGGAACACAGGCGCCTGCTCAGTCAGCTGTCCTCGGTCTGCCCTGCCCGCCTGCCCCCAGCACTCACCAGCACATCCAGGGAGGGGGGCTGCACCGAGATGAAGACGGGGTGCAGGTCCGTCTTCTTGATGTTGCGCACGCCCTGCAGGTCCACGTCCAGCACGCAGATGCGGTTCATGGCTTGCACAGCCTGCACAGCCGCCTTGCTGAGGACAGAGGGCGGCGGTGAGCACACGCTCACGGGGAGCCCAGGACCCTGGACCCCAGCCCTGTGGACTCCTGCTGCTGCAATGGCTGCCGGAGCTTGTTGGGGCCCGGCCTGGACCCGGCCCGGACAGAGCAGGGGTTCATCTGAACTCAGAACCCACTCTTCTTCCCAGAACACACCAGCACACCTCAAGGCCTGCCGGGGCCTCTGCCACTCAGTCCTTTGCACTTGTCCCGCAGCACCTGGTCAGGGCCCTGGCACTGGCCGGCACTGCCTGCCCGTCCTGAGGAGCTGCTTGCTGCTCGTGGCACAAGTCGCACTGCGTGGCTCAAAGCTGAGCCAGGGGCAAGAGAGGGCCCGAGGGCTCCCTGGGGCCGGCCCTCCAGCTAAGCTCAGAGGCCAAAGGCGGAGCCAGCCTGCTCGGTCTTAGGTGGCAGGACAGAGGCCACCTTGTGGTCAAGGCTGTACAGAGCCTCCTCTGGCCACCATTCTGGGGAGACTGATGAAGGGACCCCAGGCCCACCTCGTCCCATACAGGTTCCCCGAGAACTCGGCGTGCTCGATGAAGTCTCCTGCTGCGATATCGCGCTGCATTACTTCCCTGGTCACAAAGTAGTAATCTGGAGAGGAGGAGGGCTGTCCAGAGGGTGCCCAAAGCCACCCCACACCCCACACTCTAGCCAGACCACGCTGGGACACCACCGTTTCCACTGGAGACTGGCGGGCCTCGGCACCCACGCACCAGGCAGGCAGGAGGGTGCCACCTGCTGTGGTGCACAGGTCATTGCGCCCACCAACCCCAGGCACCGCTCTGCAGCTGGGGCCCGAGCTCAGCATGGAGCGGAGCCGTCCCGTGCTGGGGTGCTCAGCTGGGCATGGAGCGGAGCCGTCCCGTGCTGGGATGCTCAGCTGGGCATGGAGCGGAGCCGTCCCGTGCTGGGGCCCGAGCTGGGCATGGAGCGGAGCCGTCCCGTGCTGGGGTGCCTGGGACTTAGGGACTACCAGTCAATTCACCTTTGCCATTCTCCTCGCCGGGCCGGGGGTTCCTCGTGGTATCTAGGAGAGAGACCCATCACCCACTCAAGAGATCACGACCCCAGCCCTCTCAGGAGGCCCACGCAGCAGGCGCGCAGTATCCACGGCAATCCACGGGCTGAGGGCCTCGGGGTGCTCCCCCCCCCGCTGGCCCGCGCACTCACGGGACACGCTGAAGCCGAAGATGCCGCCATACTCCTGGAACAGCTTCTTGAGCAGAGAGCTCTTGCCGGCGCCGGACGGCCCGCTCAGCACCACTGGCCTCGGTCCCGTCATGCCTGAGGGCGGAGGGCAGCACCCACGTGAGGGGCACCGTCCCGGGTGAGGCCACCTCGCTCCACCTGCCCCGGCACCCTCCTCACCCTCTCCCTGCAGGCTCCCACCCCTACCTCAGGACTGGTCCCTGAAAGACCTCGTTTCCATGGTGGGGACCTGCCTACACTCCCTTCTGCTTCCCCAGAGTGGTACCCACTTACTTGATGGGGCGCAGCCTCTGTAGTTAGCCTGGGGAAATCAACAGCTGCTCTTCACCTAGTACTTGGGGGGTTAATCCTGGGCAAGCTTACACTAGCCCTTCTGAGCACTAATCCCGAGGGCACCCAGCCTGCCCTACGCTAGCGGCACACACATCGGCCCCGCCCAGCCACTGTGCAGGAAAAAGCAGTTCCCTCTCCGACCTTGAGACCTGCACCTGTCCATCCAGCCCACGCTGGCTGATGAGCACAAAGGCAGGGCACCAGCTGGGGGGGGGGCTGAGTAGGGGTGGGGCACCTGAACACTGCTTTCTCCAGGTGTCTACACAGGGGGAGACATCTGGGAGCTAGAAGTGCTGTCTACCAACTCAAGCACCTTTGACCAGTGGAAGTGGGGCCCAGCTATCTCGTTTGAGGGCGCAGAGGTGCAGGAGGGCATAATTCCAATGTAAGCCATGAAGTAATCTCATCACCAAGCACAGGTTGCACAATTACAGTATACACAACATACATGCACATATATACACCACACATATGCACATGTTCCCAGGAAAGAATGTGTAGAGCCACCTCTTTAGACACAGGGACACCCACCCGGTATCACTAACAATGTCTGTCAGCAACACTGCTCCCCTCTACCCTTCCGCCAAACACAAGTCAACCTAAGTCTATCTAATGCCTGCCGTGTCCTTCCTGAGCTTCAGGCTTCCCTTGGCACAGAGCTCACCGTGGTTTTCACATAAACGCCCACCTCTGCGCACTGAGCTCTGCTGTCGCCACCACGGCCTGGCCATGGGTTCCTACAAAGCTGCTCTTCCCTCTGCCCGCCGCACCCGCCACACCAGGCGCTAACACCAAGGGCTGTCCAGGGTGCTGCGCCGGCCCCCAATTCCCACTGTGACCACGTTAGTGACTTGCAGCTCCCACATAGATCCACATCTGTCTCAGCAAATCTAGCTTCTTACAACACTGTGAACCAGTCAATTTTTGGAGCTCCGGGTTCCCTCAAGGGGAGATGGGGCTGGAGGCAGTGTTCACTGAATGGGTCCTCGGCCTCTCTGCAGTGTTGCAGTACGCACTCGCTGCAGGTATGCAGCACAACCAAGCATGCAAGATGCAAGACTCAAAGAACAACCAATACAGCAACCAGGAAAGAACAGAGCTAAAACGGCGGCTCTCGAGTGCTCGTAAGAAGCTACTGCGGAGAGAATCCCAAGTTAGAGAGCTGCTAAAGGAACGAGACAGGTGATAGGTCAACTTCTCAGGCAAACGGCATCCTGTGCCCATCCCTGATTATGTGCTCTGCTTCCAAATCCAGGTACTACTGAGCTAGCATCGGCCTTGACTAAAGACTAACTCTTTCCTGGGGTTTGCGAGAACCTATTCTTACGCCTGGCCCCATATCCTGCAAGGCTGTGAGGGCTCAGAACAGACACTAGTATGCACATGCAGGCACACTCTGGGACCCTGAATCACAGCCAGAGCAGCACCCTCAACTGGCTGAGCTGCCCAACTTTCCAAGTCCAGACACGCAGGCTCTCAAGGTAGCGCATCGCTCCTCTTCCTCCTGAAGGGCTGGCGCCACGTGCACTTGTGGGGCACATCCAGCCGCAGATCACTGGCAGTTCTGGGTGACCCTCCACTTGCCTAGACCTACAATGATCACATCAGGTGACCCTGGCAGCCCAGGAAGTGCAGAGGCCAGGTGAGAGTCACGACGACAGCAGCACACTGAACATCAGAAGCCACTGATCTAGACACTGCCTTCACACACACACACACACACACACACACACACACACTGGCTCTTCCAGTCCTAAGCCCCGCCTGCCTGGTTAGCTGCCGGACACTCCACACCAGCAGCACTACAAGAGTCATTGGATGAGGCTCCTTACACAGCCCCTGGTCTTTTCCTTAAGGCTTACCCTAGACTACACTCTAACCATCACTACTTCCTGCTGGGGAGACATCTCCAGCAGTGAGAACGGCAGCTCTGGCACACGGCTCTGACGCAGTCCACTTTGAACCTGGGACTCCCAGGCTTCGGTTCTTCAAACCAGGGCAGCGTCCCGCCTATGCAGTACGCTGCATCTTGCTGATACTGCCTGGCTCCACTGCGTCTCTTCCCATCAAGAACAGGGGAGAACACGTGTCAAACAGGATCCTGGATGCTCACCCACAAAGAGCAGAGGAAGCTCCGAGAAAATAAAGGGTTCAGAGGCCAAAGACAGGGAAGGATCGGCCTGTTGGTCGCTGCTCTCTCATAAGGAAGGGGAGCCAAAACCTAACAAAGACGGGTCGGGGTGACGACGGAGGCCCAGCACAAGCAAGCTGTGGAGTGTGGAGGGGAGGGCGGGGCAGGGGAGAGGCTGAGCAAGGCCAGGGAAGACACGGGACAGGGCAGGCAGGGAGAGACTGAGGCTGACCCAGCGCTGACTGCAGGGTCCCTTCCGCCCGCAGCTTCTTTCCTGGTTTCGCTTTCACTCTCCTGCCAGTCCTTTTTCCACCTCTTCCAGACACCTCAGCCTGTTTCCTGGCTATTGTGCACACGTTAAAGCAGAGTAGGTTTGTGGCTGATAAGAAAGGAGCCTTCGAGTTTACAGGAGGCTTTTTTTCTCTCTAGAGACGAAGACCCAGTGCTGGGCCGAGCTGTTGCCAAGAACCTGAAGCGGGACAGGAAAGCCCCGGCCTGGAGAGGCAGCGCTGGATGTGAAGGTCTGGCTAGGGCAGGCCGGTGCAGCAGGGGCAGACAGATCCGCGCTGGAGGCGCCTCCCAGCCGACGCATGACCCGCTGCTCGGCGGACTGAAGGAACCACCGTCCTCTTCTCCCACCCAGCACTTGGCCTCCAGCCTCCCCACGCGACTGGTACCACGCAGCTCATCACACTGCTGCTCCTGCGCCCCACCCGCGGGAACCCAGCCGCTTCCATCTGCCGAGGCATGCCTGGGCGCAGCGAGCCCACAGGCTGGCTCCCGAACCCCAAAATAAGCAAGGCTGAAACCACTCTCCACTCGCAGGGGACGAGAGAGCCCGCAGCACGGCCGATGCCCACGCCCGGCCCCTGCAAGGCCGGCGGGTCAAAGCCCGGGCCGAAGCGGCCCCGGGTGCCGGGTGGGCCGGGCGCCGGGTCCCCACCAGGGCCGCGGCCACGGGGCGGCGCGCAAGGGCCGCACCCCGAGGGCCCCAGGCGGCGAGTCCGGGAAGCCCGCGCCGCACTCACCGTCCATGGGGCTGCGACCCAGGGCGGCCACTGCCAGCCCGACCAGCGGGCGCCACCGCATCCGAGGCCGCCGCCTCCGCCTCCGCCCCCGCCCCGGCCGCCAACAGGCCCACGTCACAGGCGCGCGCCGGCCGCGGGGCCTAGAGCGCAGGACCCGTGCGCCGCGGGGTCCGCCCGCCCTCCCGTGGCACGTCACAGGCGCGCGCCGGCCCGCGCGGTCCAGGGAACGCGACCTCGCTGCGCATGCCTAGGCCCCGCCCACCGACGCACGTCAGTCCACGCAGACCCCGCCCGCTGGCGCAAGCAACACGCGTCATCCAGGGCAGGCCCCGCCCACCGGCGTTGTCCCGGCTGGCGTCGCGGCGGGCCGCAGGGAGACACGTCAAAGACCCGCGTCGAGTCCCTCCCCGCGCCCTCCCAGCCCCGCCCCCGCCTTACGAGACGGTCGCTCCGTTTCCCCGCTACGTCATAAATCTGCACCCGGCTCGTCCGCTTTCCCTCCCGCGAGCACCTCGGTGCCGTCTCAATCCGCCTCTTGAGTCGCGTCTGTGCTGGTCCGCTTTGATCCGCTTACGTCACCACTGCGCCATCGCACCTTCTGCCGCTGACGTCACGGGTCCGGGCCGCCCCGCAGGTGAGCCATTTCCTGCAGCCGGTGCCCTTCGCTCGCGTCTCCACGCAGCCCCTTTTCCGCTACGTCATGGGCTGCACCGGCCGCTTCCGGTCAGCGCAGCGCCCTTGCGTACCCAGATGTTCGCGGGGATCAGTGGAGACGACGCGCAGCGGACTGCGGGCGCGTCCCCGGGACTGGACGGAGGAAGGGGCGCCCGTAAAGCCTTGGGGGGCTGGGCTTCCTGGCCCGCGCTGAAACCCCAGCACTCGGGGGGCTGCGGTAGGGATCGTGGGTTGGAGCCCCACAGCTGCCAGGAAAGAAAAGGACGGGGTGGAGCCCGTGCTAACGTGGGGGGCCGTAGTGTACCTCTACAGTACTGAGATGGGAAGGACGGCTTCCCCAAGCCACCGAAGACAGTCCTACAGCAGCTGGAAAATGCCCCCGAACCCGAAGCCTGAGGGGCTCTAAAGAGTCTTGGGAGAGAAAACAGGTGGAACGCACCTTGATCGAGAAAGCGCACTTGAAGCCAGCCGGGTCTGGGTGGGAGGCCAGGCCATGAGTAGAAAAGGCTTTTGTGTCTTGACTTTAGTTCGAGGGTCTTAAAGCTGCAGCCCAGGCTGACCTTGAGCGCGGGGCAGACCCTCCGTCTGAAAGCTGCCTGGGAGCAGTTTTTTTTCCCCTTTGTTGGTTTAGCTTGAAGCTGATCTTCCCTTCCTCCTCCTTCCCTCCATTCTCGGGCTGTAAATAAGTCAGCACAGCTCTGAATTATCTTATCACTCTATTCAAAAGCAGTTCTGATCCCTGGACCGATATGATGGACACAAGTTTCAGACAGTGAAAGTGTCTCTTACCAAAGTGACCCGCCCATCGGGTCCCGCCCCGCCCCTGGGGGGTGTTCCTTAGCACTGCTCTAGCTCCGCCCCGTCTTTGGGTCATCACGGTGCGACCCACTCCTGCAGGTGGCCGGGATTCCGGTTGCAAGACTACCCTGGAAGGTGATCCTCGCCTGGGCGTCCAGCTGCTTAGGGTAGATGCGCCCCAGTGGTGTGCGGGACCCTGCAGGGCAGGCCCGCGGGAGAGGGAGGGAGGGAGGGGGCTCCGTGCAGGCCTCGCGAGGGGCGAGTCTCGGGCACTGATAAGGGCGATCACCTTTTTTGAGGCTGTGGAGCCGCCTCCTTGTTTCCGGCAGGAAATGCAAGCTGCACACTGCATCATATCGTCTTGCAGTCTGAGGGAGGAAGCTGCTGACTTCCACTGGAAGACCTGGGCAGATCTTCGGGGGTTTAATGGTATAAACAAGTCCTGGTTTCCTTCCCCATGTGGAGACAGGCATGGGTAACTCCATCGAGTTTTTATGAAAACTAGCAAACATTTTTAAGAAGTGAGCCAAGCACTTACATCTACATCCCACCGTGCTTTCCTGAGACCATAATTCTCAGGAGTGGGTAGCCTGCTGCCTCAGACTGACCAACTCTATCTTTGGGGGTAGGTCCCACGCGGCTGCTTTTGGAAGAACCTTCATATGCCATTAATCCGAGGAGGCCAAGGAGCCAGTGTGTTAGACTGGCAAGGGGTGGAGTAATGGAACGTGTCTTCAGTAGCCAAGGTTTAAGCCAAACTCTGATTGAACAGAATAGTTTTCTTCCCAAGTCGTTTGCAGTGAACATCAGAGTTTTTGGGTTTTTTTTTTTTTTTCTTGCTGCTGTTGACAGAACAAAACATCATGTGACAGTTTTGCTTTTGGAGACAGTCTCATGTAGTCAAAACATCAGATTCCTTGTGGGGATAAGAGTTGACCTGAAATGTCTAATCCTCCTGCCTCCACCACCCAGACTCGGGCTACAGTGCTCCTGCTTCTGCGTTCTAATATGCAATTCTTACGTAATATGTGCACGGGCCGTGTGTAGCTACTAAGCCATAGTACACCAGGGAGACTCCTTGTGTGGTACTCACCAGTTCGCTGTGAATGTAAAGATCTGGGTGTGCATGTCAGAGATGCATCTTGGTCTACGACTTCACCCCTGACCAGGATTTCAGGAGGAGATGTCAAATGGGAAAAGACTTTTTTTTTTTAATTCAATTATGCATGTGTGCGCATGTGTGTATGTATATGTGTGTGTGTGTAACCACGGACGAATTCGGGAACCACCATGGACACCTCCACCTCCTCCTTGTTTACTCGGCCCGGGATTCACAGGCTTCGCCCCACCAGGACCAGAAACTCAGGCCAACCCCGGTTCCCCCTGGCATCTATACATCGGGTCTAGGATCCGAACTCAGGACCTTCTGCCTGCAAGGCAGAGGCTTAACCCCTGAGCCACCTCTCCAGCCCCGGGAAAAGATTTTTTATAAGCAATTTTCTTTCCTTGCTTAACAGCCCTATATCAGCACCTGCTTCGAGGAAGAGGATGGTTGTAGGCAACATGCTCAGGTAAGCGCGCTCTGCCTGCAGGGTTGGGAGCTGCTTTCAGTCAGCGTGGTCTTCTGGGCTGGGGGTGAGTTCTTCAAGTCACCCAGCGTGGTTTCTACGGTGGCAACTTCTCAGGGACCCTAGATGAGCTCTCAGTCTCTGCCCTTGTCTCCGGCGGCCACGCTCTGCAATGACTGGCCCCTTGCAGCTTTGCCCAGCCCCATGCACTGCGCATGTCTGTCTGCAGCCTGCTGAGGCGCAGTGCTCTGGGGGTCGCCTGCCCCGCGCCTTGTCACCTGCATACCACCTCCTGGAGGCCCGATAGCAGCAGGGCCTCACTCACTCGACTGCATCGTCAGACCTACGCGCGCCTCTACCCTGTGCTGCTGGTCAAGCAGGACGGGTCCACCATCCACATCCGCTACCAGGAGCCACGGCGCATGCTGGCGGTGAGTCTCCTGCCTCAGATGCCGGGAACCTGAGCGTGGGGGGTGCTCAAGACACGTCCCATGCATGTCTTCCGTCCCTGTGCTACATCGCAAGAGCAGGGTCTGGGCTGTCGAAGAGACGAGCGTGGACTAAAGTCCCTGTAAGCACCGAAGTGAGTCCTTTGTGTTCCGAGTTTTATTCTTTATCGAGACGGGGTTTTACACAAGCCATGTTCGCCTTGAACTTACCTTGTGTAACTATTTCTGGGACGACTATGGGAATAATGTCTAAGAGTGACACTGACAGCAAACCAAAGAGGTGATTCACAAAGTCCAGCTTGGCAGAACAGAGTCTATTGGGTTATTTACATGAGCCCATGACTCAGAGGCATCCAGAAAGACCCCTCCCCCCACAGGTAGTGACTCACAAAAACCCACATCCTTGGAGCTCCCGCCACGAGTCGCAGACTTCCTCTGTCCAGCATTTCCTGCTTACACTACCTTGGGGAGGGGCCTCAAGACTTCCTCAGCTATTTACTTCTCACTCTGGTGTCTTTTGGGAGCTTCCCTGCAGGATAGTGTTTCAACTCAGAGAAACTTACTACACCAAAGTCCAGGCTTCAACTGTCGCTCCCCTCGTTCCCCCCAAGAGCTGAGGTTAGAGTTTATGACACCGTGCTCCCCTTAACAAGTCAGTGTTTTAGAACAACATCAGATCGGAGCAGCAAGGTACAGCTAAGATGGCAGAGTGGTTGCCTAGCTGCTGGAGATCTCAGTACCACGTGCTGAGCTGAGCCTGGGGGCAGGTGGGTGGACGCTGTGGGTTTCAGGACAGTTTGGGCTGTGGATCAAGGAAGGAAAAGAGCAGAAAGATGTTTCTCTTAACAAAACTGAAATTTTGCATGTTGGTGGAAAAAACCAGCGAAATCTATAAAAATGAAAGACTCAGGGGAGAGGCACAGGAGCCTTGGCAGCTGTTGGGGTGGTGAGCACCCACCTTCCCTTCTCCCCATGCAGATGCCCCTAGATCTGGATGCCCTGTCTGCAGAAGAACGCCGGGCCAGGCTACGCAGGCGAGAGGCTCAGCTGCAGCAGAGAAAGGAGGCGGCGCCAGAGGTGCTCGACGATTTTGACGCTGAGCGTTACAAACGATTTTGGACCAAGACCAAGAAGTAACTGGACCTAAAGCCACCCTGAGGACATTTCGTGTGGATGGAAGGCTTGTGGGTAAAGGACACAGTGACCCCACATCCTTGTGTCGTTTCTTGCTGCGTGAGTTTGCCAGTCTTCAGTTCATCTCTGCAGCCTGCTCGTGGCATACCACAGGGTTCCGGGCCACGGGATGTCAGACCTGTGGGCTTTTCGTGCTGTATCAGGCAGCAGGACATGGGGACAGGGATACAGGAAGCTCCCGCAACGCCAGCTCTATCTGCCTAGCCCCGGAAAGCCCAGGTTACTGTCCTCCAGATCGGACCCTCTGCCTACAGCCTGCAGTTGCCTTCTTCAGCCCTCCCTTCACGGAGCTTCCCTAAAAGACCCCCCAGGGGTTGGCACGTTTCTGTCCTAGGGGCCATTGGTATAGCGAGACTGAGTACCTTGAACTTGTAGTGTGTGGAGAGCAGTGTGCGGCCAAGAGCTGTGTGTAGTATCCGGGCCTCGGTGCTGCTGGTGTTGGTCTTTAATACAATGACTCCCTCCAGATTCAGTAGTACCACATCATCTGACACTTACCCCACAGGCAGGCCGGGACTTTCAGGGTCGGTTCAGGACAGATGGCCATTCAAACTGCTTGGCCAGAGGTCTTGGCCCACATCTGCCTGACCCATGCCTGCCCATGCTGTCATCAACAGCAGCACGTGGCCTTCTGCCTGTGTTCCCAGTACATCTGGCCTGGCCATCCCATGCTACTACATGGTGCCCTTCTGTGGGGACTAGCTGTGTCCTCTAGTGCCAGGAGTTGGGCCCAGCACTGTCCCCGGTTCTTTGGCAAATGCTAGCAGATACTTGACTGTATTCAGGGTACAGGGATGGACAGGAGGGGGGCTATGTGGGTTGATTCCGACTTGTAGGAATTATAGGATGGGTGATTTTTTTACAAGGTGGAAGGGAACTTGGAACCTTGTGTGCACTGGTGTTACTAGTGGTCAGGGTGGACTGTGTACTCAGCTTCTTGGTCTCCTATTTAAGGGGTTGAAGTAAAGGCTCAGTGCAAGCCAAGCAAGTAGCTTGATTCAGAACAGTAACAGCAGATGGGAGAGTATTGGGACCTTTTACTTGGGACTTCATTTGTGTGCTGAGTGATAGTTTAGGTGGTTATTTTGGTTGGCAGATTATCTTCTGCACCTGTTCCTACAGTGCATGTGACTTTAGGCGTAAGGTGGTAAATAAGGAGTTCCTCTTAAAAGTTCACTTTGAAGACCTAGCTTGCTTTATTGTGCGTGTACTCAAAACCAACCTAGACCCAACTGTACTATCTCCCTAGGTTTCAGGATGTGCTGCTGGGTATAGTTACCAGGGTCACTAAGGGGAGTCAGAGACGAATGTGCAGCCCCATGCAGATGGGGGTTCCGGTGGTCAGCAGGCTGCCAGGTAGATTGTTCAGAGGAGTATGGGTAGTGTCCAAGCCATGTGAGGGCCCAGGAAACTACTGCTTTCTGCCCTGCTGGGAAAGGGCTCACCACTAAGCAACATCCCAGGCCTTTTATTTGAAAGCAGCCCCTGATCACGTTGCCCAGCTCAGCTCTGAACTCACTTTGTATACTCAAGTGGCGTGGAACTCTGTCATCCTACTGCTTCCACCTCCTGGACAGCCCGGGTTACATGCTTGTGCCCGTGGCCCTGGCATAGACGGGGTGATGGACAGGGAATCTTTCTTCCCTAGTTGCAGATGCTGGGCATGTTTGTCTCAGAACCTGCCGCTGCAGCTGCTCCAAAGTTAGTGACAGGGAAGTTCCTACGAGAGTGGTCAGGCGTCTGCTGATGGGCCGGTTGGGCTCTTGGTTTATAGACGGACTTCCAGACGCCCAGGGGTACTTAACAGAGGACCCATCTCGAAAACATTCTGCGAGTGGCAGCACGAGCAGTTTAAAGTGCTCGAGTTTTGAGCCCCAAGGAGTGACATCTTACCTTCCAGGTGCGCAACAAGTGGACGGCGCTGGCTCCAGGCCAGGGGCGGCCCCAGTGCTTTTCACCTTCACCTTTGGAGTGCCAGCCTGTCGGAAGGGAACGAACGAAGGCCTGCTAGGGCAGTGTGCAGCAGACCGGGCCGGGGGGTGGGGGGAGCGCGGTTCAGGACACAGCACAAAAAGCGGAGAACAGGGAGGTCGTTCAGCAGGTGAGGCGCCTGCTCGCAAACCTGGCTGCGGACGGAGTTTCACCTGCACAACTCTTGGCTGGCTTTCGTTAAGCTGTGGTCCCCTCGCCCAGCACTGCACAAGTGGGTGTGGGCACGCGTGCCCGTTCTCCCAGCGCTCGGGTGCGGAGGCGGGACCAGATGGTGCGTAGGGCGGTTTCGAGCCCGGCCGGGGACGCGCCCAGAAGCTTCTCTTGGATCCGGGCGGGGCATCCCCCCCCCCGGGCCAGGCAGTGCGCAGGCGCGCGGCGCGCGGGTGTGACGTCACGGCGCACGTCCCGGGCTGCGCGATCGGGCGGCGCTCGAGGGGCGCGGAGGCCGGCGCTCGGGGGGCGCGGGGGGCTCGAGGGGGCTCCGGGGGCGCGGGCGGCCGGGCCCTGCGGCGCGCCATGTTCGGCTCCAGCCGCGGCGGCGTGCGCGGGGGGCAGGACCAGTTCAACTGGGAGGACGTGAAGACCGACAAGCAGAGGGAGAACTACCTGGGCAACTCGCTGATGGCGCCGGTGGGCCGCTGGCAGAAGGGCCGCGACCTCACCTGGTACGCCAAGGGCCGCGCGCCGCGCGCCGGGCCGAGCCGCGAGGAGGAGCTGGCGGCCGTGCGCGAGGCGGAGCGCGAGGCGCTGCTGGCCGCGCTGTGAGTGGCCGCGGGGCGGGCGGGCGGGGGAGGGGGCGGGCGGGAGGGAGGGACCCCTGCCCTGACGCCCCCCCCATCGCAGTGGCTACAAGAACGTGAGGAAGCAGCCCACCGGCCTGAGCAAGGAGGTGAGTCGGGAGCGGGCTCGGGGTCCTCGGGGTGGCAGGGTCCGTCGTGCCAGCTGAGCGCCTCCTGTCGCCCCTCCGCTCCGCAGGACTTCGTGGAGATCTGCAAGCGGGAGGGCGGCGACCCCGAGGAGAAGGGCGTGGACAGGCTGCTCGGGCTGGGAAGCGCCAGGTGCGCGGGGGCGGGGCGCCAGGTGCGCGGGGGCGGGGCGCCAGGTGCGCGGGGGCGGGGCGTGCGGGGTCCGAGTTGTGCTCACCGCCCTGTTCCCGCAGCGGTGCCGCGGGGCGCGTGGTGCTGTCCCGAGAAGACAAGGAAGCCGCCAAGCTGGGGCTGTCGGTGTTCACGGTAACCCGCCTGGCCGAGGATAGGGGATCTCGGTTCGGGGGCTTGTGTGGGGCTCGCCTCCGGGGAGACCCTAGTCCTCGCGCCCAGCCCCCCCTTTTCTTGTAGCACCACCGCGTGGACAGCGGCGGCTCAGGAGCCTCCCCAGCTGCTGCCAGAAAAAAGCCTCGCGCTGAGGACCAGGAGGAACCCGAGTAAGGGGGGGTCCCCGTCGTCCCGCGTGCTGCGCTCACGGTCGCCGAGGCCAGCGAGGGTCTCGATGCCGGCCAGCGTCCGGGCCTCGGCAGGGGCGTCGCACACCAGCTGCTGCAGCAGTTAGCAGCGCTGGTGCTCCGCACCCGCCCGGCGCCAGCGGCGCCCAGGGGCGAGGGTAGTGGGTGGCCGCTGCTCACACGGGCCTGAGTCCATTCTGTGCCCGCTCGGCAGTGTAGGGAGCCACAAGAAAGGCAGGAAGGAGAAGAAGAGGAAGAAGAAGAAACACAAGAAACACAAGAAGAAGAAGGACAGAGAACACAAGAGGGAGGCCGACACCTCCTCGTCCTCGCCCTCGCCCTCGCGGTAGGCCCGCTGTGCCTCGAGGGTCCGGCCCATGGGGCGCTTGGGCAGGGCAAGGCCTTCACGACCGCCCTTGCCTCCCCAGGTCCCAGCGCAAGTGGCACGGCTCCGACTCCTCTTCCCCCAGTTGCAAGAGGAGGAAGTGCGGCCGCGGCGGGCACAGGAGTCCGTCCAGCAGACGGCAGGACGAAGACTGACGTGTGCCCTCCACGGAGTACCACGAGGCTGAGTCGGGCACAGCGGTGGCTGGGAGCGGCTGACCTTTGTGAGGGGCCTGAGGAGTGGGCGTGGGTGCCCCAGCCTAGTGATGGACTCCACGGGGCGGTGCCCTCACCTTGTCCTGGCATGGGAGCGCGCCTGTCCAGGAGGGCTCCTGCAAGGCCTCAGTGCTGGCCCTGAGGGTACTGTGTGTGTGTGTGTGTGTCCACTTCTGCCTTTTCTACCACTCACTTTGCACAGAAGTAAACTTATTTTAAAAGTACCATGTCTTCATCGCACTGGGCTCGTCTGAAGTGTTTCCTTGCGCTCGTGGCCCCAGCATGGCCGTGCCATCAGGGCAGTCGGCCTGGGCACCTCCAACAGCTGCGCCCGTGTAGGATCCAGCCTGGCTCCTGCCGGAGGCAGTAGATTCCTGAAAATGTCGGTTGATGACTTGTGCGATGACCATCAGTTCACTTGGCCGACGCAGGGCCCACCGGAGAAGGGTATTGAATAGACTTTGGACCTTTCGGTGGCCGCCCCCACCCAGGAAAAAGCAATGCACATCCCTTGGTGCCAAGTCCCCAGGTTTTCTCAGTGGACGTGTCGCAGGTGGGCTGCAGTGCAGCCTACTGGAAGAGTCCAGGCTTGGAAGAAGCCTGTTCTCTGAAGCATGAAGACCCCGCCTCTCCCCGTCCAGCAGGCAGCCTGACCGTGGCGACACTTGACACACAGCCGGTGAAATAGTTAAGAGACTTTATTCTAATAGCTATAATTACAGTGCTTGTCGAAATGAAAACTGAAAACAAGTATACAAAACAGTTGATTACTAATTGTGTATTGAAAGCAGTAAGAGGTTCCACGACACCAAATAAACCAGTTGAGGTTTCCCCAAGATAAATTTAACAGCTCCAGCTTCTTCAGTGTTTATCAAAATACAAAAGAAAAGAGTAGAGGTCGTCTTCGATGGCAAATCGGACCCTTGCAGGCTGAGGGGGGAGAAGCTACTTCACACATGGAGATGGGGGTGCTCTGGGATGTGGGTTTGGAGTGAACCAACCCTCCCAGCTTGCACGCGCTCCTGGGGAGGCCCAGGCCTCCAGCTGCGCGTCCAAGTGGGTCCAAGAGCAAGCTGGGAATGTGGGCTGCTGCCCAGCCGGGCCACCCCAACCAAGGATGAGGCTGGGCCCTGAGTCCCACAACGGCCCCAGCCTGCCTCGGGTGACCGTGAGCAGAGTACAAGCACAACGCTATGGAATGCAGCAACCCAAAGACAGGCGAGTCACGGGGCTCTGCTGGGGCCCTGCAGCGATGGTCTGTCCACACCGTCTCTCCTGTCCCCACAGAGAACAGGGGATCCGATGGACTAGCATTCAGGCCGTTACTGCGAAACCTACACTAGGCATAGTCTCCTTCTGTGTGTTCAAGTGTTCTTGTCTTATACAACTATTTTAAAAAATGCACTGAGTTCGGGTTAAAAACCAACCACCAAATGGATCCCGACACCAGTCTATAGCCCAGTGGCTCCCGGAGGCCAGGTGCCCAGACACCCAAACCCCTTCTCAGTACTGACAGTGAGTTGATTCTCTTTTTACAATAAAAAAGCTAAGTAATATTGCATAGGAGTACCAGAAACTGCCTCAGTGGAAACAGAAACTATTTACATTAAATAAAAACCTGGCTGCAGGCTGCGTCTGCACATGTACAGCACGGTGCGGTGCACACTGTGACCAACCCATGGAGACAGCTTCTGGCACTCAGGACCACAGAGTCGCACGTTTGCCACATGAGAGGAAAGCGGAGGGCGGAGAGGAAGAAGTGAGGGGAAGGAAGGGATCTGGTTCACTTCTGGTTCCGGAGCTGATTGGACAGCCAGTCCAGTCCTTCATAGAGCCCATCCCCACTGGTGGCACAGGTGGCCTGAATGTACCAGTTCCTGTGGCGTAGAGAGTGCAGCCCCAGCTTGTCTGTGATCTCAGCTGCATTCATGGCGTTGGGGAGGTCCTGGGACGGGAAAATGGGAGGGGGACAGAGTCAGTGGCAGGGGCCACAGCAGCCAGTTCCTAGGGCCAGGGCAGGGCCCCTGGGGAGCTTCCCACCCACCCTTCTCTCCATGTTTGATGTAGGTACCCAGAAGGACGGGGTTGGTGCCTACCTGCTTGTTGGCAAACACCAAGAGAACGGCATCCCGGAGCTCATCCTCGGCCAGCATCCTCATGAGCTCCTCGCGGGCCTCATTCACACGCTCTCTATCGTTGCTGTCCACTACGAAGATCAAGCCTGCAACACAGCTAGCTGCGTTACTGCATGTGCTGACACGCCCCACCTGACCATCACATCCTCCTCCTGGCCACACTGAGTGTGGGGACTCAGCCGGAGGCAGAGCAGCCCTTACAAGACAGACAAGGAACCAGGACGAGGACCCGCCCTCTCACCTTGGGTGTTCTGGAAGTAGTGGCGCCACAGTGGCCGGATCTTGTCCTGGCCACCCACATCCCACACGGTGAAGCTGATGTTCTTGTACTCAACCGTCTCCACGTTGAAACCTGGGGGCAGGGTTGCAGCTGAGTCTCTGCCCTCTGCAGTCCCAGAGCCCAGTCCCACCCTGGCCCAGGCCCAGCTTCTCACCTATGGTGGGAATGGTGGTGACAATTTCACCCAGCTTGAGTTTGTACAGAATCGTCGTCTTCCCCGCGGCATCCAGGCCCACCATGAGAATACGCATTTCTTTTTTGCCAAAAAGGCCTTTGAAGAGGTTTGCAAAGATATTCCCCATGCTTGTGGATGGGTGGAAGCAACACTGGCCAGAGACCTAGGAAGTAAGGTGCCCCAGTTAGGCCACGCCAGCTTGAGCCCTGTGGCGGGTCAGGGACACCAACCCAGGATTCCTCCCACTGCTCCTCCTCAAATCCCACAGGGCAACAGAACGCAATCCCAGTGACAGAAAAGAACCTCGCCCACCTGGCTGACTTAGCTCCCCAAGGTCACAAACAGGCTTGGCAAGACAGGAAGCCAGAACTGCCAGAGCAAACCCTTGCTTTTTTAGTTCGTCCACCTATGAGGATGCTGGAGAGCTGGCTGTTTGCCAGAAAGAACTTCTGTCCTCTATCACAGCCCGAAGTTAGCCACACTCTACCGTGTATGTGTAAATCATAGCTGGAGTGCCAGTGCTAGGACCCCCTGTGAGGCTGGAGGGCAGATCACACCAATCCAGCACCATAAGTCAAATGTTCCCAAGTGTCATGGTGGCAGCACATCACAGTACAAGTCCAGGGCATACTGGTGTTGCCCTGCAGGTGAGCTAGACTGTCACCTGTGCGAGGGCAGACCATGAAAGGCGGTGTCCTAAGGTGGTGCAGTGTCTACCCACCTCTGAAAGACCAAATAGCTGAGCTCTTGGAGGACCCTCATCTGAGGACCTACACAAACCAGGGCATGTTCCTGTGAGGACAAAGGCATGTGAAGCGCCCACTGACAGAACAAACACTGGGGGTGCTGATCACTCAGCCCCAGACAAGAAGGCCCTCTGGCAAAGAGGATAATGCTGCTCCGGCAGGCCCTGTTCTCATCACCTGGTAGGCACTTTCACACCTCTCCTTCAACTGTTCTTTCTCAAATGCTGATTGTTAGCTCCTGTAGTAAAAGCAAACAGTGGCCACAAGGCCTTCAAATGACGAATCCATGCAATGACCAAGGCTGCTAACCCACAGGAAAATGAACAAGTACAGTTCGAGGCTTCCTAAGTGTCATCCCTCTGTACCAATGACACGCACCGCAGACCAGACAGCCTAGCAACAAAGGATGGGCTGCACGTCCAGAATCATGGCCTGGCAGGCTGGATATCTGCTTGAAGATGGAACTTACAGTGCATCCTTCAGGAGGGAGGAATGCTATGACCTCACCACTGTGGAAGAGCAGCAATCTCAAACCACTCCACCACAAGCCCCTCTCATGGCAGCAGTTATCCATTCACGAGGATGGAGCCTGAGACCTGAACACAGGTTGCACCAAGGTCCAATTTCCAGTAAACAAGCTTTAGGGAGCATTCAGACCTCACCAACGCTTTAGTCTCAAGGCTGCATTATACTGTGAAGACTATGGGATGCTAACTTTCTAGTGTGGTCCCTTCCTCCTGGCAGCCATTTCTTAGCGCACATGAGCTGTCTTACTCTGTGAACTGAGTCCAGCTGTCCAGCTGATGTGAGGCTGCGACTGTCCTAGACACGGTCTGTGGCACTCCTTCCACTGTCTCCAGTCCCTGACAGTGTTCTCTTTAGGTTACAGATCGCAAAGTCAAACATTACACCACGTCCCTTTTCAGGGGGCACCCAAGCTCTCCGGCAGAGATGAGGACCTCCCTGTCAACACAGAGCTGATGGACATGCACAGAAAGCAGAGATGCTTGGAGCACACACCTACCCACCCAACTCTCTACCTTACGTCTTCCCAGGTAAGACCTAGAGAACGGCAGTTCTGGCACTAAGGGCCTCCCACTTCACTGTGCCTCCTTCCGTAGGAAGCTGCTAGGAGGTCCAGAGATGGGGTGAGCAGCACGGAGTCCAAGGCGACCCAGATGGGTCCTTAGGACACTTTCTTGTGCAGTGGAGGCTGTGTGCAGCAGCTGAGCCAGCGAGGCAGCGCTGGTGGACAGACATGTGGGAGACTCCCATGCACCAGCAGATGCACACATGAGCAGTACCCAAAAGCCTAGCTCCATCTGTTCTTTAAAAACCTACAACATAAGAGGGCCTAGCAAGCAAAAGAGAAACTTGACAGAAACCAGGATAGGGACAGACTAGTTAGAAGGAAAACCAAAAGCCCAAAGCTTGGAGTAGTGATGCAATTAGTGCGGCTGGTAGAGTGCCTGCCTAGCATGCGTGAAGCTCTCTGTTCGATGCCCAGCACCACAACGGTTCGGCATGGTGGCTGGAAGTCCAGCACTCGGAAGGTGAGGAAACCAAGACTAAAAGCTCAAGACTTGCCTCCAGCTTCATAGTCTGTCTCACCATGACCCCATCTCAAAAGAAGGCATCAACAATAAACCCATCTGTACTATCAGCATGAATAGGTCCCCACAGTTAGAACAGGATACTGAAACCAAGGAAAAGGAGACACAAAAATTGCAGAAAAAGAAAAAAAAAGTTCAGACAAGAGGAAAATGACTTGTAATTCCAACATAACAGAGACAGAAGAACAGGAAATACAAGGCCAGTTAAGGTACATAATTAGACTCTGCCCAAGAAAGAGATTACGCTTGTAAATCTCAGTGAAGTTTGAAGTCAGCCTGAGCTGCTCCTT
The DNA here is from genome assembly GCA_023101885.1 of Typhlomys cinereus. Taxonomy (NCBI): domain Eukaryota; kingdom Metazoa; phylum Chordata; class Mammalia; order Rodentia; family Platacanthomyidae; genus Typhlomys; species Typhlomys cinereus. The sequence goes on along the minus strand of JALPQD010000590.1, from coordinate 1,021,674 downwards.
GAGTTGAAAGCCGGCCTGAATTTTAGTATGGGACCCCATCTCACCAACACCAAAAAGGAGAGGACAAGACAAACTATTTTGACTGATGAGCGTGGGGGCAGCTCTCACCTGGACAGAAACATGTGCCCTAAGGCCTGCTACCAAGGTCTCTGTGACACCGACAAGTGGGCTGAAGGGCTCCCAAACAGGGCCCCTAACTTTATGGGACTGTGGTTCTCAATCTTTAATTCCCACCTATTAGGAATAAGGAAAGAATAAACCATAATTCTGGCAAGGCAAGGCTTCTACCTCTTGACAAGTTCTCAAAGAACCCAGGACTAGGTAAGATGGAGAGAATCCAAAACCTCTATCTATGGAATCTGGTGATGTTGGGAACCGGGGAAACCTGAGGAGGAAACATATGACTCATATCCACCACTACCACCAACAGCAGCAAGTAACAGGAGGAGGCAGTTTGCTTGGCAATTGCTCAGTGCTGTGCAGCCAGAACTTCTGCAGGAGAAGTCACCCTCCCTCCTTCCGTGTCAACGTATTACAAGTGGCTGTCAGGAAGACACAAAGGATATCCACCAGTAACCAGGGCCATGCTCGGGGACAGGCGAGGTGTGGGGGTGTGGGTGGGTGGGGGGTCCACAGGACGACAACTCATGCTTAAGGTTATTCTTTAAGAGAAGCCCACACCCAGGCTCTTAGGTGACTTTCTTCCTTCCCCACTGCCTCTTAACCCTCATACTTAAAGTCTGTATTCAAATTTTTAAATGTCTTTTTTTTTTTTTTTAAATATGGAACGCTTCACGAATTTGCGTGTCATCCTTGCGCAGGGGCCATGCTAATCTTCTCTGTATCGTTCCAATTTTAGTATATATGCTGCCGAAGCGAGCACTCAAATTTTTAAATGTCTTTTAATAAGCTCCAATTCTGCTTTTAAAAAACAAATCAAAATAGAATCCCTGAGTACGGCAACACTCACTTGCAATCCCAACACAAGGAAGATAGAGGCAGGAGAATCAAGAATTAGGTCATCTTTGGCTACTAAATGAGTTGAGGCCAGTCTGAGCTACATAAACTCTGTCTCAAAACGGCAGCAGCACCAAAAGAAACTTTTCACCATAGAAGCATGGAGCACAGAGGGGAAGGCACCTGCAAGCCGTGGACAGACACCTGAGTAGCTGGGCCCAGCAGCAGGAACCTCGGCCAAGTGTCCAAGTACACGGCTGCCTGACTGCGGCACTGTCCATGACTCACATATTCACTCTTCCTTCTGGTAGTGGCTCAGCATGGCGAGGATGGTGCTAAGCGGAATATACTGTGACCAGCCTGCCTTCCCACAGAGAGGGGAGGGATCTGAGAACCCCACTAGTCACAGCCCCTCCACAAATGTTTGTTTTTCTCAACTAGACTCTTCAAAGGAGGAAGCAGTTTAATGTATGAAGCAAGTGTAAGACACTCGACAAGCATTTAGGTCCACCCTGATGGCCAAAGGCAGACAGTAGTCAGGACTTCCTGTCTTGGGCTATCTCAGTGTCCTAGTAAGGGCCTTCCCCAAGAACTATCCACTATTCCTACAAACAAGCCCAAGCCCAAGAAATCCTCCGCAGAGGAAAAGCAGTGGCTCTGTGGGCCAGTCACCACCAGGGTCTCTGGGCGCATGCCCTGACTTTGATGCCCAGCCCAGGTGCGGCCACCTTTCTTCTGCCGACCGCACATATAAACCAAACCAGCTCCTCAGGTTCTTCTGCACTGCCATGTGCTTTGGAGGCAGTGACAAGGGACTTCCTGGAGAGCCCTGGTTAGTTCATGTCTCCTTCCGAGCCACCAGAGGGAGGAGTAAGTCCACCGGGAAGGTGGACCTTCTGCAGCCTCAGGGGATGGGGCACTGGCTTTCTTTACTGTCACGCTGAGACTCCACCTTGATCAAACGCGTTCCTTAAGGAAGAGCTTCCTTTTAGAGGACAAAGGTGTGCACGTCTCGCCTCTGGCAGACATATTTCTTACACACGGCTGTGTAACAGGGCCTTCCTGGGGAGCCAAGGCCCCACCTGTTCCACCCGCAGTGAGTGATGAATGCAACCTGACTGGTTTAGCGGCTCAATAGGAGTCTGATCCAGCAGTCGGCAAGACTCACTGTAAGTCTCAGGTTGCCTAAGCATAAACCAGCCTCATCTGGATCAGACTGTTCAGCAGCTTACCATTCTCCCCAAACCGTTGGTCCTGGATTTGAGAGAACTGCATCGACAGGCTTTCTGCTCTGGACTACCACCCACATGATGGTCTGTCTTCCTGAATGATGTTCATGTATGTCCTACTACCACAAAACCTGGTGACATCAAGAGTTAACTACTTTTAAAAATGTTTATCATTTAGGGCCCCCTTACCTCAAAAAAACAGAAGGATCTGAGTTCAAGTACCAGAACCCACATAAAAATGTGGTGCCCTGGAAGGCAGAGTCTGGGAGCCAGCCAGACAAGTGCTAATAGTATGCTATGGGTTTAGAGATCCAAAATCACAGGAAGGTAGAAGAGCAATCAAAGGTGATTCTCCATATCACCCTTGGGCCTCCACAGGCCCACACCAGAACGCACTAGCATAGTATGCCTACCCATGCGCGGCACACACACACACACACACACACACACACAAAATTTTAAAAAAGGCTTGTCATTTAGTTATTTATCTGCTTATTTACTGTAGTTTTCTGAGACAGGATCACTCTATAATCAGGATACACCAGAACTTTCTATGTAAACCAAGTTACTCTTGAACGTGTAATCTTCCCGCCTTTTTCTTGAAGGCTTTCTCCCTTTTATTTTGCAGGCATGTGCACACAAACATGGAGGCCAGAGGTCAGTATCAGTTTCTTCAGCAATTGCTTTTCACCTTCGTTTTTGAGACATGAATCAGTGATCCAGCTAGTCTAGTTTAGCCAGCAAATTCCAAGGACCTTCCTTGTCTCACTAGCAGAGACCACAGGAGCCACCACACCCAGGCTTTTCCTCGGGGGCTGGGACTGAACTCAGGTTCTAAGGCTGTGTGCAAGCACTTTAGGGACTGAGCTAATTCCCCAACCTGTTAATGTTTTTATTCAAGTCAATTCATTATAATATGAATTACATATGCTGAAGTGCAGAGAGTTTATAATTTTAGCTTTCATGTCTGAGGAAAATGATCAAACCTGAAGACTTCTGAAACAACTTGAGTACAGCATACGACAACTTCATCAGGCTTTTGGCAAAACAGAACAATGTTCCCACAGTGATAAGTGCACCAGGGGCTTCACTTAACCACTCCCTCCTATCACAGGGGCCTGTACATAAACTTAAAGCACTTCTTTGCCCGACAGGGCAACACTACCACTTGCTGACCTCTGTGCATACTGCTTTCTGTTCACCAGCAAGGGACGGAGTATTTGTTCTCACAGCCTGAGCTCATCGCATGTCCTTCAGTCAAGTGCTGAATGACACGGTCCTGGGAACAAGCTCTGCAAGCATTTGTCACCATGTCATGAAATTCACCTAGAGAACTACGAATGTGCCAATACTAGAGACAAGTAGGCATACCTCTAAGGGCAGAAGCAGGACCAGACCAGCTTGCTCCAGAAGAGCTGCTCTGTGTGCTGCCCACTTGTGAGTGAGGAGTGGAGCATGACTTAGCAGGGCAGATGTGTAAACGGGGCAACGAGTTAGAGCACTCTTTGTAAGTTTACAACTAAAGATGCGTACACAACAGGAGAAATGAGTATTCTTCGTGTGGATCTATCTGAGCCAGTCCTTGGGCTATACAGTTGTTTAGTGTCAAGATCTCTGTCCACCAACTCACTGTGTCTTTGTATTGTATTTCCTTTTTATTCATATGTTCCATTTGCTTTAGTTGTAGAATGAACTGAGAGAGAAACACACACGTGTGCTCTGATCTCCCACCTCGAGCAAATACCAACTGGGCTATTTGTCACATGGCCTACACCACCAAATTCACCACACACACAACTGAGCAGCCCGTGGAAGCGCAATGGGGAAACCCTGCCACTCTTCTGTGTATTTTCCTGTCGGGTGCTGTTTGCCCCTTGCATCTATCTTGCTCTCAACAGAATCCTCACGTCCCTGGACACGAGGCTTCCAGAACAAAGTCCCCATCTCCTGGCCTTTCCTGTCAGCAGTGCACACCCTTCAGGCTTGCACGGGACACAGAAGGGGTCTACGCCTACAGAGCGACAGAGCCTGTGCCCACGCACATATTGCTACTACACTGCTGCTTTGGCAGGAATGTCACACAGCTTCCAGTTATCTCAAGATGCTGTTAAGTTTGAGAGACTAATCACCGGAAAAACAAGACAAAACCAGAAATCGACAAGTACAGTTTACTAGCAGAGCACTTGCCTAGCACGTGAGGGGGTCTTCAGTTGTTACCTGGCTGCCCTCATAGCTCGGCTCTCCTTCTCTCTGACCAGAACCCTGACTCCTTATGAGGACCACAGCCTTGAGTTGCCTGTGCGCCCCCCAAACCTTTACTCTTCATCCTTCTTGCGCACATGGGTTGAACGTCTCCTGTGCACTGGAGACGATGTTCCATTTGCTTCAGTTGTACAATGAACCGAGAGAGAAACACACACATGTGCTCTGATCTCCCACCTCGAGATCCACAAGACTCCCAGTTACTAGCATGCATGTCCCCAAACGAACCAAGATGATCCTTGGGGTGCCTATACCTTATCCGTGGCGCCCTGTCCCATGGCTTCCAGGGTTACCAGAGTCAAGTCATCTACTGCACACCCACACCAACCACTACCATCCCCGGGCTCAGGAAGAGGACCTAGGCAGAGAAATGCCCCTGTGTCTCCTGCCAGAACATGATAGGCTCTCCCCTCACAAAGGGAGGTCCAGGGGACCCGAGTCCCAGAAACTCCTTTCCACACAGACAAAAAAGGGAACTGAACAAGCTGAAAGCTAGCTACGGTGCTTTCACTCAGCGAGTCCCCACCAGCGCTTCCTCAAACTACTCAGGAGGGAGTAGCCCTCAGAGGCTTCATGAATAACTACCTTCAAAACTTGATTCCTTTTTTTAGTGGACTTTTAAAAGTTTATTTTTATTTTTTTAAATGTGTACATCCTTGTGTGTCCTTGTAGAGGGCCAAGGGTAGGAATAATCCTGGATTGCTTCTACCTCCTTCTTGCTTGGCTCTGCTTATTTCCCAGGCTCTGCCCACCAGGGATGGAAAGGCAGGCTGCAACTGTTTTCACCTGGTTTTTGTGTGGGACCTGGATCCGAACTCAGAACCTTCTGCCTGTGCAACCAGAGTCTTAACCCCTGAGCCATCTCTCCAGACTCCCCTCCCCTCAAGAGAACTGCTCTTCAGGATAAAAGTGTGAAAGAAAGTTGAGCTGTCGGGCTCCTTGTCTAGGGCAACCTTCCCCACTCTGCTTGGAATCAGGCAGTTCTGAGGGACAGATTACTCCCCCCCCACAGAGCCTTGATGTCAGGTGCTAGGCAGGCAAGGGCTAAGCCTGACACCTCTGACTTTTCTATAAAAGGCACATCTGTGAATGCTGTCTCCCCAGTCTCCAGAACCTTCCCTCACATGACTAAGAGATCCCATACAAACTAGCACCTGCTCCTGCTTTCTGCGTAAGGAGAGCTCCTGTCCACTCCCAACTGTTAAACACCAAACTCCAACAAGTACTTCTGGACATTTCCTTCCGGTGCCTCAGACTCAAATCCTGTAGATGTAGCACCTCCCCTCTGTTCCGCCACACTCCAAGAGCTGAAGCCATCAAGGTGTGAGGAGGCACCCACTGTGACGGCAGGACGCCACGGCTAATCCCTGAGTTCACCACTCTAACGCACAACTCTGCCATCTGAAGGGAGCTGGCACAACCTCACACGTGTCCACGAGGTGTCTCAACAATACATCACGAGGAGTTAGAGGAGTGACTTCTACTGAAACTCAGCAGTCGGCCCCTGGGCACCACAAGAAACTGAAACAGCTCAAAGACAAGATGCCTGTGCAAAGCCGCTTTTTTTTTTTTTCTGGAAAACAGAACCAACTTTTGATGCAGTGTTCAAGAAAACACAGCACACTGCCCCTTACTTACAAGTTAGCCTCATTCCTAGAAAACACTTTTTACTGAAATTATGCCAAAGAAAAGCTTTATCTTTCTGTGTACAGCAGACCAGGGTTTTCGGCCTACATGTAATCCACACAAGGACGAGAGAGTACTGCCTCCTGGCCTGGAGAGTCAAGTGTCCCCACAGATTAAAAATGCCCTCTTAGGAACAGAAAACTGCTCCAGGGACCAAGTCTCCCTCCAGGAGGAGTTCTGCCCTCCAACATTGCTCCTGGAAGGCTTTCAAACTCTCAGGGCACTTGGGTCAATTGTCCTGGGTCACTAAGAAGCCTCTGGTTTCTCCCTCAGACCTGCAGATCCCTTTCTATCACACCTCTGCTCAAATGTCACCTGTCAGGTGACTCCTCAGATGGCCCCAGTGCCTGCCAGCTTTCAGTGCTAGGATGGACCGGATGGACACTCCAACAGCATGGGTGGGTGGCTCTGTGCCTCAGAACTTCCGCCCTCATCTTCTTCCAGTAGGCTCTTCACAGATGAATCACCACCAGAGAAGACAGCAATGGTAAAGAAAAGAATGTTAAAAAAGGGCCAGGATTTAAAAAAAAAAAAAAAAAACAAAAACAAAAACAAAAAAACACACCCAAAAACAAACTAACAAAAAACCCCACACTATCTGTAAAGTGGCTACTCCTAAAATCCTGTTAGGAAAAAGCTAACAGGTCACAAGCACTACTGTTTTAAACTGCACACAAGTGTACTTCATTCGGTGTGAACATTCTTGAAACACATGGGAGACCCAGGACTACACAGACACTGGGAAGAGCTGAAGGCAAAAGCCATGGATGGGGGCAGGGCACACAGTAAACCTGTCCCAGGTATGGGTACGGCTAATCTCCCTGATAAAGTTTCAAATCTGTTATGACTTTGACAGAGAACAAGCTGAAAATATGCCCAGCAAAATTTCACCCCTAACGCTGGAAAAAGATCCAGAATTAAAATATAGACTAATGTATTCAACCAAGCAAGAACCATATTCTTGTCTACAGAAAACAGGAGGTTTCAGACAACATACATATCACACTTCCAAGATACTGAGACCTGCCTTCACACTCATTCTTCAGAGGCCAGTATCCGTACAATAGAAATCTTCTTGGCTATCTATACCTAAATCATACTGACAGAATATTTAAAAAGAAGAAGAAAAAAACTCTCCAAGGAAATTGTCAGAAGATGCCTGCATCTTCCTGTTTAGGTGTATGGCCCTACAAAAATATTTGACATCTGATACTGACAAAATGGATTTTCATACAGTCATCAGCACAAGAAGCACTTTGAATATGAATCCTACCATACTACTGTTATTGTATAACAACAAAACATACTTTTAATTGATTCTCAGTAGGGTTTGAATCATCTACACATATCCCCAATTCCTGAAAAGTGCGGCGATGGTAATCAAGGCTCCACTAACCCATGCTGTATGTCAACAGTGATTCCCTGGCCTTAGAAGCAAGAGAACATGCTTGCCATCTATAGATCACTCCCAATTACTATGTCTATCAAAATCTGTCAGCCCATTATGGGGCACACACTTGAAATTCTAGCAGGCTGTATTCTCCAGAAACCCAAGCACGTGGGTCTCAAGTCTGAGATAATCTGTATTTACTACACTGTGAGACCCTCTCACCACCACTGCTAAAAAAACGCTTTTCTTGTTTTTTTCCTGTCTCTTCACTTATCATCCTAACTTTCCCCATTATCTGCGAGGGCAGGAGCGCCACACTTCCTTGTCTGCTGGTAGCTGACAGGTTGCCAAGCCCTTTACCACTGTAAGTAAAAACCAGGAAATAGGATCAGACAGGGACACCGTGGAGGTGAGGCCCTGAACAGACATCCTCTCCAGCCTTCCACCTGTACCGGGCTGGAGAAACTGGACTCTGAGTGAGCACCTAAGGGGTCCTTCTGGACACACAGCCCTTGAAGGGTCTGCACCAAACAGTGTCGCAAGTTTTCCAGCTCATCAGCCCATTTGGTCCACCCGAGAATCGCCTGCAACTTAACTGCACCTCAACGGGTTCACACTGATTACCATCTTTTAGTTCACACCAGGTGGGATCAAACCTTTCCAGTAAGGAGTGGATACAAAACAGAAAAAGACAGGTTTTCACCTAATGTAAGATCTCACCTGAGAGAATTTTCATGGCGTTACCTAGCTACCTGTCACAAATATGTAGTTTCCATTCGCTCTACGTCCCTAAGGTCAAAAGTCAAAGCATCACGTGAGCAGAGGACACCAGCTCGTCCCCAGTGCGAGTCTGAAGGCCTGAGCAGAGGGCCAGACCCTCGGACGCCGGCCGGGGGCTTCGCCAGGAGCAGATGGGTTTCCATCCGCAACAGTCAGCCCTTCGCACAGCAGTGCATGCGGTCTGTGCACGCGCAGGGCGGGTTTCTCCCTCCCTCTTGTTCACTGCCCCCTCCGGTCACCTCACAGCTGTCCACGTTACTTATCTTTACCTTAGAAAAAGCATAATGTCCCTTCCTGCAGTTGCACACCTACGTGGTCCTCGGCAGAGGTAACCTGACAGATGCCGGTTCTGAAGACCCGTGGACATTTCAGCCACGTAAAATCACACCGTGTGACCGGAACACAGAACCGGTTTCTGCTCCTAACTTTCCTTCCCCGGTGAGTCAGCGGTTGTTCCTCCCGCCCCGAGCGCAGCGCACACTGGACCCTGCCCCAGCGCGGCCCGGGCTATGCACCCTGCTCCGCTGCCCACGAGCGCCCGGGGACAGACCCGGGCACCTCCGAGAGTGGAGCTCGCGAGACCGCGGCGGCCACACGCTTCTCGATGTGGGGGGACAGGACGCCCCGCACGGGCGTGACAGCGCCTGAAACTCCAGGTGCGACCCCCACCCGCGGGCCTGAACAGCGCTGTCCACTGCTCAGCGCGAGGGACGTGGGCGCCGCCGGCGGCCCCGCCGCGCCCCGGGAAGCACCGAAGAGCCGGCTCCGGCGGCGCCTGCCCGCTGCCCCTGCCCGGTGCCCGCTGCCCCTGCCCTGCCCGGTGCCCGCTGCCCCTGCCCGGTGCCCTGCCTGCCGTGCCCGCTGCCCCTGCCGCTGGCCTCCACGAGCTCCGCGCTCCTTGGGGGGCTCCGCAGAGCGGCCGTGCGCCGCCCGGGTCGTCGGCGACGCCCGCGTCGGAACCGACTCCCCGGTACCAGGAGCCACAACGGCGCCGGCGCCGCTTCCTCTGACCCGCGGACCACCCGGAATGCGCGGGCGGAACCGCGCAGGCAGCGCCCCAGCCCGCCCGCGGGGCCCCCCCCCCCCGTCCACCCGCACCCGGGGAGCCCCCGTCCACCCGCACCTGGGGAGCCCCCGTCCACCCGCACCTGGGGAGCCCCCGTCCACCCGCACCTGGGGAGCCCCCGTCCACCCGCACCTGGGGAGCCCCCCGTCCGCGCGCACCTGGGGAGCCCCGTCCACCCGCACCCGGGGAGCCCCCGTCCACCCGCACCCGGGGAGCCCCGCCCACCCGCACCCGGGGAGCCCCCGTCCACCCGCACCCGGGGAGCCCCGTCCACCCGCACCTGGGGAGCCCCCGTCCACCCGCACCCGGGGAGCCCCCGTCCACCCGCACCCGGGGAGCCCCGTCCACCCGCACCCGGGGAGCCCCCGTCCACCCGCACCCGGGGAGCCCCGTCCACCCGCACCCGGGGAGCCCCGTCCACCCGCACCCGGGGAGCCGCCTGCCGCGCGGCGGGTCGTCCCCGGTCCCGGAAGCCGAGGCCCCGCTCGCCGGTCGCTCCGGCTCGGGCCGGCGGGAGCCGGACCCGCGGCGCCGGGGAAGCCGTCGCACCTGCGTGACCTTGAGCGCCCCGCGCCCCGCGTCCCCGGCCCCTCGTCGGGCGCGACCCCGGGCCCCGCCGAAGCCGAGCCGCCGCGCGCCGGGCGAGCAGCGCGGAGCCGGAGCACGGGCGCAGGACCCCGGCTTCCCGGAGAGCGCGGCGCCCCGGCCGGACTTCCGGGCTGGGCGCGCGGCCCGCGGCCCCGGCGGGCGGCGGGCGGACGGGCGCGGGGCGACGCCGAGGCCTGGGGCCCGCTCCTGCCGCCCGCCCGCAGGGGCCCATCCCGGCCGCGCGCCCCCCGGCCTGGCCCACCGTGGCCGCCGCAGCCCACGACCCCGCGCCGCCCAGGCCGCCCGGCCCGCCTCGGCCCGGCCCCGGCTCACCGCTCGCCCTCACCTCCGCGGCGGCTGCTCCGAGCCAGGCGTTGGTTTCGCTCCCACAAGATGGCGGCGCTGACGGCAGCCACGTCAGCGCCTGCGCCGCGGGGCACGCCGGGAAAGAGGGCGGGCATGTCTCAGACCCCGCCCACCGGCGGAGTGGCGCGTGCGCGCTGCCACCAAGCGGCTGCAGGGGGCGGGGCGTCCCCGCCACTGATCGTGTCCGCTTTCGCTCCCAGGCACCCGTGGCGTGGCGCGTGCGGGCGTGGGTGCGGGTCTCCGCGTCCCCGCCAGTGATCGCGGCCGCTGCTCGCGCTCGGGCATCCGTGGCGCGTGCGGCCGTGGGTGCGGGTCTCCGCGTCCCTCGACGCCTGCGCGTGCGAAACACTTCACCCCATTCCGCGGATGCGGGGTTGAGGTCACTGCCTCTAGAACTCCTTGGAGATGGGGGAAGAGGGGACACTGCAGCTGCTGAACTTGCCAGGGTCCCAAGCGATCAGTCCGTCTCTGCCTGGGCTCCAGTGCCAGCTGCCCCTCGCTGCCCCGGGGAGAGGTTCAACCGCCCCCCCCCAAGTGTTCATACACAACTCTGCAGTGCTCGCTCCCCACACCCTGAAGAGAGCAGGACCCCCAGTGGCCTGTGATCCTAGCCACGCGAGAAAACCGTGACAGTCACTTTAGGGGCAAGGAGCCAAGGGGTTCCCGAGAGCTGCCAACCAGAAACTCTAGCTGTTCTCAAGATGGCTTAGGGACAGGGAGTGCTCCCAAGGTGACTCCCAAGGGACAGGGAGTGCTCCCTAGGTGAGTCAGGGACAAGGAGTGCTCCCTAGGTGAGTCAGGGACAAGGAGTGCTCCCTAGGTGAGTCAGGGACAGGGAGTGCTCCGTAGGTGAGTCAGGGACAGGGAGTGCTCCGTAGGTGAGTCAGGGACAGGGAGTGCTCCGTAGGTGAGTCAGGGACAGGGAGTGCTCCCTAGGTGAGTCAGGGACAGGGAGTGCTCCGTAGGTGAGTCAGGGACAGGGAGTGCTCCGTAGGTGAGTCAGGGACAGGGAGTGCTCCCTAGGTGAGTCAGGGACAGGGAGTGCTCCGTAGGTGAGTCAGGGACAGGGAGTGCTCCCTAGGTGAGTCAGGGACAGGGAGTGCTCCGTAGGTGAGTCAGGGACAGGGAGTGCTCCCAAGGTGAGTCAGGGACAGGGAGTGCTCCCTAGGTGAGTCAGGGACAGGGAGTGCTCCCTAGGTGAGTTGGACAGGGAGTGCTCCCAAGGTGAGTCAGGGACAGGGAGTGCTCCCAAGGTGAGTTGGACAGGAAGTGCTCCCTAGGTGAGTCAGGGACAGGGAGTGCTCCCAAGGTGAGTCAGGGACAGGGAGTGCTCCCTAGGTGAATCAGGGACAGGGAGTGGTCCCTAGGTGAGTTGGACAGGGAGTGGTCCCTAGGTGAGTTGGACAGGAAGTGGTCCCTAGGTGAGTCAGGGACAGGGAGTGCTCCCTAGGTGAGTCAGGGACAGGGAGTGCTTCCAAGGTGAGTCAGGGACAGGGTGTGCTCCCTGGGTGAGTCGGGGACAGGGAGTGCTCCCAAGGTGACTCCCAAGGGACAGGGAGTGCTCCCTAGGTGAGTCAGGGACCGGGAGTGCTCCGTAGGTGAGTCAGGGACAGGGAGTGCTCCCAAGGTGACTCCCAAGGGACAGGGAGTGCTCCCTAGGTGAGTCAGGGACAGGGAGTGCTCCGTAGGTGAGTCAGGGACAGGGAGTGCTCCGTAGGTGAGTCAGGGACAGGGAGTGCTCCCTAGGTGAGTTGGACAGGGAGTGCTCCCAAGGTGAGTCAGGGACAGGGAGTGCTCCCAAGGTGACTCCCAAGGGACAGGGAGTGCTCCCTAGGTGAGTCAGGGACAGGGAGTGCTCCCTAGGTGAGTTGGACAGGGAGTGCTCCCTAGGTGAGTCAGGGACAGGGAGTGCTCCCAAGGTGAGTCAGGGACAGGGAGTGCTCCCAAGGTGAGTCAGGGACAGGGAGTGCTCCCACGGTGACTCCCAAGGGACAGGGAGTGCTCCCTAGGTGAGTCAGGGACAGGGAGTGCTCCGTAGGTGAGTCAGGGACAGGGAGTGCTCCGTAGGTGAGTCAGGGACAGGGAGTGCTCCCTAGGTGAGTTGGACAGGGAGTGCTCCCAAGGTGAGTCAGGGACAGGGAGTGCTCCCAAGGTGACTCCCAAGGGACAGGGAGTGCTCCCTAGGTGAGTCAGGGACAGGGAGTGCTCCCTAGGTGAGTTGGACAGGGAGTGCTCCCTAGGTGAGTCAGGGACAGGGAGTGCTCCCAAGGTGAGTCAGGGACAGGGAGTGCTCCCAAGGTGAGTCAGGGACAGGGAGTGCTCCCACGGTGACTCCCAAGGGGACAGGAACAGGAAGTGCCTTTTCTTCCCTGAGGTGCCAGGATGGATCAGCTCTGGTCAAGAGGAGGCAGTGAGATGAGCTGGTTGGAGAGAGATATTCATGGGGAGGTGGCTGCCTGGGACCTTCTACTATCCTCAGTCTACTATCCTCAGCTACCTGCAGGCATGTGCCTAGCTCAGCACCACCTCTCCAGCTAACCGTGGATGAGGGCAAATCAGGGGCCCCTCCTCCTTGACCATCCTGCCCCTGAGAACCAAGGTGGAGGCAAGTAGATGCCAAGTAGACAGGCCTCCTGGGAAAGTAGTTAGATAACAGCTGACACCTAGAGCTAAATGACAGAGACAAGAGCACCCAGATGAGTCCCAGGAGGAGGTAAGAGGCACTGTTGGCACCTCGAGGATCCCACCCAGTCCCACAAGCTCTGCACGGTCTTCATGTGTAGTCTTTGTGGTGGGTAGCATTCATAACTGTTGCCCAGAGAGGTTAGAACCCTGCCAAGGATAAGCCCATTCCCATCCCAGGAGCTCAGTCTGTACCTGACAGTTGCAATGTTGTGCTGGTTAGTAGAGGTGTCAGCTTTACAATCGAGGGCTGAGTCTTTAAGTACGTTAAGATAAACCCTGAGCAAACCTGCAGGCGGTTATTTAAGTGACGTGGAGGATCTAGCCCACAGCAGGCAGGACCATAACCCGAATGGGTGATTAAGCTGGAGAGAGATGGGTCAGCAGTCTAGCATACTTTAGCAAACTTTGGCAGATGCGTAGTCTGGTGGGTAAGGAGGTTTGCCCCTCTCTCAACAAGTCCTGTGTGGTTGGTATGAATTCTTCTGCCAAGCAGAACTATGAACTGTAACGGAGAACTGTAAGCAGGAAAGGACCTTTTGTCCTTCCTAAGTTGTTTGGTCCTGAATTTACTGGCAACTTGAAGACAATCTGCGATGTGTTCTCTGGGGTCCCTCTGCCAAAGGAGAGCTTGTCAAGGCAGGCACCCTAGCTTGCTGGGGTGCTTGTGCACACGGGGTGCACCTCTCTGGGGTTTTCCTGCACCACGCTGCCTTGCCTGGAGCGCTCCGAACTCCCTGCTGGGCCAATAGGAAACTCCCAGCAGGGAGCCGGAGGCTCTCAAACTTCAGCGCATTCTCTAAAACTCTGAAGGAGAGTATCGCTCGGGGCATTTCCTCTCCCCCTCAGCGTGTCCAGCACATGGACAAGCCCTGGGCCTCTAGCACCAGCTTGCAGGAGCACTACACCCTCAATGACCTCCCAGAGGGAGGGGCACAGAGAGACCTGCCCTTCCTCAGCTGCTGTCTCTACTTCCCAGGCTTCCCAGAGATGAGAAATATGAATTTAGTCTCCATCCTGTTTCCAGGAACATAACCCCTAAATTCCTGAAAGTCTAGGCTGGAGGTGTCTTCATACGCTAGGGAGCCTTTGCTGGCCATAGATAGCTTCGGGGTGGAGCTGGTCACTGACAGACAGAGCCAGGTCAGAGAAGGGGAGACTTTCAATCTTGTCCCCAGCTTCCAGGTAAGGAAGAGGGACTGAAGGTTGAGTGGATCACCAGTGGCCAGGAGTTTAATGATCACACCCATGTAATGGAGCCTCAATACAATCCCAAGAGATGCCCTTTCAGAGAGCTGCTGGACGCTGGAAGACCTAGGAGGGCAGTACCCGCCCCTTCCCCACACCTCCTCCCGCGCAGTTCTCCATCCATCCGCCTCTGTAACATCCTTTAGAACACAATGATAAGTATACATTAGTGTAGTAAATTGGACCCAAGAGGACGGGTTTTAGGAATGCTGGTTTAAGATGGCGGTCATCAGAGGGAGAGGCAAGAGCCTCTCTTCTGGGCTTGCGTTCCCCATGTCCAGGAGGTTGGGAGTGCCACTCTAAAAGCAGTCTGTCTCTCTCCCCCTCCCTCTCTCTCTCTCCCTCTGTCCATATTTTCTTAAAAGAATGGTAAGGCAGACCTTCTTCAGGAATACATAAGTACCAGTCCCCTGGGGTCTGAGCAGGAGAGATGCTAGGAGTGTGTGCCCTCACCTCGGGTCCAGTCCCGTTGTTGCTTTGAGACAGAGTCTCTCGTCCACGTTGTCCTTGAGCTCACAAAGCAGCAGAGGCTGGCCTTGAACTCCTGATCCTTCTGACTGGGCTTCCCAAGCACAGGGCTCCCAGGCCCAGGTGCCACCAAGCCCTGTTGCTTAGCTGGTGCAAGAAGACAGCTCCTGGGGCTGGAGAGGTGGCTCAGGGGTTCAGCCTCTGCCTTGCAGGCGGAAGGTCCTGAGTTCAGATCCCAGACCCCACGTATAGACGCCGGGCGGAAGCGGGGGCGGCCTGCGTTTCTGGTCCTGGTAGGGCGGAGCCTGTGAATCCCGGGGCAGAGTAAACAAGGAGGAGGTGAAGGCGTCCATGGTGGTTCCCAAATTCGCCTGTGGTTCTACACACACACACACACACACACACACACACATACACACACACACGAACACACGCATACATGCACAATTGAATACATAATAAAAAAATTTAATAAAAAAAAAGAAGACAGCTCCTGAGGGTCTCACGTGCATTTCCTGACAGCTGCCAAAGGTGACAGTTCCTGTGTGGACTTGTGCACATCGGGTCCCCTTTGCTCTCATGGGCCCACTTTCCCCGTGACCCCATAGCTCCTCAGCCCCACACGGCTCTCGACCTGGCCTTTACAGGCTTGTGCCCTCGCCAGGGAGGTCCCTGCCCCTGCCCCAGTGGGTGGGAAACAGAACAGCCCGTCTCCGCTTCCCTCTGCCCCTCACCTGCTTAATTCCATCGCTCATGCACAGTCAATGTAATTATTTGTTTTAATCTTCTTGTTGCCTCTGAAGTGGACATGCCATAGCTGCTTATTATACCAGAGACGTGCTTACCGAACAGGCAGTGGGTGGTAATTCCAGGGCAGGTGACAGGAGCAGGGACCAGAAAGGCGGCTGTCTGGACAGGCTGGGCAAGTGGCTGGCGTCCCCCATCAGACAGGCCCCGCTGAGGCCTCTGTCACCCTCGAGCCGCACCACCGCTTCTGAGCAAGAGTGGTGAAGAGGCGGTCAGGCGGGGGCGCTCCTGCCCAGGCCACTGAACTTTAATTAAAGCCCGCCCCTGTTTTTGACCCCGCTCTGCCACGCATTCTGCACTTAATTGGGGCCCTTCAGAGCAGCCAGCAGAGGTTAATTAAAAAGCTCAGCTGAGGCATCCGCAGCCAGCCCCCGGCCCCCCGCCCCCGCCAACTCCCCCTCCCCCGGCAGCATGGGTCCCACCCCGACACCTGTTCTGGGGATCTGGTCCATCCTTGTCTCCCTGCGGTCCCTGGAACCTGGAACTGTCCAGAAACCTGACTAGCAATTTCACGATGGTGCATTGGGCATCTTGCGGAATGACACGTCCTAGATACGCTGATGTTCTGATCGCCTCAGAGTCCCTGCCGTGGGTCTCAAGTCCGGCTGGCTCGGAGAATAGGGGGCAGATCCTGACTCCCCTGATGAGGGTCTGGATACTACATATGGCTCCTACCCTCCCCCTGGGGGCTCAGCCAGGCTCCCGTGCCGAGTCCCTTTGGAGGAGCCGTTCAGCTTCTACCTCTGCAGGCCACTGTGTCCAGCTCTCACTGATTAGGACGTCAGGGAGACTGTGCTGGGGCCTCCCAGAGCACCCAGAGGAGCAGGGATGTGGGCAGGTAGGCGTGGAGCAGTGGGGAGACACGCCGGGCCGACAGGCGCATGCTGTCATCCCACCACCGCCGGCCTTGGCGAAGCAGGGGGCAGGATGGCAGGAGGAAGAGGAGACACAGGCCAGCAGGGCCAGGCAGAGCGGGCGATGTGGGGAGGTCCAGTGCGGACAGTCTCCCTCGGCATCGCTTCCATTCCTGGAGACGCGAGCGCCTCAAAATGGACGAGTGCCTCAGAAGAGGCGGTGGCTGCACAGCCGCCCACACCGCCCTGACAGGAGCATTTGGGGGTGGACCTGCTGCCTGGCCAGCTTGGATGCTGAGTCCAGCCAGCTGACAGGGATGGTCCTTAGAGGCCCCTGGGCCCAAGAAAGGCTGCTCCACCTCGGGGGGTCCAGAAGGCTTCTCAGCCCAGGGATGTTCAAGGGCCCCAGAGTGCTGCGTCTAAACCAGCTAGAGCAGAGAACAGCTTAGAACGAAGAGTCACCTTGGGTATGGAAGACCTGTCCACTGTCACATAAGCATGGGAGGAACTTGAGGAATCACAGGAAAGTTCTTCTGCAAGGCCAGTCCTCTCAGTCAGCCGGAAGACCTTCCTTACCATACCTGCACCGTTCCCAGAAGCACGATCCACATAAAGCCTGCAGGGCTGCTGCTCCCCTCGCGTGTCATCTGTAAACGCTCATCTGCACCCCTCCACTGCACCCCTCCTCTGCATCCTCCCCCTGCATCCTCCCCCTGCATCCTCCCCCCTGCACCCTCCTCCCCTGCACCTTCCTCCCTGCACCCTCCTCCACTGCACCCTCCTCCTGGATCCTCCCCCTGCATCCTCCCCCTGCATCCTCCCCCCTGCACCCTCCTCCCCCGCATCTCCCCCCTGCACCCTCCTCCTGCACCCCTCCTCCTGCATCCTCCCCCTGCATCCTCCCCCTGCATCCTCCCCCCTGCACCCTCCTCTGCATCCTCCTCCCCTGCACCCTCCTCCCCTGCACCCTCCTCCCTGCATCCTCCTCCCCTGCATCCTCCCCCTGCACCCTCCTCCCTGCACCCTCCTCCCTGCACCCTCCTCCCCTGCATCCTCCCCCCCTGCACCCTCCTCCCTGCACCCCTCCTCCCTGCACCCTCCTCCCCTGCATCCTCCCCCTGCACCCTCCTCCCTGCACCCTCCTCCCCTGCACCCTCCTCCCCTGCAACCCTCCTCCCCCGCACCCTCCTCCCCCCTCACCCTCCTCCCCTGCATCCTCCTCCCCCGGACCCTCCTCCCCTGCACCTTCCTCCCTGCATCCTCCCCCTGTATCCTCCTCCCTGCATCCTCCTCCCCTGCACCCTCCTCCCCTGCATCCTCCCCCCTGTATCCTCCTCCCCTGCATCCTCCTTCCCTGCACCCTCCTCCCCTGTAATCCTCCCCCCCGCACCCTCCCCTGCACCCTCCTCCCCTGCACCTTCCCTTGCACCCGCCTCCCCTGCACCCTCCTCCCCTGCACCTTCCCTTGCACCCGCCCCCCTGCACCCTCCCCTGCACCCTCCTCCCCTGCACCCTCCTCCCCTGCACCCTCCCCTGCACCCTCCTCCCCTGCACCCTCCTCCCCTGCACCCGCCTCCCCTGCACCCTCCCCTGCACCCTCCTCCCCTGCACCCTCCCCTGCACCCTCCCCTGCACCTCCTCCCCTGCACCCTCCTCCCCTGCACCCTCCTCCCTGCACCCTCCTCCCTGCAACCCTCCTCCCCTGCATCCTCCCCCCTGCACCCTCCTCCCTGCACCCTCCTCCCCTGCACCCTCCTCCCCTGCACCCTCCTCCCCCGCACCCTCCTCCCCCCTGCACCCTCCTCCCCTGCATCCTCCTCCCCCGGACCCTCCTCCCCTGCACCTTCCTCCCTGCATCCTCCCCCCTGTATCCTCCTCCCCTGCAACCTCCTCCCCTGCACCCTCCTCCCCTGCATCCTCCCCCCTGTATCCTCCTCCCCTGCATCCTCCTCCCCTGCACCCTCCTCC
Organism: Typhlomys cinereus; assembly: GCA_023101885.1. Taxonomy (NCBI): domain Eukaryota; kingdom Metazoa; phylum Chordata; class Mammalia; order Rodentia; family Platacanthomyidae; genus Typhlomys; species Typhlomys cinereus. The sequence goes on along the minus strand of JALPQD010000590.1, from coordinate 1,003,323 downwards.
CCTGTATCCTCCCCCCCGCACCCTCCCCTGCACCCTCCTCCCCTGCACCTTCCCTTGCACCCGCCTCCCCTGCACCCTCCTCCCCTGCACCTTCCCTTGCACCCGCCTCCCCTGCACCCTCCCCTGCACCCTCCTCCCCTGCACCCTCCTCCCCTGCACCCTCCCCTGCACCCTCCTCCCCTGCACCCTCCCCTGCACCCTCCTCCCCTGCACCCTCCCCTGCACCCTCCCCTGCACCCTCCTCCCCTGCACCCTCCTCCCCTGCACCCTCCTCCCCTGCACCCTCCTCCCCTGCACCCTCCCCCGTATGGTCCTCATGTGCAGTGTCCCGCACCTTCATGCCTCACGCTGCAGCCAGTGACTTCTCTCGATTGGCTCTCTACTATACTCAGCAAGCTCCTGGCTGGTTCTGTGCCGCTGGGGCAGCCCCTTGACAGCCCTGGAGACGCCCATCCCCTGCAGATGGGTGACGTGGAGAGGCAGGCACTGGATCAGCTGTGCATGCTTGGTACCCCCTGGGAAGAGCAGCATGGCGCGGCACAGAATCTTCATTGTGTTTATTGCCGTGCAGGTCCCTGAGCTGCACGCTGATGCTTCCAGGTTCTTAGAGGGACAGCGATGGGCTTCAGAATGTGGGCGGGGAGGCCACTGGGCGCGTGTCAGCAGGTGGCTCTGAAGGCTTTAGAGCAGGATCCAAGAGAAGAGTCTAGAGGCCCAAGACTTCTGTGGAACATTGTGAGGGGCCGGAACAGAGGTTGGGGGGTTCTGAGAACTGAAGGGATGGAGGTGGGGTCAACTGCAGGTAGGATGGAGGGTTAGATAGATGCAGTCACTGTGCAGAGTTCAGGTTCTCCCTTCAGAGATTGGAGGCTCCTTCCAGGACCAGATGGTGAGGTCCATAGGCTGGGAAGTCCAGCTCTGTCCTGTGGGGAGCCATGAGGTATTCTTGAGCAGGGCCAAGACTAGGTCTCTGACCCTATAGAAAGCTGGCTCGTCTCCCACAAGACCAGCCTCGGGTCGCCGAGGTGTAAGCAGTTCAGTTTATTGCCCCAACCCAGACCTGGGCAATAAACACAGTCCGAGGAGGAGGAGAAGCATGTGTAATTTTCAGGGTCTACTCCAAAGTGCAGAAGTCAAATGGTCTTCCCGGAGCTGGCAGACTGGCCTCTCCGGACTGCGCGCTAGTGCTCGGTGGGCTGGGCAAAGCCAGCTTTCTTTACAAGGAACGGGGCAGCCTGGGTCCGGGATGGAGAGGGAACGGGATAGACCATTGGGGTACCCTGGGATTCCCATTGCCAAGGAAACTGAGGAACTGGGGATGGGGAGAGCCTTCCTGTGCTCACGGGTAGGGACGGACACCTGGGGCAGTCCCTGTCTCTCAAGAAGCCCACCCAGCCCATCTGTCCAGGCCTTGAATGCCTCTAACACCCAACTCCCATACTGAAGCCCCACGCTCCTCTCCAACCTCTGCTGAGATGGGGGCTGGCGACATGGTCAGGGAGAAGGGGTCTGCAAACCTGGAGCCTGAGTTCGATCCAGAAGCCCACGTGGCGGAAGGAGAAGACATCCACTCTTCCCAAGTCATCCTCTGATTCCACACACGAGTGGTGGGCTACGTGCGCCCCCTTCTCTCTCAGTCAATCAGTCAGTCAGTCAATCAATCAATCACATTTAAAAACCCAGGGGCTCTCTTGTCCCTCATGAAATTCATGTCCAGGAGTTCTATTCTTTCTCTCTAATAAAATCTGCCTTAGTTTAAAAAAAAACTGCAGATACCAATGGGTGATGAGTGGGAATCCTCCCCCACCTCTCACCTCCCTCCCACTTCCTCCTCTCTCCCACCTCTCTCCCACCTCCTTCCTCTTCCCTCCCTCTCACCTCCCTCCCTCCTCCCTCCCTCCTTGCCCCCTCCCTCCTCCCTCCCTCCCACCTACCTACCTCCCACCTCCCTCCCTCCTCCCTCCCTCCTCTTTCTTCCTGTCCAAGCAGGTTTCCTGCATGCTAAGCATGGACTTTGCCCCTCTGGCCTCAACTTCCAGATAGATGCCTCAGTCTCATGACTCCTGGAAGCTCTCCGGGATCAACCACCAGCACTGATTCTGGACAGGGCACAAGTTGCCCAGACTTGGCTGCCTGTGCCTCCCCCTCCTTCCTCCCAGTCAGCCTGAGTCCTCCTCATCTTCACACCATAAACACCAATTTGCAGGGCTTTGAGAGCCAAATGACTATTTATCATGAGTTCTAGAAGCTCAAATAAAAAAGAAAGAGGGGGAAAAAGACAAGAGCGAGGAGCTAAACAGTAATTAGTCCTTCTGACAGCTCACAGCTCCATCCCAGCTGCTCCCTGCTGCCCGCCACCCCACCGCTCCTTGGCATCTGTGTGCTGACATCTCAGACTTTCGGGACAGCCAGAGGGCAGAAGCAACACTTCACTTGCCCTTTCCTGGAAGCCCTCGCAATGCTCTGGGGGGCGACACTGAGGACTCGGAATCTCTAGAGAGACGCTGGAGTCCCTGTGATCTTGGGCATCCCCCTGAGGGCTCTGTGGGACTCTCTTCTCCCACTGGGACACATTGAAGGCTGCTGGCCAGGATCCCTTTCAGGGGTGCCGGGTCAGTGGGCAGAGCCTGGTTAGTGCTGCGGTCCAGGGTTTTTGGAAAGGAAGACTGTGACCTCAGAGTATACTGATCACGAGCGACCTGTGGACAGGTTTCTAGAAGGATAATGCGGGATCACTAACGCTAAGACCAGGCTAAGGGACAGTGGCTGAGGAGAGGGGCTTGTGTCGCATGAGGAAACACGTGTTTGTTGTCAGCCACTAGCTGTTAGCTGGACCTCAGGGCAGGACCCCCGTCCACGAGCCCAAGGCAGCAGGAGAATCAGTCCCATAGCTCAGGAAGGCAGAAGCCTGTAGGTGGAGACCAGCGGGGGGGCTGGAGCCCTGAGGAGGGGGGGTCCTTCGGAATCTTCTCTTGGAAGATTTCCCAGCTTAGGCGGCAAGCTCTAGGCTTTGTCTCAAGATGGACTGACCACAGCACACTTGGGGGTCCTTGCAGGTTCCACGCTGATGACCCTGACTGTAAGCTGGGCGGCAGCTGAGTATGATGTCCCTCCCAGGCAAGACCCTAAGAGCAGCACCGAGGCTCAGAGGACTCCACACAGGGAGGCCTGCGTCTCTTCTAAGTGGACTCTGGGCTAGGCCAGTCTTACAAGGGAGTGAAAGTTGGTCCCGTCCTAAAGGTCTGCTGAACGGGACCATCCCCTCTGCCACACAGAAAGAGCCCTACAGACAGGTAAACTGAGGTCTGCACCACAAGCTGCATGCATGGTTTGTGCAATGCCCCGGTCCCTGGAGGGGTTCCTAGGGCTGTGCACCTCCGAATCTGAGCTCTGTTCCTCTTTGCCCCACCCCCACCCAGCAATGAGGGCCCCTGGCTCTCCTGGGCTCCTGGCTATCTACCTGTGTCCCACGCAGCGCAGCGAAGGCTGCTGGGGCCAGGGTTTCTGGCTTCTTGCCTTACATTCACCAGCTGCCTGGTCCTCAGCCGCAGCACCCCAACCCACATCGGGCTCTTGGGTGCGGTAGCTGGCTGCACCCCTAGTGCCTTGAGAGCTCTGACTTGGGCGTCTTCCCATATTCTGGGAGGTCAGGCCGTGCAGCCGCCTCCTGCTTGTCCCAAGAGGATAAACTGAGGTCATAGGACCCAGAAAGTGGGCATGTAGGGGAGGGGGGTGACAGAGAAAGTGAGGGTCGGTGAGGCCCCAAGGTGGCAGCTGACCACACCCCTTCCAGGACTTCAAAGGTGCAGAGTGTGAGATTTGTAGGGGGCTGGCTGGGCTTGTCCTGGTGGGGGGGCCCAGCCTCCGGCCCTTTTATATGGTTATTCGGGACCTGTCTCACCTACCTGTGAACAGGCCTCCAGCTCATTTCCTCTCTCCAAGGCAGCGGGAGGGGGCTGTAAACCCCCCAGAGAGGTGGCTTCTGAGGCCCGCAGCTGCAGGCCGGACTCTGACTAGGGCCTTGGATCCCCAACCCCCCAAACTGAGGGTGGCTCATCTTACTTCTTGCATAAAAGGGAAACTGAGGCCCAGAGAGGGGCCGGGACCTTCTTCTGTCAGGCAATGAATGGAGAGTCTCCCCGCCCAGCTCCCCATGGCCGTTCACGGGGTCTGTCTGCTGGCCCCTCAGGAGTGGACAGCCCGCTCCTGAGTCCTCTTCTGGAGCCTGCAGCCTGGCGGCTCCCGTCTGGACACTGAAATGATCGTCTCGGGGGCTCCTCTCGGTTCCTCCTGGGACTGGGTCTGGATGCTGATGCTAGAGGCCCCGCACCTGTCACTCAGAGGACTATCTGCTCTTTTCGTGGGTGTTGTTGGCCCATCTTCTAGGGGGGCTCTGTATCCCCCAAGGTTATGTGGAATCGGGCTCCACTGGGGTCTGGGTATAACCGTCCTCTCCCTCCCAACTCTGGCTTCTCGTGACCTGTGGAATGTGCCACCGCACTGCCGCCTCCCAGTCGAGTCTGTCTCTTTCATCTGGACACTGAGGTAGCAGGTGCCAATTAGGGTGGCTCCTGCCCAGGGCCCCAACTCACAGGAACTGCACACCATGGGACAGGTCTAAGCGAGGACTCCCATTACTGACTGTTGGCTTTACTATGGTTAGCACCAGGATAGCCAACAGGCTGAGTGGGCTTGGGCCCCCAGCCCTTCCCTCTGGTGAGTCACTCCCCTGAGGGGAGAATGGGCGCCTGTCCTACCTCCGCTGGCTCTGCCCACTTAGTCATGGCACCCTCATTATAAAGCATCCACCTGCTGCTGGCTGGCCCCTACTGACCCCTGCCCCACCGGGAATTCCTGGGTAGTTCTGCCAGGAGTGGGTCAGGGCTGGGCGTATACCTGTAGCTCCAGAGAGTGGGTGGACTGTCTGGAATTCATCTGGCAGACTCTGAGAATGAGGAGAAGGAACTCTGTGTGTGTGTGTGTGTGTGTGTGTGTGTGTGTGTGTGTGTGTGTCACATGCTCACCAGGATGTGAGGATTCAGAAGCCAAAGAAGAGCACTGAGAGTGCAAAGCCAGCTTAGACTGTTGTCCACGGGCCCCGAGAGCCCCTGGCCAGCACTTCAGTGGCTGTAGAGCTCTAGCAAGACCATTCAGCTGGCGTGCCTTCGTGGCACGGGAGGTTCGCTGTGCAGTGCTAGAGATGCGACCCGGGGCAAGCACCGTGCCACCGAGCTACATCCACGGTCCCTTTCCCTCAGCTGCCTGACTGAGCTGGCCTGGCTTTGCAGCCGGGTAGGCCACAGACTCATGATCCTCCTGGGTTGCTTCACAGCAGCTGTAGTTACAGCTTAGTGTCCTGGGTCTGGTAAATTGTCTTCTCGTGTCTTGCTGGCTCTGGAGACCGTGCATTTAGATACGACGAGGGACCATGTGCCAGAGGAAGGAGGGTCTGTAAACGCGGTGTGGTGGGCAGGGCTGACCCAGGCCATGGGTCTGCAGTCCTCGGGGTGGGTCCATCCCTGGAGGTCAGAGCACAGTGCGTACAAAGCACAGCTAGCAGGTCTGGTGGGCAGGGATGTGGCCTTAGCATACAATGCGGAAAGGTTTTGTACAAATCAGACACCACCCCATCTTCATGCCCTAAGACCTAGCTCCTCTCCCAGAGCACTCGCTAGAGGACGTAGGGGAGCGGCATCTGATCGGGTCTTTGACCTGTGTGTCTGCTCTGAAGGTGCCGTGAAATCAGTGCCCACTGCTCTGGCCCAACGTCCACAGGACGGGCTCAGCCCAGAGGCATAGCGAACCCCCTGCTCCAGACCCGCGGCCCCTGGAGGAAGCTCTGTGGACGGCGCACAGCAGGAGCTGCCTGTGCCCGTGACCAACCTCTCCGATTCAAGGACCCTCTTTACAAAGCATATCTGTCCAGTGCTGGGGATGAACGGGCCCGGGAAGCCCCACCACGCCCCTGCAGCCCTTCTTCCCATCTCTTGGGGCCTGGGGACCCCCAGCCCACTGTCCACTGGGAGGGCTGGAGGCCGTGTTGATCTCTTGCTTATAATTCTTGGGTGTCTATGTTCTGGCCCCTCCTCCAGCCTTCTAGGACCAGCAGGAACTTCCTAGTTTGGGGCTCATCGAGAATCTCCACAATCAAGAAATTTCAGACAGGGGACATTAAGGACGGCAGAGTCCTCCTCCTCAGTCACTTCCAGCTGGCTTGCAGGTCTCTGGCGAGGGAATGAAGGGTGGCTGGCCTTGGCCTTCCAGAGGCTGAACCTGCTACCCGCAGCTTCTTCAGAGCACTCATTGCCCTGGGGTCTGCCGGACATCAGGGCCAGACCCCCAGGTGGGGACAGCACGGGTTAGGAATGAGAGAGGAGCAGACCTGGTGGAGGTTTGGCCTTGGTAAAGGCTTGCTTTGAGACAGCTTTCCAGACCCTCGGCCTCCTGAGAAGGCATGTAGAGGTGTGGACCCTTCAAAGACCGGGCCACCTCTCGTCCAGAGAGCCCTTTGGGAGGGATCCAAATGTGTTCCTAGGACACAGCTCATCCTATACTTCGAGGCCACCAGCAAGGATTGGGCGTACATATAGCAATCCTGGGGGATCACCTGTGTGAATATGGATGTGTGGGGAGGGGATCTGGTCCACATTTCCTCTGCATCACAGATGCACACGGGCTCTTGGCTGAGTCTCTGCCTGGGACAGGGCTCCCCATCTGTGAGCCGGGCTGCTCTAACTGCTGCCTCGCTCCCTGGCTCCCATTGCTGGCCTCCTACTGAACACCCCATCTGTACCCCTCTTTCCAACCCTCAAATCTGCCCTGACCCAGACTGTGGTACAACTGGCTGGTGTTTCTTTCCCCACCCTAGCTGTTCCGACTCCCTCTTCCTGGAATTCTGGCCCGGAAGCCCTCCCTGGAGTCACACTCACAGTCTTTACCTGGTCATGGGACCCGCCCTTGATAGGCATCTTCATGTTCCCCACACAGAAGACTCACCAAAGAGGAGACAGGGAAATGCTAATTACCTCCAGTGGATCGGAGCGAGTCCACACAGAAGCCCACCGAGAAGTGCAATTATTCCACGTTCACCAAAAAGAAAGTAAAAGGAAGAAATGTAGCACAGACCACAACTTGTTTAGTTTCTTTTCTTTTTACTCCCTCCATTATTCAAAACTCACGTGCTATCACTAATAACTTCTTTCATAGAAAGAAAAGGAAAAGCACACACTCACACTCACACACACACACACTCCAGTGGACCGTAGGTATAGCAGCAATGAGAAGCTCCAGGTGGTGGACAGTCCCCGTGCGTGGCTGCCTGTCTTCTGTGCTCTTGGGGCACACCCCTCGCACCTCTCCCGGCAGTGTCCTCTTCCCTGCCTGGAGGTGGGGTGATTCACAGTGGGAGGTCAGGAGAGCTCTTGAGGCTGGCTGGGCCCCCAGCCTGGCCCTCCCAGGCCAGTAGATGCAGGAGAATCCACAAGATATGCCAGCGGTGGGCAGGTCTGGGGACTTCTCCTGGTGGAAGACCCAGGGAGTCAATCCTGGCCAGAGCCGGTCAGGGAAGACACCCTGTTTGTGCAGGAGCTGTGCACGGGGCCACCTCCAGGTGTGGGGGTGGAGGGGCTAGGCACCGTTGGCCAGGTGGACAACTGGGCTGTCTTGGATCTGGGTACCAGGGTCAAGGTTGCAGAAACCTCTGCAGCAGCTATACCATCCCTTCTTCCCTCAGGACCTCTCCCTGGGCCTGGAGGGTTGGGGGACTGCAAACCTCCCTCCGGGGAGGACCTGGTAGGGAGGGTGAGAACTTCCAGACAGAGGAGAGCTCTGGACTTGAGAAGGCGCTCCAGGCTCTAGAGACGCGGGGGATCCTGTGGCCGCTCTGAGCACAGGAGACCCGGGGCGGGAATCCCGCACGAGGCCTGGGAAGGCTGGATGGCGAGCGGACGCCCTGCTCAGAGCGAGTCTTCTCAGGAGCCTGCTCTGGGCCAGGAAGCTCGGCCTGGGATTCTGGATCGGCCTCATTGTCAGAGAGGAGCCCGCGGTTTGCCCCACGCCGACCCTCGCCCCTCTCTCGGAAGCTATGGGGATATCCCGCCCCCTGGAGTCCTAAGCACTAGGGCTCACCCTGAGGTCCTCCTCTCACCAAAGGAGGTCCACCTCCAGGGAGGTCCCGGCCCAGAGTCACTCCGCCCCACACACCTGGCGCAGGTGGGAGAGGAGACACCCGCAGCGCGAGGATGCCACTCACCCGAGAGCCCTACGGGGGAGCGAGGAATCACCGCTCACGTCTGGGCCCTGCCCTGTCCAGAGGGGCAGGTACTCCCCAAGCGATAGGAGCCCCCGGTCAGACGGGACGGTACTCCTGGGTGGGAGCTCCGCCCCCATGGGGGAGCCCTGTCCCTAGCGAGGGGCCTGGAAGTCCGAGTCCCGCCCCCGGCCGGCCGCACCCGCCAGATGACCCTCCAGGGTGGGTGCGAAGCCCGCCTGACCGCTGCCGGCCCCGCCTACTTGCAGGTGTGCACGTCGTAGACGCGCGTGCACTCCTGGCAGCTGACGTAGCAGCACCAGTGGAAGACGCAGTGGCACTTCTCCCTGCGCCGCTCGGTGCGCGCGTTGTGGCCGCGGCCGCAGCACAGCAGGTCGCAGCCGTCGATGCCGTGCGAGCTCACGTTGCAGGTGCGATCGCGCGTCCCGAACGAGCCGGTCTCGGGGTTGGGCTCGCAGAAGTTGGGCGAGGCCTCGTAATAGACCAGGTCACGCTCCGTGGGCGCCTTGAAGTATGTGTAGCGCGGCCGCAGGGTCTCCACCCAGCCGCGCGACTCGCGGTGTTTCTCCACCACCATCTCCGAGGCGCTGTCGTACTTATCCTTGAGGAAGTCACCGATGGTGCGGAAGTCGGGCTGCGACCACCAGCAGGTCTTCACCTCGCAGCTGCCGGACAGTCCGTGGCATTTGCACTTGAGGTGCATGTGGCTGGCGATGGCCTGCGGAGACATGCACCTGAGCCAGGGTCTGCACCGCCCCCTCCCCTGCGCATCCTCCCTAAAGCCCTGCAGTCCTCTCCGTGGGTCCCCAGTGCGCCACCTTCCCCATGGTGACCTGGGTCTCCCTGTCCGCCCAAGACATCTTCAGCCTGGGAGGTTCCCTCTCCCTGCAGGCCAGGCTGCTTCTAGTTCACAGTGTCTGGGTGGGGAGGAGGGAGGAAGCAGGGAGCTGCAGGGGTTGAGGGAAGATGTGAGTTAGGTGTGTGCAGAGCAGGTGCTATGGGCACTGGGCGTGGTCCCTGAAGGCCTTGGGGGTCTGAGAGACGGAAGGAATGCTAACCACCCTGGTTGCTTGGGACACACGCAGAGGTGTCATGCTGTATCTCAGGCATGTCCTCGCACAGTGGCATTTTAAACTAGATTGTTTGGTTGGCCGTTGGATGGTGCCTCCCGTGCTTCCTTCAGCTGCTCTCCACCTGCTTCAAAAAGCTTCCAGGGGTCAGAGCAGGGGCTGCCCCCATGTCCCCAGAGCCACTACCTTCCCTCCCTGACCCTGAGAGTCGGGAGCCTGGGGCCGGGGAGGCTCTCCCCTTACCATTCCCCCATAAAGCCTGGACTGGGGAAGAAGTAGAGCAGATAGTGACAGAAGACACCAGCCTCGGTGCCTGTAACCCCAGCACTGTGGAGACTGAGGCAGAAGGACTGAGAACAGGAGGCCAGCCCAGGGGGCATGGTGACGGCCTGTCTCCAAAACCCCAGTGCATTTCACCTGTGTCCGCTTTCAGCGTCTTCTGGAAAGTTATACCGCCCCAGCAGGTCTGACTACGGTTTCCAAGGTCAGGGCTGCTTTGAGACTTCAACCACTCTGACCCCAGACCCGCCTCCACCCTCTGGGCTGCTTTCTGAACCTTCCTTTCATACAGACCCACCGGCAGGGTGGACCAACACCGTACCTGGCTGCATGTCCCCCCTTGTTATTAGCACCCCGTCATGGTTCAGCATCGTAGTCTTCCTTCCTTCCCTAAATATTGTCATGGTGTCCTAGCGTCAGGGTTGGGCTATAGCTGGGCTGTCAGAGTGCCTAATTATCATGCACAAAGGCCTGCGTTCCACTCCCACCATCTCATAAACTGGGTCTGGTGACCCAGAACTCTGAGAGGAGGAAAATCAGGAGTGCAAGGTCGTCCTCAAGTGCACAGTTAGTTCAAGGCCAGTTGGAGCTGTATGAAACCTTGTCTCAAAAAAAAAAAAAAAAAAAAAGTCCAGGAGTGCATGTGTCAGCTCTGCCAGTTTACCTCCTTGGGGACATCTTGTGCCACAGCTTCTGATAAATGTTGTGAAGTGTTCATTTCACAATGAAAAATTCGCCAGGAACAGAATTCTTGGTTTAAATTCTTTTTGTTGCTTGGAATCCTGAAAGTTGCTGTCCTTTCTTCTGAATGCACCTGACTTCAGAGTGTAATGTGGCTCTTTTGCACGAATCCCAAAGGCTCTCCTTGAAACCTGGAGGGCTTCTCCAGGTTGTAGGCTCTAAATTTCACAGTGTGTGTATAATGTGTGAGTGTATGTGCGTATGTATGAAGTGTGAGTATATGTGTGTATGTTACATAAGTGTATGTGTGTACAAAGTAAGTGTATGTATATGATGTGAGTGTATGTATGATATGAGTATATGTGTGTGTGTGATGGTGAATGTGTGTGTGATGTATGTGTATGATGTGAGCGTATGTATGTGTATGATATGTGAGTATATGTATGAAGTGCAAGTGTGTGTGTGATGGGCGAGTGAATGTGCAGATATAAAAGTGTGTATATGATGTGTGGGTGCACACATGGGCCATAGTGCACTCGTGGGGGTAGAGGACACCTTTTGGGTGTCTGTCTTCACCTTTGAACCTTCTTCTCCTTTCTGCTTGTGAGCCAGGACAGCTGGAGCTTCTGGAGAGTTCCCTGTCTGCACCTTCCTTTTCTGTAGGCAGGCAGGGATTACAGAAGTTTGGTCCTGTGTATCCAGCTTCTAGGTGGGCTCTGGGGTTAGACGATGTAGCCCAGACGAGGCTTCCTTAGAGTTGGATTAGGGGTCTGAGCCGCCACACCCCAATGAGTTCTGCCTGCGTGTGCTCCCTGGACATTTCTGCACACGGGGAGCACTTGTTGCCTTTGATCCTCTGCCTGCCTAGTTTTGGGGGACCCTCTCTGTTGGCTCTAGTTGAGTTCTTCCCTTCCCTACCTGGCGGACAGCTTTGATTTGGTGTTGGGATTTTCGGAAGGAGTGAAGGTCTGCAGACAGACAAATTTGCCCAACGCAGCCGTTCACAGATGACCTGCGTCCCCAGGAGAGACGCCTCTGCTTCGGTAGCATGAGCCTTGGCTTCGGGCTCCTGTCGAAGTGACGCAGGCAGTTCCTGGCCACAGGAGCTGGGCACAGGAGCCAGGGGGTGTACTTTTTTAAACTTATTAAAAGAATGTGTTTTGAGACAAGGTCTCACGTAGCCCAGGCTGGCCTCAAGTGGACTCTGTAGCCTCCTGAGGGTTATAACGTGTGCCATCCCGCCCAGATTAAAATTCTTCTAAAATAAACTTTCAACCAATTTCTCTGCTTCCACCCCATAGTTTTCTCTGCTTCTAGAGAGCCAATGCTGGGAATCCCAGAGTGTGTGTCGCATGTCTGGAGTGACTCAGGGCTCCATCTGGGCTCTGCTGGGATGCGAGCTACCAGTCTGGGGGTCTCTGAGGACAAGCAGGGTCTGAGTGGTCCCAGCACATCTTCACACAGGAAGGCTCGGCCTTCACCCTCCAGACAGGATGGACAGAGATTGTGAGACGGTTACTTTGCTACTTTACTCTCTGCCATATTCTCGTGGAAACCCGGGCCTGTGTTCTTTCCCCCTTAGCACCCAACACATTTCCAATGTCACTCATCTCTATCAACTGTATTTATGTTGATATCTATCCATCCATCCCTTTCATTATTTCTCCCGTGTGTGTGTGTGTGTGTGTGTGTGTGTGTGTGTGTGTGTGTGTAGTTCTTCCTGAAGACAGTCCCTCCCACTTGCTCTGTGCCTGCCTCAGTTTCGTGTTCAGAGATGGACGTGACATCCTGTCTGCACTGGGCACTTGAGATGCATCTAGTCAGCGCTGGCCATCAACATCCTTGGTTCTCCAGCATGGCCACCAAACACAGCCCTTCTCCAGAACCGGCCCCTCTCCTGCCTCATCAGACGCACACCCTAAGACACCTGCTTTTGCCCCGGGCTGCTTGGGTGCTGTGGTCATACCTGGCGGCCCGCCTCGTTGTTGTGGCGGTTCATGGCAGAACGTGCATCCGGCCGGTTCTCCCGGGCATCGGCAAACTCCCGAGACACCATCCCTCCAAATTCGATGTCCTCACTACAGCCGCCCCACTTCCAGCCTTCTCCTGGTGAGCCTTGGAGACGGCTGCTGCACCCACAGATTGTGGCCGAGCCTTCGGCACATGAGCGGGCCACTGCGAAGGCCACGCCGGCCGATGCGATGGCGTGGACAAAGGCTGACTCTCGAGTGGCTGCAGAGGAAACAGGAGGTGTCAGCAGGTGGCAGGAAGGGCTGTGGCCCAAACTCAGGCAAGCAAGACAGAGCCCAGAGACCATCTCAGAACATTCTGGCTCTTACCACTTTGCTTCTGGGATACCACTGGAAAATTCTTGACCCTGACCAATACCTGGAGCACTTCCTTTACATTTTCTTCGAGTTTCATAATTCCAGGTCTTATTGAGCCTTTGACACCAACCAAGCTGGCTTTGGGAACTCTAGTTCATTCTTCTTAACCTGGACATCAACATAGTCTCCCAAGACCTATCCTCCAAGACGTGGTTCTTCCTAAGGTGTGTCCTTGCGCTTTCTGTTTGAAATCAACTGGCTGTGAACGTGGACTTACTTCTGGAATTGCTGCTCTGCTTTGTTGGTAATGTTTGTTTTCTGTGCCAGCGCTGTACTGCTTTGGTTTAGGGGCTGACATTCAGACATCAAAAATGTATGGAGGAGGATTGGAGAGATAGCTCAGGCCTCAAAAGCAGGAGGTCCCGAGTTTGGATCCCAAATCCCATGTAAAAAAATACCAAATGTGGAAATGGTGACAGCCTGATTTCTGGTTCTGGAAAGCAGAGCCTGGGAAATTCCGGAGCAAAGCAAAGAGGAGGTAGAACGACCCAGAGTGATTCCTGAAGTCACCCTTGGTCCTCCACAGACACATCACAATGCCTCTGATACACATGTACACACACATACAGAAAGAGGAGAGAGAGAGAGAGCGAGAGAGAGAACAAAGAATATCAATTTGGCCATCAAGAATGAGATCCTGGGGCTGGAGGGGTGGCTCAGGGGTTAAGACTCTCTCTTGCAGGCGGAAGGTCCTGAGTTCGGATCCTAGACCCCACGTATAGATGCCAGGCGGAAGCGGGGGTGGCCTGTGTTTCTGGTCCTGGTAGGGCGGAGCCTGTGAATCCCGGGGCAGAGTAAACAAGGAGGAGGTGGAGGTGGTCCATGGTGGTTCCCGAATTCGCCCGTGGTTCTACACACACACATACACACACATGCATGCACATACGAACAATTGAATAAATTTAAAAAAAAAAACAATGAGATCCTGGGCCAGAGAGATAGCTTAGCAGTTAGGACTCTGCCTTGCAAGCAGAAGGTCCTGAGCTCAGATCCCAAGTCCCATATTAAAACACCAGGCAGAAATGGCAGTAGTCTACACTTCTGGTCCTGGTAGGCACAGACTGGGAAATCCCAGAGTGAAGCAAGAAGTAGGTAGAAGCAATCCAGGATGATTCCTGAAGTCATCCTTGGGTACACACACATACAATGAATGAAAACATAAACTAAAAAATGTTTTTACATGTATTAAAAAAAGAATAAGATCCTGTCATGTGTATAGCAAGATGGACAGAACAAGGGAGCTTCAAGTCAAGTGAATACATGAAACACAGAAAGACAAACACTTCATGTTGTCACTCAGGTGTGCAATCTAAAAGCAGTGATGTCACAGAAGTAGAGTGTAGAAGGGGTGGTTATCCGAGACCAGGGAGGGGACAGACAAGGGAGGTGGAGAAAGTCGGTTGATGCGTCCAAATTGCAGTTCAGAGTGGAGGAGGGGGAGCTCTCCTGCTGCTGCGGCACACTAAGACTTACTCTGCTTTAAAAACACCTGGAAGAGGACGCCGATGGGAGGCTGCTTATGTTGAAGATAACGATGCTTATGTTGAAACATCACACTGTACCTCACAACGATGATGTCAAAAAGAATAAAGTAAATACTGGCAAAAAATTAAAACTTGGAGTCATGGTCCATATTTGTGATTCTATAACTTGGGAGACTGAGGCGGGAGGATAGATTCGAGTTCAAGGCCAGCCTGGGCCACATGGCAGTGTCAGGCTCTCTGGGGCTATAGAGCAAGGCTTTGTCTCTCTCACACAGAGAACAAGTTTCTCTTGGAGAGTGTTTTAGGAGCCTCCTCAGCAGCTGAGCGCGCCCCCTTGCCCACACCTGGCTCTCCTCTTGGAGAAACCCAAGCGTGCACAAATACTTGGGGGCAAACGCTACAGCACGGCGTCTCATCTGCCTCAAACTCGAAGCGCCCATGTGTCCATCAGTGCGGACAGGTGGGTGAAAAACCTGTGAATTCAGCTCAGCATTGCAGTGTTTCCTTCCATCAGGCTCCCACAGCCAGCCCCAGTCCAAAGAGATTCTGTGGGAAACTCCCGAGGCCAGAGAGGTAGCTGTGTGGCGCAGTGCTTGCTGGCACAGTGAGGCCCTGGGTCCCCCCGTGCCACGTCCACAGTCACAAGGAGGACGCAAAGATTAGCCACTGGTGTTTGAAGTTCTACATTGTTCCCCCAAATGTTGCTTACCCTTCGTTCAGAGTTTTCACACTGTATATTCTACCCTTTCGGGCGTCACTGCCTTCGGGATCAGATTGACATCATAACGCTGTGCCCAAGTTTCGCCTGTCCCACCGGCAGCCAACTCCATAACTGAGCAGTGGAGCTGCTCCTCAGGTGCGCCCGGAGAGCCCCAAAGCTGAGAAGAGGAAGCTCTCCACCAGACGAGAGGGGAGAAAAGAGACCCTGGCCTGAGGTCACTAAGACTGACAACAAGTCCACCTGGGAAGCCGTGAAGGAAAAAAGAAGCAAACAGGTGACTGGTGACTCATGAAAGAACATCGCCAGCCAAGACCATCGAGAGGAGCATGTGCAGAGAGAAGCCATCCCTGTACCTCTGCATGACACGCCTTCACGCCTGTCCTGGCTTGGCCTTGTTAATGTTCTTCTTTTTGAGCAGAGGTCCGGGCTGGCTTTCACTTTTCCGTTTTCCTTCTTGTCCCCGTGCTGGGCTCCCACACCCAGCTGTGGCTAGTGTCTCACTGTGTCCAACTTATGCATGTTGCTTCCTCACGGAGATGTACAGGAAAGCCAAAGGCTAGACTTTGGTACCACCACAGCTGCAGACCTCGGAACATATCTCTTGTGGACTGAGGGCAGTGGGGATGGGGCAGATATGAAGCCGGAAGAGAGGGAAATGGAAAGCGCATTCACAGCCTCCTCAGAAACTGAGGGGCTGGAGAGATGGCTCAGGGGTTAAAACACTGCCAAGGATTTGAGTTCAGATTCCAGGTCCCCCGTAAAAATGCCAGGTGGAAATGGCAGCTTTCACTTCCTGGTCTGAAAGGCGGAGCCTAGGAAATCCCAGAATGAAGCAGTAGGAAGTAGAAGCAATCCAGGATGATTCCCAAAGTCATTCTTAGTTCTTCACAGGGCAAACACAACGCAATCGCGCGCGCGCACGCACACACACACACACACAAATAAGTAAAGAAATAAAAATTGGGAGAAAAAAAAGAAGTTCAGACACTGGAGGATCTTTAAGTGATCATACTGGCGGAAAAAAGGCAGCAGAAAAATAAAATAAAAAAAGACCCCGAAGGCCTTAGGTGGGCACCCCAGGATGAGCTCTCGGCTCTCTGCCTACTGCCCATCTACATAGCTGCTCTCGCCTTCGCCTCCTCTACCATCGTCCAGTGCATACACGGCCCAGTTGCAGGCCTGTCTCTTCTAGAACCGCCCGAGGTGAGCAGTCTTGCCCAGCGCTAGCCCCGCATCCCCCGGCTCAGGCCTATGGACACCCGAGGTTTTCAGTGACGGACATTGCAGCTCTTGGTGCCCCGGAAGCTGGTACTGGAGCTGCCTGGTTGCTGCTGCCTTTAAAATAGGGAAGCAGGGGTTGGAGTTGTTTTTGCAGACGGCTGACTGGGGTGGCTAGTGCCTGTGAAAGCTTGGGAAGCGGCGTTCAAAGGAGGTGTAATGTGCGTGGAGACCGCGACAGACCTAACAGGAGGCGGCCG
Source organism: Typhlomys cinereus (assembly GCA_023101885.1). NCBI lineage: Eukaryota > Metazoa > Chordata > Mammalia > Rodentia > Platacanthomyidae > Typhlomys > Typhlomys cinereus. The sequence goes on along the minus strand of JALPQD010000590.1, from coordinate 986,954 downwards.
CCCGCCAAGCCAGAAGGAAGCATCTTGCTCATGGCCGCATGCCTGCAGGGGCCCGGAGCGTCCAGGTGCTCTGGGTGGGAAGAAGGGGCCGGGTTATACTGTTCTTGCATCATCCGTAGAAGGCACTCCTTCTCCAATACCCACAGTTACAGGTACGCCAAGTGCGTTCTGTCTGCCAATCAGGACCTTCTGAGCTGGGGGCTAGCTAAGCACAAGACGGGGAGGATCGGATATGCTGCCTAGTCCAGAAGAAATGCCAGCCTGGAAGTCGCACAAGTCTGGATTGCTGGGGGCGGGTGTACTAAGGATCTCTGGGGACCAGGACCCTCAGTACACTGAAGTCTTCCTGGACAGAGATTCCCAAGCACCTCTGGTGCCATGAGAACCCCCTCAGGAGGCCCATCTGGACAGCAAGGAGCTGCCATCTTGGGCAATGGACAGGTGACCACTCACTTCTCTTTCACCAGTCCCACCTGGAAGGTCGACCTTATAGCCTTGTGTGCGGGGGAGGGGGACAGGGACAGGACACTCAGACGCATCTATAAGACTTGCTATATAGACACACACAGGATAAAAATAGATGCACATTTACCTCCCTGTTGGGAACACACAGAATACGGGCCTGGCTGCCCTGAGACCAGTTGTCAAAGCCCTCCTGAGCCCTCCACGGACTTCCACTGCTTCTGATTGGCCCTCTGCAGACTGCAGCTGTCTCGTTCCCAACCCCGGTACTGGCAACATCTGGATGCCTGCTGCAGACAGCCAAGTTCTGCCTCCCACCAGCAGCCCAGGAAGAGGCCTTGCTGCTGGCCGGCCGGCGTCTGCTGACTCCAGACCCTTGACCTCAGCCCTTTCTGGAACACCCGTGATACCCGGGCTCCTCTGAGTCAGCTCCATTCGGACCCCAAAAAGACTCCTGATTGGTCTTGTACGAACCTGCGTCCTCCTCCTCTAGCCTCGCAGACACGCGCACGGCCGCTCCCTACGTGCAGAGGGCAGTGCCGGCGAGGCGTGCAGGCCTCCCCAGTTCTCTAAGGCCTGCTGCTGCCGCCCTGACCTGCCCTCTGCTCTCCTCTCACCACTCAGATCGCCCTGGGCTCAGGCTGTCCTTGCCACGGCAGTGCCCGCTCTGCTCTGCCACGGACCTGGCACGTGGCCTCCTGGCACGTGGTGGGGACCTTGTAGGAGCTACCGAGGCCTCCCTGCGATGCCGCCGCCACTGCCCTTCAAAGAGGCCGATCGGCTGGCAGGGCTCACTGCATTTGCAATCTGGGGTACAGACTGCACCTTAGATGCCCGTGTTAGCGGCATGTTTTGTTCTGTTTTGTTTTTGAGGGGTGGGGAGAAGGAGCCTGGGCTGGAGCCTCTATCCACCCTAAGCAGGCAGATCCCAGGCAGACTCGGATCCACCATGCTGCGCGCGGCCTTCCCTGAACCTGGGGCAGCCCTCTCTGATTCCCTAGCATGCCTGGAAGACCCCTCCCCAGCCAAGTCTCTTTCCCTAAAGCAAATGTTCAGCTCACAGACCTGGAGCGGGCTTGTACCTTAGTAAGTGCTACTGAACACAGCCCACCTTTCTCCTGACCCTGACCCGTCCTCCTTCTGCTCCTCTTCCTCCTGTTTTTGAATTGGACCAAGCTCAAGCGGGCCTTGAACTTGCTGTGTAGTCTAAGCTGGCCTTGAACTTGCTGTGTAGTCTAAGCTGGCCTTGAACTCTGATCCTTGAACTTGTGGTGGGATTACAAATGAGTGCTGCCAAGTCTGATGCGTGCCCCCTGAGGACTGAACCAGGGCTTTGCGAATTCTAGGCAAGCACTCCAGTAACTGAGCCGTAACCGCAGCTCCTCCGTTTGTCTTCGAGGAACCCAAGCGGCCCCTCCTGCGGCTCTAGGTCCCAGCTCACTTTGTTCTCCAACTCTGAATCTGGCTCAGGAGTCAGGAGCCTCAGCTGCCTCCGTGCAATGGAGGTCACTTCATTCCCAGCATCAAGACGGGCCCTTCCCAACTCTGAGCAACCCAGTCCAGGAAGCTGCTTCCTGTCTAGGGAGGGCGAGGCCTGGCCCGGTGGGCTCAGAGAGGTAAGGGGGCTGCTGCTCTGGGCCTCTCCCTGGCCCTGCCCAGGCTCCCAGTCCTTGCTTATCAGGATTCAAGCAAATAGCTGGAACACACTTGAGGGAAAAGGGTGCTCAGGAGAGAGGAGGCCAGGGGAGGGTCATTCTTGGTCAGCTCTGTCACGGACTTTCTTGAGCCTTGATTTCCCCTACTGCCAGGCGAGGGAGAGGCGCTCCTCCTCAGGCCGGGGCAGGGGGCCCTGGGGCTAGCCTTCGACCAGCTGCTGAGGACAGGAAGACCAAAAGTCTCTGCACGCAGGTTGGGACGCCTCATGCCTAGCTGCAGTGACCAGGACAGAAGCTGCAAAGGAAGCTGTGAACCTGACCAGTCCGCGTGAGATGGAATGTTCTGGAAAAGAGGCACTGAGTCTAAGTGGAAGCTCCCGCCTCGGGCTTCAGGCAGTTCCCAATAAGGAGAGACATTTAACTCTATGATGGAGAAACCTGGAAGACTTCCCATGTCGTCCTGTCCCCCACCTTTTTGTTTGATACAGGGCCTCACAACCCAGGTTTGTTTGGAGCACCAGGACTGCAGACAAGCGCACCTTACATAAGGATGGAGTTCACGCCCCGCAGTGACAGGGGCCGCGCCGTGTCATCCTCGAGGTTTTGTAAAAGTGTTTCAGTTTGCACCTAACAGATGTCATCTGCCAGCCCCGAATTAAGAACATTCCTACACAGCGACATCTTGCAGCGAGAGGACAGAGGGGAGGAGCTGAGGGCCACAGCACAGACACACAGGCCGTCCACGTCAAGTCTGGGGTCAGGGACAGATGGCCGCAAATGCAGCCTGATTAGACCCCTCACCTGCACCCCAGTAGCCAAAGGGAGCCACTACGCTTTCTGTACAGCTACCACACTTCTATGTGCCAGGAGTATCTCAAAATGGAAAGTGAGAACACGTCTTGAAGCTGCCTTCCAGAAGAAGGCTCTGGAATGTCCAGGTAGCGCATCATGGTGGCCGGGATTGTAATTCCAGCAGAATTAATTCCATTCTGGGGCCTGGGCAGGACTGGAGACGGAATCCATTGCTGTCATCGATTCCACATGAATGAGCCTGTCCAGAGCCTGCTTTGCAGGGTGGGCAGATGAGCTCCTCTGTGTGCCCAGGAGCGGGCACAGCCTCCTGTGTGGGGAGGGCACAGCCTTCTGTGTGGGGAGGGCACATCCTCCTCTGCAGGGAGGGCAAATCCTCCTGTGTGGGGAGGACACATCCTCCTGTGTGGGGAGGGCACATCCTCCTGTGTGGGGAGGACACAGCCTCCTGTGTGGGGAGGACACAGTCTCCTGTGTGGGAGGGCACAGCCTCCTGTGTGGGGAGGACACAATCTCTTTGCGGGGAGAGCACAGCCTCCTCTGTGGGGAGGGCACAGTCTCCTGTGTGGGGAGGACACAGCCTCCTCTGCGGGGAGGACACAGTCTCCTCTGTGGGGAGGACACAGCCTCCTTGCGGGGAGGGCACAGCCTTCTTACGGGGAGGGCACAGCTTCCTTACAGGACGCTCCTCTGCGTCCTTGGGAGAGGCAGCAGTTTTCATCATCATGGCCCAGTTCTTTGCTACAAGCTGCACCTTTCTCAGGCTTCTGCTTCTGGTGACTCTGAAGATCTAGGGACACAAAGGCCTTCACTCCAGAGAACAAACCATCTGCCCGACGGCGCCAAGGTGTCTTATTTCAAGTGGGTGATTGGAGGTCACGTGAGGAGTGGGTGATTGTGGTCTACTGAAGAACCCAAGGTGCTCCGGTGAGTCACTTCTTCAGCATCACACATCCATCCCTCCATCCATCTACTATCCATCTACCATCTACTCATCGTCCATCTACTCTCCATCCAACACCATCCACTCATCCATCCATCATCCATCCATCATCCATCCATCCATCATCCATCCATCTATCTATTCATCCATCCCTCCATCCATCTACTATCCATCTACCATCTACTCATCGTCCATCTACTCTCCATTCAACACCATCCACTCATCCATCCATCATCCATCCATCCATCATCTATCCATCTATCTATTCATCCATCCCTTCATCCATCTACTATCCATCTACCATCTACTCATCGTCCATCTACTCTCCATTCAACACCATCCACTCATCCATCCATCATCCATCCATCCATCATCCATCCATCTATCTATTCATCCATCCCTCTATCCATCTAGTATCCATCTACCATCTACTCATCGTCCATCTACTCTCCATTCAACACCATCCACTCATCCATCCATCATCCATCCATCATCCATCCATCATCCATCCATCCATCATCCATCCATCTATCTATTCATCCATCCCTCTATCCATCTAGTATCCATCTACCATCTACTCATCGTCCATCTACTCTCCATTCAACACATCCACTCATCCATCCATCCATCTACTATCCGTCCATCCCTCTATCCATATACTATCCATCTACCATCTACTCATCGTCCATCTACTCTCCATTCAACACCATCCACTCATCTATCCATCATCCATCCATCATCCATCCATCCATCTATCTATTCATCCATCCCTCCATCCATCTACTATCCATCTACCATCTACTCATCGTCCATCTACTCTCCATTCAACACCATCCACTCATCCATCCATCATCCATCCATCATCCATCCATCATCCATCCATCCATCATCCATCCATCTATCTATTCATCCATCCCTCTATCCATCTAGTATCCATCTACCATCTACTCATTGTCCATCTACTCTCCATTCAACACATCCACTCATCCATCCATCCATCTACTATCCGTCCATCCCTCTATCCATATACTATCCATCTACCATCTACTCATCGTCCATCTACTCTCCATTCAACACCATCCACTCATCTATCCATCATCCATCCATCATCCATCCATCCATCTATCTATTCATCCATCCCTCCATCCATCTACTATCCATCTACCATCTACTCATCGTCCATCTACTCTCCATTCAACACATCCACTCATCCATCCATCATCCATCCATCATCCATCCATCCATCTATCTATTCATCCATCCCTCCATCCATCTACTATCCATCTACCATCTACTCATCGTCCATCTACTCTCCATTCAACACCATCCACTCATCCATCCATCATCCATCCATCCATCATCCATCCATCTATTCATCCATCCCTCTATCCATCTAGTATCCATCTACCATCTACTCATCGTCCATCTACTCTCCATTCAACACATCCACTCATCCATCCATCCATCTACTATCCGTCCATCCCTCTATCCATATACTATCCATCTACCATCTACTCATCGTCCATCTACTCTCCATTCAACACATCCACTCATCCATCCATCCATCTACTATCCGTCCATCCCTCTATCCATATACTATCCATCTACCATCTACTCATCGTCCATCTACTCTCCATTCAACACTATCCACTCATCCATCCATCCATCTACTATCTAGCATCCATCCATCCCTCCATCCCTCCATCCATCTACTATCCATCTCCCATCTACTCATCATCCATCTACTCTCCATTCAACACCATCCACTCATCCATCCATCATCCATCTACTCACTATCCATCTATCATCTACTCATCATTCACTTATAATCCATTCAATATCATCCATCCACCCATAAATGTATCCATCCATCCATTCATCTGTCTGCTGTCCATCTATCATTCACTTATCCATCCATCTACTATCCACATACTATCTACATATTATCCACGGACCCTCCATTCGACACCATCCGTCCATTATCTATTATTCACCATTCATTCATTCATTCATTCGTTCATTTATCTGTTTACTCTTTGTCTATCATCCACCATACACTCAGGTATCAGGTCCAGATGAGTAATATGGAAGCTACTAACTCTCAGGAGCGACATATAAGCTGACTGTGGTAGTGCACACCCAACCTAAGCACCTGGGAGATAGAAGAACAGGATCAGGAGTTCGAGGGCATCCTCAGTTATATAATGAGTTCCGGGTTAGCCTGGTCTATGGGAGAGCCTGTCTCACAAAACAAAACAAAACAAAAACACGTCAAAGCAAAAACCAAACCAAACCAAACCAAAAGAGAATGAAGGGAAGAAATCTTTGAGAAGGTGGACTTCTCCTTAAGACGATGGATTTTTCTGCCAAGCCAGGCTTTCAGAAAGCTGAAGAAGCCATAGTTCTAGATGATTCCCTCTCAGCTGGAGTGAATCCCTGCCTAGAAAGATTGAAACAAAGGAAGACTTCTTTCAGTGGGATGTTTTGAGATTTAGGTTGGTCCTTAGCTTTGGTGCTCCTGAGTCAACTTTCTTGGGGAGCCCACGGAAAGGGTTCAAGGCTGATAACATGGGTTGTAGAGTGTCCGAGACTGATGGATCGTGGGTGGATAGATGGGTGGAAAGGTGGTGAGTGGGTGTGTAACACATGGATAGAGGAATAAGGTAATGGCTGGCTGGCTGGCTGGGTGGGTAGGTGATTGGTCGGATGTATGGCTGGGCAGTAGATGCATGGATGGTACGTGACAGGATGGATGGTACATGGATGGACAGGTGAACGCATGACTGAGCAGATGCAGGACGCAGTGTGGGAGGGCACAGAAAGAGCCATCCTGAGGGGTCCGTCGCCGCTGAGAGCAGCCAAGATGCCAGGAACTAAGGGGTGAGCTTCAATAGTTATCTTGCCTCCTCGAGTCTTGGAAATTTTCTTTTCTCTTTCTTTCCTTCTTTCTTCTTTCAACATGGTCTCGCTACATAGTCTGGGCTTGTCTGAAACTTACACTTCTGCCTCAGTCTTCTGAGTACTGGGGTTACAGACATATGTCACCATGTCTGGCTGAGTGTGAGGGCTTTGATTTAGAGGCATCTCAGCCAATCCCTTGATTCTAGATTTAGGTTTTAGGGACTTGTCAAAAACCTGAGATCATGGGGGGGGGCGACTGAAAGATCTCTTCCAAATATGGGTTTTGTCAAGAAAGGATTTGACATTTTTTATAAAAAGGCCATCGTGGGACTGGAGAGGTGGCTCAGGGGTTAAGCCTCCACCTTGCAGGCGGAAGGTCCTGAGTTCGGATCCCAGATCCCACGTATAGACGGCAGGCGGAAGCGGGGGCGGCCTGCGCTTCTGGTCCTGGTAGGGTGGAGCCTGTGAATCCCGGGGCAGAAGGAGGTGGAGGCATCCATGGTGGTTCACGAATTCGTCCGTGGTTCTACACACACACAGATGCACACACACAGACACGTGCGCGTGCACATACACACGCATATGCACACAGTTGAATAAATAATAATAATAAAAAAATTTTTTAAAAAAGGCCATCGTATCTTCAGAAAAGGGCCTCTGAGCCCCTAGAAGAATGGCCCTTCTCCCCCCTCTAACTGATGAACACCTTTGCATAAACCATTATTTCAAAGTCTTGTCTTTTTCATGTCACCAACAATGCTGATTGGGTGGTCACTCTTTGAGGAACACTGCTGTGCCCGGGTGGACAGGAAGACACTGGCCATCGTCCCGGGTGAGGTCACCGTGGAAGACCCCTTTAGTGTGCTGTCAAAGCTTGGCTGCTCTGCTCTGGGGGAGCCAGAGCAGTGCTTTCATTTGTTGCTTTAGAAACAGGATCATATGCTTCCAGCTAAGCTCAATGTTGACCTCCAAGCGTCCAGACCACAGGCCCGCATGGCTACACAGCCTCAGAGGACCCCAGGCCCACAGCCTCAGAGGAATTTTATTTTTTTTAAGGTTAAACTGGCCCAGACCAGAGGACAGGGGCACAGATGGCAGCAAGTGCACAGTGCGGGCAAAGGGGTCCGGAGAGAGGTCTCTGCATCCGCAGGTGCAGGCTTCCGAGCTTCATCAGAAACCCCCTTGGTTACAGTCTGAAGGGGCAAGAAGGGCACCTGCACTGCACAGCCCTCAGCCCTTCACCTCCTGTCCCATGACCCAGAGAAAGACGTCCGCTTGCTCTCCCCAGGAAGGGGGGCCGCAGGGAGGCCAAGGGGGAGTCCTGCGGCAAAGCTGGGGACGCGAGTGCCCTTTCTGGAGCCCCCATGGTAAAGGACAAACCGACTTCTGAAAGTTGCTGTCATTGTCAGTCATGCTTCATGACAGGCAGGCTGTCTACACCCCACGCACTAATAAATAAAAATTTTAAAGGGAGGGGAGCACTGTGGCTGGCACAGGGTCAGAGGTGCAGAGCCCCGCAGCTCCCTGACGTCCCTTGGCCCCTGTAGGGACCTGAATGGGAAGAGTCAGCGGCCCGGAGGGCGAGGGCTGCTCAGATGTGCCCCTGCGGCGGGACCCCACGGTCCCTGGGCACAGGCGCCCAGCCGGCTCCTCAGTCTGCAGCTGCCCGGGCTCCCGGCCACCCAGACCTTGGGTCCCGCAGCCCTCAGAGGAGGGCGAAGCCTCAGCCCGCTGAGACCTCAAGCTCACTGGAACCCTGTGCCTCAGATGGCAGGAAAAGGGAGACCAGCGTTCAGAATCCAGTGCCCACCGAGATGGCAGGGGCGCAGCGGCTCAGACAGGCATGCGGGCCACGGGTCATCCTGCTTGGCTGTTTCCATCTCTTCACTTGCAGCCGGTGATCTAAGAATAAACCACCTTTACCCTTCCCAAACGGTCGGAAGCGCTTCTAGAACCTTCGGAAGGTGGGCACCTCTCCCGGCTCCGGTGCTCAGCACAGGGGGCAGCAGGCAGAGAGCAGGATCCGTGGGGACCCCGGCTGGGGGTGAGGCCAGGCCCCGCCCCGGCGCCTCTCCTGCGCGGCCGCCCACCGTCCCTCCTTCCCTAGGCGCCTCTCCAGGCCTCGAGGAGCCTGGCGGCCCCCGAGGGGGTGTCGCGGTGGCATTTGGTAATCACGCGGCGGCACAAAAGCACCCCCAAAGCCACCTGAGAGCGGAATGTGCCCGCGCCCCACCGTGGCCGCGGCCCCTGACACCGCCCGGGCCCGCGCGGCCGGGCGCCTGGTGACCCGCTGGGGCTGATGAATCCGGCTTTGTGCGACACTGTCACGCCGACTTAGACCCACAAAGGCCAGCGATATTTTATATGAATTTCCCCCTGGCCGGTGATTAGGCGATCGCCAGCCAGTCATAGCAACCTGGAAGTATGCGCTGCCCGCCGCGCCGTCGGGCGCGGGGGGAGACCCCCATTCAGACACTTTAATTCAACACTCCGAAGGGCGTGTGAATCGCCAACAGCATTTCACTTTTCTCTTGTGCTTAATCTTGTCGTCGTCGCTGGGACATTGTGCTCTGAGCCGGGCGCAGTGGGGAATCGGCCGGGGTCCCCCCTCCCACTGCGGAGAGTTAATGATATACTGAGAGGCCCCCGGAGCCAGGAGAGCCCCCACGGCCCTGTTTGCATGGCAAACCGCAACACTTTCGGATGGGGGGGTCAGGGGTCGCAACCTGGATTTGGTGACGCTGCTTCCCTAAGAAGCTGCCCTCTCCGTCCCCCCAGCAGCCCCAAAGACCCGCCTCATCCGAGCGGGTCCCTCCAAAGGCGGAGTGCACGCTGAGAGGTGGAGGACCACCCCCTGAGGGGTGCCCCAAGGCATCCGCAAGACGCTTTGCCTGGGGGAGGGGAGGACTCTCTGTGTAGACCCCAAGTAGGGCAGGGAGTCAATCCAGGGGTGGGACTTTTCCTCCTGTCCTAGCTGGAGCAGTCTTAGGACCTTCTGGAGGTCTGACCACTGTGTGCTTTGCATGCAGCACAGGACTGGGGATCCCCCCTCCCCAAACAAGAGGCTTTGGCTGGAGACACCGTCCAGGTAAGTAAAGTCTGCATGGGGCCCCACACCTCCAAGGGTGCAGAGTCTACCAGGTGAGTGAACAGCTCACTCCCGCCTCTCCTACATAGGGACCCCTAGCCCCACGGAGCCTTGGCCTTCAAGGGCCACACCCCTGTCATGTCCCTGTCCTACTTGCCTAAAGTGCAAATGCCCTATCCAGACAAGACAAAGCCGTGTTCCTGGCAAGGACACATGTTGCCTGAAAGAACTTCCCGGAACCTGGCCCGTGTTCTCTGGTTCCTGCTCTTCCTCCGGCCACTTCAGCTGTCTTCCTAGTCCATCCGGTGGTTCGTGGTCCTAGGGCTGCCTGGCTGGACTAGACAGGCCTGCCCAGCCATCGCCTGGGGCCGCCCCAACGGCTTCACCTTGCCAGAAGTCAAGAAGGGTGTTGCTCAGTTCTGGGCACTTCAGATGTCCAGGGGCCCGCCCCAAGGGACAGATAAGCTGCACCCAAGGTTCGGGCACTCAAAATTCTTTAGATGCTTCCTAACTAGAGGCAGCTGTGACAGTCCTGCTGCCTTTGGATGTAAGAGGAAAGCACTCTTTGAGATCAAACTCCCGACGTCAAAGCCCAAGTTGCAAAGACTTTGGCTTCCCCAGCATCACATGAACTCAGCATCACACAGACAGTGTGAATGGAGCTGAAAGCAGGTGTGAGCACACACTCCTTCCCTCCACTCACACCCACCCACTCACACACACACACACCCACTCACACACACCCCCACTCACCCCCACTCACACCCACACTCACACACCCACTCACACCCACACTCACACACCCACTCACACACACACCCACCCACTCACACACACACCCACTAACACCCACTCACACCCACACTCACACACCCACTCACACACACACACACTCATACACATCCACCTACACACACCTACCCACTCACACATACCCACTCACTCACACACACACACCCTGCACACCCACCCATTTACACACACACTCACACCCACCCACTCACACCCACCCATCCACGCACACCCACTCACACACACCCACTCACACCCACTCATACACATCCACCTACACACACCCACCCACTCACACCCACCCACTCACACATGCATCTATTCAGACTTGTAAGCTCAATGCACACACATCCACTCTCACACACATCCATTCATAGTTGCATGCTTAGTGCACGCACACATACCCAGGTGCACTAACGTGCAGTGACAGACACATCTATATGTATGTGCACACATCCTCATTCAACACATACAAACATATGCACAGGAAGGCAAATGTACTGGCATGTTGACACATGTTTACACAAGATACACATGGCTACATGTACTCATTCACACATTTGTACATGACACTCATTCTATATTCACACACAAACCCATGAAACACACACATTTCCAAATAAATGCACACTGACATATATCCTACACACAGATGCACATAAAACATGTTCACTGGGGCTGGAGAGGTGGCTCAGGGGTTAAGCTTCTGCCTTGAAGGTGGAAGGTCCTGAGTTACACACACACACACACACACACACACACACACACACACGCATGCACACACACACAGTTGAATAAATAATAAAACACATGTTCACTAAGGTGTGCATATCTGCTCACGCCCACAAGTGTATACATGCTTACCTAAGACTGGTGTACATACGTGCATGATACGCTCCTATACTCAATATGTGCACATGCTCATACATGCATGCATGCATGCATGCAAGACTGACCCCTTTTCTTACAGCTGGCTGGTGGCTGCTCCGCTGTTCAACTGAGGCCACCACTGCTGAGGTGGCCAGGCACCCCTGTGTCCCTTCCACAAAGCCTGGGGTGACCTTTGACATGATTAGGGTCGCCCTGACCCTAATCCAATCAGATTGATTACTGCAAGGCCAGTGGGCAGGCAGGGGGGGTCCCCTGGATGGAGCCAGCTTCTCTGGGGTACTCCGAGGGCTCTTTCCTCTCTGGTCATCAGGAATTCAGTCATTTCTGAGTCTCCAGGCAGCAGAGGCAAAGCGAGCAGTGGGGGTGGGGTGGGGTTCCAGGTTCTCCCAGCAGAAAACGGGAGACAATGGGAAATCCCCAAAGAAGGGGGACAGGGAGGGAAAGCGGCCAGAGCCAGGGCCTGGCGAAAGGGGGCAGGAGGAGGGAGACGCTCCCGAGGGAGGCTGCAAAGGGCAGGGCTCTCTGAGAGGGGACGACTGCCACCCAGGAGGACACTGAGCCGCCCAGACAGGAGAGGTGAGCACACACACATGCATACACAGACACGCATGAATAAATACACACACAAGCATACACACACGTGCACATTTTACAGAGCACACATGGATTCTCAGCTCAGGCTCAGAATCAGGAATGGCATGCCAGAGAGAGAGCGCAGTGCTAATATGACAGCATCCCCCAAATTGACACAGGTTTCCCCAAAAAGGCTCCTGTGCCAAAGGCCTTTGTAAGGGCCATTGGCAGGTGATTGGATGATGGGTTCGTTGACGTACTCTAGAAACTCAGAACACATTGGCATTGGTAGGAAACGGCTCACTGGGGACCGTGGTGGAAGCATGTCCTGAGGCTTCCTGGCAGCATTGTAATGACACTCCAGCTGGCTCGAGTCAGCCCGACCTCAGGCCCAGAGCAACGGAGCCATCCACCAGGGCCCCGACCCTCAGAAACCAGGAACCAAAACAAATCTTTGCTCCTTTGAATTGTTTGTGGCAGGTACGTTGTCATAGCAACAAAAAAGATAACAATGCAGAAGACCACAGGTACACGTGCTACTTACGTGCAACCACACGTGAGCATGGGTGTGTCCATCCAGCATGTCTATACATCGCAGTCACAGGCACACACTCACGGAAACATGCGCACGTGTCGTACCTCCCACAAACACGCACCACGCGTGGTGACTGTCCCCGGGGTGCAGCTGTGCAATGAGCCCAAACAGCAGCTCTGTGAAGTCAGAAGCTGCACTTATTCTCCCATCTGAGACAGGAAGCTCTCACTCCAGGAAGTGACTGATGGGCCGGAAGCTGGGTGGTGTCAGGGAGGCAGAGGAATCATCGGGGGGGGGGGGGGGGGTGATACATAGCAGCATCTTAGGAGGGGCCCAGCCAGCTTGAGAGTGGAGTTTGAGGGAGCTGGGTGGAGTCTCACGAACAGGTGGTGTGGGCGGAGGAGTTTTTCAGAGACATTGAAGTGAAGGAACAGACTCTGCAGTGAGTCCCCAGGGAGTCAGGTGTCTGCTCTGACCTGTCTAGGAGAAAGAATTTGGACTTCTTCACGGTCAGGGCACAGACCCAGGCAGCCAGCTGCTGCTGTCCTTGGGAACCAGCACGCAGCACTGAGAGCCCGCGGTCACAGCACGGCACGCTGGGCCTGGTGAGGCTGCTCCCTCTTTCGTTTCTGTGCCTCATATGGAGAAAGGGTGGGGGCTCACTGGGGGACGCCGTGGAAGTAACTCACGGGGTCAGCTTGACGACTGAGAACTGAGCCTTTAGGCACGCCTAAGAAGAATCATTTGGTTAAGACAACCTCCGAGCGAGCCAGAGGACGATCATTTAACTGACGTGGAGACCCAGCAGACAGCAGGCTGGCACGGGTGGCACGGCAGCAGGCCGGAAGCCGTGCCAGGGCCCCTGTTCTTCTCTCCTCTCATCATGTGGATATGGGGGGCCTCGTTCCCTCGGCTCTTGAAGTCGGCGTGACTTCTGCCATAAGGGACTGTGGCCATGAGAAGGACTCAGCCTCTTGCTTCCCAGACGCCTGGGGTCATGCATCCATCACAGTAAAGGAACGCAAAGCTAAGACAATCTTGGTACTGACAAGGACACTAATCCCATTTTTGGGGTTCCACCCTTGTGACTTAAAGCCATGCACCCTAACACCAGCTTGTGGGACACACATTCCCCCATTGCAGGAAGAAGAAGGGGGAGGGGAGCCAGGGGGCTGGAGAGCGCTGAGGGAGGAACAGGAGCAGGCTGCTAGGTGGGCATGGTGTCCAGCCTGTAATTCCAGCCCCAGATGGCAGAGCCCAGGAACCCCCAGAAAAGCTGGCTAGCCAGACTAGCTCTGCAGTGAGCTCTGGGCCTCGTTACAGACCCAGCCTCAAAAGGAAAGGTGGAGAGTGAGCGAGGGTGATCCTCACATCAACCTGGGGTCTTTAAAATGCACATGCACACACATGCCTGTGAGCCCACCCACGAGCGAACAGGCAGCACACACCACACACACGCACAGACACGCACGCGCACATGCACGCATGCACGCACACACGCACGCGCACACACGCACAGGCATCCCACAGGCATACCCACATTCCCACACACTGGCATGTGTGCACAGACACATGAATACACATGTGCACGCACACACACAGGTGCACACACGGGCAAACATTCGTGCACACAAATACACACACACGCATGCACACACATGCACACACATACGCAGGCTGCATGCACAGGCACGCACACACACACGGGCACACACACACGGGCACACATACACATGCACACACACAATCACACACACGCATATGCTTACATAGGCACGTGCACGCACACACAGGCACATACACAAGCACATACACAATCACACACAAGCACACATGCACACACAGGCACACACACACACACGCGTGTATACACGTGTCCAGGCCCATGCGCACATACAGAACTAGGAGGTGCTGCCTAATGATCTCGGGGCTCTTTTGAGACGATGGAAATATTCTGGAATTAGAGGTGGTGTTACACAGTTCTGTGGGTGCGCCGGAATTGTATGCTTTAGAATTATTTAAATTATATGATTTCCCCTTGGGGTTTCTAAGGCCTAGAAGCTTTAATTTTCTGCGCGCTCTCTCCCGCTGCCCCTCCTCTCTGCTTCTGCCTCTCCTTCTCCTGTCTCTCTTCTTATCTGTCTCCATCTCCATGTCTGTCTGCGCCTCTCCGGTGTCTCTCTCTTCTTGTCTCTCTGTCTCGTTCACCCTCTCTGTCTCTGCCCTGGGGTCTCAGGCACCATGTGAGAGGCACCTGCTCGTGCAGAGCCCTCTTTAGAGACCCAGCCAGCCCCATGTGCCCACGCGGAGGTGAGCATGGACAGGTCGCGCTGAGCCAGCCCGGCCCCTGACCTGCGGCGGCAGGAGGTCAACGTGGTAATTATTGCTTTAACCACTACACTTTAGGATAATTTGCTCTTTGCCGGCAGCCTAACCAGCACCCAACCTTCCTCCCCTTCTGTCCTTCTCAAATCGGCCCACAGCCCCAGCACCCTTCTGGCTTACGCAGCGCTTCCCTCTCTCCCGCTCTTCGGGTTTCTGGTTCCCCCAAGTTTTTGTCCTGAAGCCCTGGCTAGGGAGGGGAAGGAGCAGCTCAGCCGTGTTCCGTGTCCCCGCCTCCCACGGGAGTGCAGGAGACTCTGCCGAGCCCACGCACGGGCACGCATCCTGACCGCCCACGGTACCTTTGTCCAGCACGGGGCCGAAGATGGCCAGGCTGTTGCTCACGGTGGTGCAGTTCCAACGGCGGCCGCGGAACTGGTGCTGGCACTCCTGGATGCCGGCCTTGACGCCCTCGGCCACGCTGGGCATGACCTCCACGTAGTTCCTGCAGAAGCGCAGCTGCTTGGGCACCAGGCCCGGGATGCTGGCACAGAGGATGGGCTGGGCGCTCAGCGAAGAGTACTGAGGCCCGACAGCCAAGGACCTGCAGACAAGACGAGGAGGTTAGCACAGCCAACCTGGAGGGCAGAGGGGCTTTGTGTTTGGGGGCAAGCAAGACAAACAGTCCCTGCGCGTGAACGAAGCCCAAGGGCAGGTGCTGTCCACTCCGTGCTCAGGACACAGCCACGAATCCGAACTGCACCCGTTTGCTGCATGCCAGCCCGTCCTGCATTCCTGCTCTGCACGGGCGCGCGCGCACACACACACATACACCACACACCACACAGACACACCACACAGACACACAGACACACCACACAGACATACAGACACACCACACATATACACACACACCACACACACCACACCATACACACGCACATGCATGCACACACCTGCACACACACGCACGCACACACGCATGCACACCTGCACACATACCATACACGCACCCACACACCACGCACACATGCACACACGCACACATGCACACGCACGCACACACATACACGCACACACACACACACATACACACACATGTGTGCACGTCAAGAGCACAGTTACCTCTTATTACACACAGGGACATTAGTGTTTGGCCCCCAAGACGACCAAGCTCCGTAGATGCTCAGGTCCCCTGGATAAAGTATCATGGTATGTGCAGGTAACCTACACACCCTCCCTGCACTTTCAGCCATGTCTGATCACTTGTGGTACCCAGTGCTGTGAAATGGCTGTCACGCTGTCCTGTTTGGGGAGTGATGGCACACAACGTCTGGGGCCAGCGAGACCACTCAGCAGGTGGCAGACCTGGCGACCTGTGTTCTATCCCCAGAGCCCACAAAGTGGAAGGACCCCTCTCTCGCCCCCTCTCAAAATAGACACATTTAAAATATAGTCTGGACATGCTCAGTATAGAGGTAGTTGTTTTTCCAAAAATATTCTTTCTTCCTCAGTATTTGTTTTGAGATAGTCGCTCACGGGAGCACAGGCCGCGGTTGAACTTGCTGTGCAACTCAGGACAGCCATGAACTTCCTGCCTCTATCTCCCAAATATCGGGACTGCAGGCATGAACATCATGTCTGATTCCCACACACTTTCTTTCACTTTGTTTTCTTGAGACTGGATCTCAACTTGTAGCCCCAGTTGGTCTCAGACTCTTGGTGATCCTCCTGCCTTAGCCTCCTGAGCAGCACTGGACACATCTCTTGCCAACGTGTTCAGTCTTTGCTTGGCTGAGTTGCACCCGCAGAGGCCTTGAAAGAGAAGCCAGATGTATCACACGTTCACTCATGGTCGATCGCTGATTCGTCGAGACGGGTTCCCACAGGTTAGGCGGGCTTGGAACTCACTGTGTCTGAAGACCCTTGGACCCTCGATCCTCTTGCCTTCGCCTTCCCAGGTCTGGGACCACAGGTGTGTGCTAACATGGTTCACACGGTGCTGGGAACGGCGCTCAGGCCTCGTGCCAGCAGGGCAAGCACTTTCCCGGGCCCCCATCACCCACCTTTTTTTTAAACGAGTACTCACTATGTAGCCCAGGCTGGAATTCTTAATCTTCCTGCCTCGCCTTTCCTTGTGCTTGTCGTGGTGAACCAAACACCGGGTTTTAGTGAACATCAGTTTAGAAGAAAGACCAGCCTAGGACTTTTGAGGACTGGCCAGTGGGCAGAGTGGGAGTTTCTTGTGGCCGTGGTTACCAGTCCAGACTGATGGTTTCTGGGTCTCTGGGTTGTTCTCCTCTTCTGACCGACTCTCCCATCTCCTGATGCAAGCAAGGCCTGATACTGCACACGGCCACACGTCCTGCCCACAGTGAAACCTGTGGTCTGCGGTCTCGCTCCTTTATCTTTCCTCTCTTCAGGGGTTCTGTGGGCTGGTAGGTCTCCTACATGAAACCCTGGCCACAGCAGGCCCCTGTGCTTGTAGGAAGGCCAGCTGTGGTGCAGACCCGAGCTACATCTGCTCTAAGAAGCCATGGGTCTTACCTTTTCGGGACCCTCTGCTTGAGCTCACAGGGTCCTTCTCCCCTACCCCCACCCATCTGCAGAAGGAAGTGGCTCCTGCCCCCAGTTTGAGCTGGCTGACTGGGTTCTTCTTCGGTCTATAGTAGGAACGGTCTCAAGTTCTCCTCTGCACGCAGAGCACCCCAGTCCCCGTGTGCCCAGAATCATGGACAGACTGTTCAGGGCAACTCAGAGTGGAACTTGAGTGGACACTTGCCAGGGTGAAGAACTTCCTGTCCGGGACCAAAGTGAACCCAGGGGACTGACCTGGAGCGAGTCAGAGAGGACGGGTCGGGCTTCCGGAGCACAGAGGAGGGAGAGGCTAGACCAGGGGGAAAGCTGCAGCTGCGCCTTGTGACCCTGCCATTTTCCACCGACCCCCTTAAAACCTGAGGTTCCCAGGTGTATCTCTGAAGGCCCACCATCTTGCCTTCTGACCCCCGGGCAGGTGTCTTTACCCTCTGCACTATCTCGCTAGCCTGAAGAGATTATTTGCTCTCTACAAGTGGGAGAGTCTGAGGATAAGTATGGGCGCTGGGCGTTGCTGGGTTGGAGAGAGGCCTGTGGAGGAGGCCAAGGCAGGAAGGTCATGAGTTCACGCCTGCCTGGGCTACAGAAGGTTGGGCATCAGCTCAGCAGGCTCGTTTCAAAGCTGAGAAGAATACAGGACAGAAGCTCAGTGGCAGAGCTCTTGACAAACCTGGATTCCACCCTCAGCTTCACATCGAGCAAGAGCAAGCAAGGGTGACAGCAAGGACGGACAGGCAGGAAGAGAGGTGACGGGTGCAGGACGCGCCGGCTGCGCAAAGCGCCGGCTGAGGGAAGAGCGTCTGTGGTCTAGGTTCTGTATCTGTGCCCAATTTTGAAACTTCCTTTAAGGGAACGTTGAGGCTCTGGTCTCAGTCCCAGAAACGGCCAGATTGTGAAGGTTGCTTTTTCTATTTTCTTTTCCCCTTGGAGATGGGGTCTCGCGTAGCTCACTGTGCAGCTAAATACGATCTTGAACTTCCGATGCCTGCCTCAGCCTCCTGAGTGTCGTGATGCTAGGTGAGGGCTACAGTGCCAGGTCTGTGAGTGCTGGACGCGAACCTGTGGCGTCGTGCATGCTAAGAGACACTCTACCAAGTGAGCTTTACTCACAGCTGCCAGGGCGGGGTGAGGGCGTCTGTCTGTCATTCACAGAGTCTTTACTGCTTGATTGTCATTAACTAGGAGATTGGAACGAGTGACAGGGAAGTTCTCTTCAGGTGAGAGGAAGAGAGAACGAGGCCTTTTCTGTCTTCCCAGTGCGAACTGCCCGCAGCCAGGGCTTTCTGTCTTAGAAGCTGGAGGACTCACTCTGGGGACAGTGGGGTTGGGGGATGAACTAAGCCAGAGGAACTACCTCAGACCTCACAGCTGCTGCAGATTCCCTCTGCTCCCTCCCCTTGCCAAGGCAGAGAGGGGACTTCCCAGGTCCCCCGCGGCTCCCCAGCCACCCTCCTCTTGGGGTGCTGAGTCAGTGAGCTCTGTCCCCTGCTCATCTGCGCAGGCCTCTGCTCGACACCTTCCTTAGCCAGAAGGTACAGACAGTGTCCTTGGGGTCCGTCCTGCTTGCCTTCCTGCACTCGAGGCTGGAAGGGGCCTTTCTGGCCTTCCCTGGGCTCAAGTGTCCCCTACGTCCCTTGCTGTCTGGACAGTTTCTTCTTTCCACAGAACTGGACCACCAAGAAGGCCCAGGTCAGAGGTCATGCCAGAACACGATTAAGGGCAAAGGTGCCCACTGGATGGATAAGGAAAATGTAGGGTCAGGGGCTTTGCTGAACCTCCAGGTGGTAGTTGGTCCTAAAGAATCAACCAAGCC
The DNA here is from genome assembly GCA_023101885.1 of Typhlomys cinereus. Classification (NCBI taxonomy): domain Eukaryota; kingdom Metazoa; phylum Chordata; class Mammalia; order Rodentia; family Platacanthomyidae; genus Typhlomys; species Typhlomys cinereus. Next base: position 967,574 of record JALPQD010000590.1, on the reverse strand, counting down.
TTTCTTTCTCTTCCTCTCTTCCTCTCCCTTTCCCTCCCTCTCTCCCTTTCCCTCTGTGTCCCTCTCTCTGTCCCTCTCCCTCTCTCTGCCCCCTCTATCCTTCTTCCCTCTCTCTCTATTTTCCTCTCCCTTTCTCCCTGTCTCCCTTTCTCTCTCCATCTGTTTCCCTCTCTCCATCCCTCTCTCTCCATCCCCTTCTCTCTCTCTCCTTCTTCTTCCCCTTTCTCTTTCCTTTCCATTTTCCTTTCCCTCTCTCCCTCTCCCTCTGTCTCCCTCCTCTGTCCCTCTCTCTGTGTCCCTCTCCCTCTCTCTCTTTCTCCTTCTCTCCCCTCCCTCCCTCTCTCTCTCCTTCTCCCCCTCCCTCTCCCTTTCTCTCTCTTCCTCTCTCCCTCTTTCCCTGTCTCTCCCTTTCTCTCTCTGTCTCCCTCTGTCTCTCTCCCTCTCTCTCCCTCCCTCTCCCTCTCTCCCTCTCTCCCTCTTCCTTCCACTCTCTCTCTCTCCTTCTCCCTCTTCTCTCTCTTTGTGACACAATCTTCTGTAATCCAGACTGTCCTCACAGTCACTAAGTAACAAGGATTTATCTTGAACTTCTAATCTTCTGCCCCCGCCTTCCAAAGAGTGCCAGGACTGCAATGTGTGCCACCATAGGCAATTTACCCAGTGCTGGGGTTGGAACTTGGGGCTTGTGCATGCTAGGTAAACATTCTACCAACTGAGCTACAGCCACATCCCCAATGAATACTCTTAAAAACCACACCGAAGCCCACACTGACCATACTCTACCTTCCTCCCCCAAAGCCCCAGGATCCACGTAGGATAACGTAGATTCTCTGCTCTCTCAAGCTCCTTCCCCTCCCTTCCCTCTGGGAAGACACTGGAAGAGTCTGGCTTGGGGCCAGGAAGGGACCACAGATGGCACCTCTTACTAACTGAACGTGCTGCTCACCAGGCGCCGGGTCCTCATGCCAGGGCGCATGTCTTGCCAGGATCCCCTTCTTGGAACACGTTCCCAGGAAACACAGAGGTCAGGACGGTCTGCGTCTGACTGGTCATGCACATCACGGTCTCTGGTTTTCACACGGCACGGCAGTTATTTTAGATGCGAACACAGAGGGAATATCCTGAGTTTGCCGGGGACTTTCTGTGCATCCTCAACTGAGCACCCCGAAAAACAGATGGAAGAGAAAGCAACCGAGTTACAAGAAACCAAGCAGGCTGCGCGGGGTGATCGGTAGCTCGCTGCTGCTAAATGGTAAGAGCCGAGACCAAGCACAGACAGAAGGCACCAGAGCCGCGCGCAGAGAACTCTGCTGTGAGCAGTTTGTCATGGAGGAGGGACAAGTGCAGAGAAAGCACAGAAGAAACCAGAAGAATTGGCTCAGTCGGTGATAAGGAAATTTCTCCCTCCTCCGCCTCTCTCTCTGCCTGGGACAGCACTGAGGATGGGACTCAGAGCTTTGCCCCTGCAGGCGAGAGCTCTACCCTGAGCTACAGGCGCCTGCTGCGCAGCCCAGACTGGCCTGAACTCTGTTCTCCCGCCTCAGCCTCCCGAGTGCCAGATCGCAGGCTGCAACACCGCTGACTTACTCTTTCTTTTTTTTTTGTAAATTATTTCTTATTTATTCAATTGTGTGTGTGTGTGTGCGCGGTGTGTATATATGCAGAACCACGGACGAATTCGGGAACCACCTTCTCCTTGTTTACTCTGCCCCGGGATTCACAGGCTCCGCCCTACCAGGACCAGAAACGCAGGCCGCCCCCGCTTCCACCCGGCGTCTGCACGTGGGGTCTAGGATCCGAACTCAGGACCTTCCGCCTGCAAGGCAGAGGCTTAACCCCCGAGCCACCTCTCCAGCCCCGGATTTACTATTTCTTAATGCCAGCAAGAGAAAAAACCGAGCACCCATGAAATGACTCAGCCACAAGCCGGCACCCTGAGTCTAGAAGCCCACATGGTGGAAGGAGAGAGCTGACTTCCGGAAGTTGTTCTCGGAGCCAGGTCATGCAAGCATTCTCCACCCCCCTCCCCTCGCGCGCTATCACCAACGCGTAGTCGGGAAGGATAGAGGAGGAACCAAACCAGCCGAGTTACAGGAGAGCTAGCGCATGCCTGTGGGGTTCATGTCCCCTTATTCATGCTGATGCGTGGGCTAAACACCCACAGAACTTTCAACAGCAACTGCGTTTGTAATTTCTGCACAACTGTCACCCAGGCTGAGTGTCTTTGTTCTCTCCATGACGACACGAGAAACCACAGAGCAGGCAGCATTTTACTACAGTTGTAGAGGGAGGCAAGGTCCTTGCCTTAGGGGCGGGAGACCCTCGCTCGGGGGCTTAGCCCCTGAGACTGGCCGGAGCATGATATGAGCGTTGGGCACAAGACCCACAGCTCGTGTCCCCCTGGGCTCTCCCGCTGCAGGATGGGTAACTGGGCCACTCTGCAGCAGGAGGAGGTGGCTGCTCATAGGACAGTAGACAGTTCCTTGTCTCAACCTCTGCCCATGGAGCCTTTCCAAGCTCAGCATCTGGCAGCACCCCAAGCCTTCCATCCCGAGATCTGGAATGAGGCACAAGACTCCTCCAGCAGGATCTTGCAGACATAAATTAAGTCTGGAGGTCTGAGTTTATCTAATCACACGTGTGCTTTTGGAAGTCAGATCAAAAGCATGGGATTTGCCTTTACGTTTCTGGGTCTGAGATGGAGGCCATAAAGGACTGCCAGGAACCGCCTGGATCCCTAGCTGGCCAGTCGGGGGCACTGGTCCATACAAAATAACATTTATGAGTAAGTCTGCAGCGAGCGAGAGAGAAAACATGGGCCGGAGAGTCTACATCCCTGAGTATTCATGGAAACGAGAGGAGACGACAACTGTGTGTGGAGTTACAGGACAACCTCTGTGCTCTTTGCCTTTCTCCCTCGTGTGAGACTGGTCTCCAGTGACGCTCTGCCAGCTTGTGCCAGCCTGTGGACTTCAGAGCGCCTCGCATCTCTGTCTTCCACTTTCCACGAGGCTCAGGATTCACAGATGCCCACGCCAGAGCCTGGGCTCTGGGGATCTGCCCAGCAATGGCTTCCCCCACTGAGCGTCTCCTCCGCCTCACCTTTCCTCTCGAGACCTTCTTTCACTGGAACCCGGGGCTTTCCAGTGAGGCTCGACTGTCAGCAAGCCCCAGGGGCCCACCTGACCCGTCTCCACTGGCGCCGTGTGTCCCACCATTTCTCATGTACATGCTGAAGATGGACTTCAGGTCCTGTATCGACTGAGTCCTCTCCCCAGACTCACACTGCGGTGCCTGCAAATGTGTTGAGCCCCCGTCCATGCTAAACAGCACTGAGAATGAATCTGATATAAATGACGTATGTCAAGCAGCCATCACGCCACTGAGGACACAGAACCTCACAGGGCGACGTGCTCCTGTAGTGCCGTGGGACAGTCCCAAAGACAGGAGGATGGTGACTTAGCAGTTTTTGTCTTGCCCAAGTGCCTGCCTCTCCTGGTCTATCTACCACTGAGACCCTCAGAGTCTTCATTCCTCAGCTGAGCTGGAAGGTGACTGAGTCAGAGCAGAGTCCTCCTGGGTTGATCCCAGGGCCACGAATATCCACTGGTCTTTAATTTGGTGAATTCTGAAACTGCTTCCTTCTCAGATGTTCCAAGACTCCAGAGCTTCCCCAACAGACAAGAAATCTCAAGCACACTGCACTTGCTTCCGGCCCCGAAAGTCTTCATGGAGTCCCAGGGCTTTTCCCAACAGCTTCCGGTTTCTCCAGCTCATTCTTCAGGGAATCAGCCAGAGGCATCAAGGGATTCTCTCGTTCTCTGGGGGTCACGAGGCTCCTCCTTACAGGGCAAGTGGCAACAGATGGAAGGACACAGCAAGCAGCCTTGAGGCTCCAAGAGACGATGTCAAAAGCGGGACGAGAACAGGGACCAATGGAGCCTGATCCTTGGCAGTTAGCCAGTGGCCCCAGCTGCTCGTGGGCTCCCAGACACGGACACCATCTAAATGGCCACACCAGTGGCTCTTGTCCTGTCCAGCATGAGCTCAACCCTCATTAAGCCCCCAGGAGTCTACTTGAGCTCCCACCTGTGTTTCTGGGGTGTCTGATGAATTGTCTGAGACCAGTGTTCTAACAAGGAAGGGGAGAATACAGCCCCCAAAGGACCCCGGTGTCCTGCTTGCCTGCACGAGGATGGGTGACCCTGGATTCAGTCACTTTTACTCTATCGCTGTTGGAAGGTCATGAGGAGGTCCGGACCCTGCCTTGGGGTGCCGGGAACGGTCCTGCCTGAGCCTGGGGAGGAGCCGGGAGGCTGGCACACCTTCGCTGCACCCATTTCTCTGCACCTGGCCTCGGTGATTCACCACAGGAGGAATTCACTCCGTTCCCCTTCTCTCTGCCAACCACGGCGGAGGACAACCTCTTGGGAGGTGTCTACAATCTCCACTTTCAGCCACCACCTGGCTGAGCAGCTAGAATGTTAGCTGCCCTATTGGACGTCGCATTCCAATGTCCTCTGGCCTCCCGATTCAGGGTGCCCCAGTGGAATGCCGCCCCACGGCCTTGAAAGGTCAGGCCGTCTCTTTCCCTGGAACGTCTCCCTGTATCCCAGAAGAAGCAGATGCCAGCGTGAAGCAGGGAACTGTGATCTGAGCACCGCAGACCTCATGCGGCTGCTCACCATCGAGAAGCCCCCAATGCAATGTTTAACAGATGATGACAGGCCTTAGAAGACAGGGCCGAGGGCTGGAGAGAGAGCTCAGCGGATGAGGCACCTACTCATAAACCTGGCGGCCTGAGTTCAACCCCAGACCGTCACATGGGGGAAGGAGAAACTGACTTCTGAAAACTGTTCTCTGACCTCCACCCCTGCAACACGGCATGCCTGTGACCTATCAACCCTTCCCTCTTATAAATAATGTTTTAAAAGAAAGCAGGACTAACCTTTTATCCTCACAAAAAGCAGGAAAGCATGTATCTGTACGTCAATGAAGATAGTCTTCACCAATGAAAACTGCTGCTGCCGGCCAGATCACAGACTTGCCATGTCTTTACTTTTATTAATGCTGTTAGTTTCTTATTATTGCTGTTATTATTATTATTAAATCATTGTTTCATTCAAGGGCAGGCATGGCCTTCAACTCCAAGCATGCAGAATGCTGTTTTGGAACACAGCCCCATCCTTAGACTTAGGGTTTCATCCTGTGGCCACAGCCACGTGAGCCACGCCTGCAGCCGGCAAACACTAATGGTTTTTCTTCCTCCTCCTTCTCTTGCTCCTGTTGAAAGGCCGGGCACCTGGCCAGGGTACAGCAGAACTCTGGCTGTGACATGCAGGGGAGGAAAGAGGCTGGCGCAGGACTCCAGGAGGGGCGGCAGGCCGGCCCTGCCTGGGCCGGCACCGGCCTCTGAGGGCCAGGGGTCTCTAGCTCCTATCTGGCTTCCCAGTGAAGGTCGCCGCTCCCGTGCTGGACTGCAGATCTACCCAGCTGCTGCTGGACTTCCAGGAGCAAGCGCGGACCTGGCGGACGTTTCCGACGGAGGCTGTGGGCAGGGAGAGAGGGCCTTTTGCGAGGAGGGCACGAGGCAGCGGTGCTAAGACTGACCGTGGTATGTGACCAGTCCTGCGTGTGGACCCAGGTTCAGGGCTGTCACTCATGTGCCTATCCTGCTCCCTCCTGCGCCTCAGCTTCCCGTCTGCCCAATGAGGTGGTCAGATCCGACTGTATCCAAGTTTGCAAGAGAGGGACCTAATGCAGCGGCAGGGCCATTCTAAGATCTCCATTTGCTTTCCTGACCTTAGAGAGGTTGAGATGCACCCCACTGACGGGGTTCTGGGGCCACAGCCCCGGGGTGTGTGCCTCTCGTCCACCTTCCCCTTCATCTGTGGTTGAGGTGGGAGGTACTCCTCCCATCTTCTCTTGTCCTTTGCTGGCGCAGAGCCGGGCACACTAAGCTCTGAGTGGATCTAGGGAGGCAGGATCTCGAGGCTTTGCCCAGGCCTGGAGGAATAAGGAAGAACGCGGTGTGCAGGGCCCTAGGCCTGGGGTATTGTAGGTAGGCAGAGGGAGGCTTCCCTCCTGTTCCAGGCCTTTCTCTCTATTTTCACCCTGAGGCATGGGGGTCAGTTCAGCCTGCTCACAGGTAGCCCAGAGCACTGTATCCTCTCTAGAATGGGGTTGCCTACGCCTGCTTCTCTGAGACCCCAGAGGTGCTGCCTCTAACCACCTCCTGGTGGAAAGAGAGGACATGCATTGTCTCAGATGGGGAGGGGTCTTCGCGTCCTTAGCCGGCTGCATAGAACCCTGCCTGGAGCCGGCCCAGCCAGCGCCTGTCCTGCCCCAGGCCAGCGGGATTACTGACACATACCTTGAGCGAGTCCTGGCAGGTGGGAGGCTCCCGCGCCCGGCGGCCATGTGTTTGCCAGCCTCCCTGGGCGGCAGCAGCACGTTCCGCTGGTGAAGGAATGTGGAAGCGCCAAGGTATCAGACACCTCCCGGGTGTCACCTGGGGAGCCCGGGAGGGAGACCGAGGCAGAGGCAGGGCCCGTCCTCAGGCCTCGGGCTGGGTTCATGGAGTGTCGGGTGGGGGGCGGGCCTGCAAAGCCTTGCGTCGCCGTATCTCTCACACGAAGGCACAGCGTCTGCTTTTCACAGGAAGACTCCTGTGTCCACTCACTCAAAGTGACCTTACTGATGGGCAGCAGAGGGCAAAGAGCACGGCCAGGAAAGAAAGGAGATGACTGACAGTGTGACCTGCCTGTCTTGCTTGCTGATATCACAGCCCTGGCAGCCTAGTGCGGGGGGAGGGGGGAATGTTACTTCCAAGGGGGGCAGAGCCCCTATGGCCAGACCGACTAGCTAAGACGCGTGTAGCCCAGGAGCCTCTACCAACACAGTGCCGGACACATCCGACAGCCCCCACGAGGGTCGTGCTTCTTCACCTGCACCCGGGAAAGCTTAGGGCTTGGCCGACCCTGCAGGAAGGCCAGGCTGTGGCCCTGCCTGGGACAAGGCCCCTGGGAGCGTCTACCTGCGTCTGGGGCCAGAGCCTTTCTTCAGCCTCAGATTCTGCAGTTCACCATCTTCCAGGTAACACTGCGGGTACCAGGTCACACATTTAGGGAGAATTTTCACACTCTGAGCCCACATCAACCTCCTGTCAGCTCTGACACCCTTGAATGCAGCCTCTTGGGCCAGTCAAAGCCTCTCTAGGGTATTCTGTCAGAAATGCAAAGTCTTGGGGCTGGAGAGGTGGCTCAGGGGTTAAGCCTCTGCCTTGCAGGTGGAAGGTCCTGAGTTCGGATCCTACACCCCACGTATAGACGCCGGGTGGAAGCGGGGGGGGGGGGCGGCCTGCGTTTCTGGTCCTGGTAGGGCGGAGCCTGTGAATCCCGGGGCAGAGTAAACAAGGAGGAGGTGGAGGCGTCCATGGTGGTTCCCGATTTCGTTCGTGGTTCTACACACACATACACATATACACACATACATACACACACATGCATACACGCACAATTGAATAAAATAAAAAAATAAAAAAAAAGAAATGCAAAGTCTTCCTAAAGATTCTCAGCCTGGCAGTTTCTAGAATCCTTCCACTTCTCAGAACTAAGGCAAGTGCAAAAATCCCAAAGGCAAGGCAGTAGTCTTCATGGAAGAAGGTTGTTGCTTGGCTAAGGTACTTTCTAGATCAGCCCAGCTTGTTGGTACATCGTTACCTCACTCCATTAGGGTGGAACATACAAAAAATTGCAGCATTAATCTGCTCTGATATCACCAAGCCCTTTGTAAGTTTTTCAATTTGCTTTTTTAAATTTCTTCATAGGCAAATGCTGATCCCTCCACGTCTTGGGAAGCACAACTCACAGTCCGCGGAGGCGAAGGCAAAGTCTCGGTCCTGTTTGCTAGGCCACACCACTGAGATCAGAGCTGCCAGGGGACCAGAACTTTCTGATCCTCTAGGCCGGAGGTTTGTGCAAGGGATCCAAATGGACAGGTGGTCACCAGGGGGTGACCAGTCTCCTGTGACTTGCCACTGTATGAACTCATCTCTGCCTTGGCCCCAAAGGGAGCTAGGAGGCATATGCGAATGAGACAGAAAATCCTGTTAAAAGGTGTGTGTGGAGGGGACCAAGCACGAAACCCACCGGAAGAAGAGCAGCTAGCCCGGGAGAATCCCCTCCTCCACAGTCTTCAGAAGGGGTAGCAGCAGAGGCTAGGAAGGCTGGGGGAGGGTGAGGGCTGGCACGTCTGCGTGGTGGCAGGAGCCTAGTATCTATGTGACGAGCAGTTCTGACCTTGGCTTTCCTCCTGGGGCCATGCGCGACAGGACCCTTATGAAGCTCGATGCTGGCAGCTCCAAAAAGCAGCACCTTCCAGTGTCCCAGGAGGCCTCATCCCAGGTGGTGATAGGTTATTGATTTCTCTTGCTTTGCAAATTCACTATGATGGTAGCTGACCGAGAGGGAGGAAGAAAGGGAGAGGGAGAGAGAGAGAGAGAGAAAGAGAGAGAGGCAGAGAGAGAGAGAGGCAGAGGGAGAGAGAGAGGCAGAAAGAGAGAGAGGCAGAGAGAGAGCAAAGGGAGAGAGAGGGGGCAGAGAGAGAGGCAGAGAGAGAGAGGCAGAGAGAGAGAGGCAAAGAGAGGCAGAGAGAGAGAGGCAGAGAGAGAGAGAGGCAGAGGGAGAGAGAGAGGCAGAGAGAGAGAGGCAGAGGGAGAGAGAGAGGGAATAGATACAGCCGTGGGAAGGGGAGGGGAAGGACAGACTTCCTGGGCAGAGCGCTGAGGTGTAGACTCATGCGGTCACTCTTGGAGTGGGGTCTGCAGCCCTATCTGCCCAGCAAGCCAGGGTGCCTTGCTAGACTCTGCCTGGATCTACTTGTCTCGGGCTAGGTGGGCTCTGTCATCGCCTTGTCAGTTCCACACACAGCCTGTCCACCTGCTCATTGAAGCAACCTGGTGAATTTCTGTGTACCATTCACCTCAAGCAGACACTTCCCTCCACCTTGTACCTCAAGCAGACACTTCCCTCCACCTTGTACCTCAAGCAGACACTTCCCTCCACCTTGTACCCAGTACCGGCCTTTTGACTCTCTTCCACCCAGCGTGGCCGCACCATCTATTGCCAGGCCAGAAGGAGGGAGGGAAGAAGACTAAGTAAGAGCACGGGTGTTGGGAGGCTGTCTGCGCCCATGAGGTGCAGGGGCCCGGAGGAGGGCAAGCAGTCTGAGGACCCCAAGCTGAGTAGGACCAGTCCTGCAGAAACAGGTTCCCTGGGGTGCTTCTGTCCTGTGACACAGCACGCAGTCTCGGGATGGAAGGGAGGGTGTCTGAAACCTCCCAGGGCAGGAGAAGATACCAGCCCCTCCTGTCCTGCAGTGTGGCCCCTGTGCTCAGGGATTTGTCCATGAGAGAGGGTGCTGTCCTACAAGCTGTCCTACAAGGAAAGGAATGGGGAGCTGGCCACCTAGGCAGGAAACCTGGGTGCAGTGGAGGGGGTGTGAACGATAAGGATGGAGGCGCGAGGTCCCAGGACAGCAGAATGGAGGCAGGAGGAGCAGGCGGGTAGAGGTGGGGGTGCCTCACTCAGCGGTGGTGGGGGGCTTGGAGGAACTTGAAAGATGAATAAAGTCAATGGCTTTCCAGGAGATTGGCTGGGACCCTGGGGAGAAGGAGGGAGTCGCACGGCTGACTTCTAGGGCCTGTCTGGGGAGGTGATAACATGCTGTCAGCGCTGCTACAGGAAGGAGCCCACCACCCCCTGCTGCATCTGGGCCGCCCAGTGGCTATGGGGCTGCTCTCTGGTGGAGTCCACACTCTTTTTAGCTCCGTGGAATGTCCTCTGCTCGCTTGGCTCTTCGGGACCAGCTCTAATTCCATGAGGAGAGAACGATACATGTGGGGTAGGCAGAGCTTCCCTATGCCAGGAGCAGGCAGGTGTCCACATCTTGGTCTGCTCCTCCTGCCTCTCTCTGAGCCCCATCCAAGGAGCCCAGTACAGACACTCTTGGAGGTGGGCGGCTCTCTAGGTCAGTCTTACTCAGGATGGGCCTGTCTCTCTGTAGCACACGGCGGAACATGCCTGCCCTAAGCAGGTCCTGCGGAGGCCACAGCCCTTCATGAGAGCCGCCTGCCACAGTGGCTGCTGCCCCCACCCCAAAAGCCACACCAACTTCAAAAGCCCAATTAATCCTGATTTCAGCTATTTCCTGGTTTTATTTCTCCAGGTGAAGAGGTCCCTGTCAATCACTTTCACTTTCATATGTCCGTGAAGCTGGGAAGGGAGCAGGACTGGGGGGGAGCATAAAGGGGGGGCAGAGTTAGAGTGGTCAGCTTTGGGAGGCCAAGTGAAGCCAAATGACCCTCGAAGGAGGCTGGTGGGCTTTGGGGTTCTTGTGGGGCTCTGCTTCTCTGTTGGGGCTGAAGGGGGATTTAGGCGGGAGAAAGAGGAGTCGCTCAAGTCTGGCAAAGCAGACAATCTGCAGTAGCCGCTGGGCTCCGCGGCTGGCCCGTCTGGAGGATCCCTCCCCTCCACTCTGTTTTTGTTCGCATTGGGAGGAAAGCTGGTCCTTCCTGGTTCAGCCTGCCTGAACCAAGAGGAGATGGAGAAAGAGGCGAGAGGAAACCCAGTCTCGTCCCCAGGGAGTCCGCACCCCCAAGGGAAGAGGGGCTTGCATCTCAGGAAGCAGAATCGCTAAGTGTGAGAATCCTACTGAGAACAAAGTGGGGGTGGGGGTGGGTAGGCGGAGAGGACCCCGTACCCACCTCTGTGAATACAGGTGGGGTTCCGCGCGCCCCCGTCTCCTGAGGGGACTGGTGGAGAGTTCGGGGCCTACTTCTCTCACACTCCTGGCTCACCTGGAAAAGGTGATAGTGCTCACAAGGAGGCCTGTGGTCCAATCTGAATGGAGCAAGCACAGGCCATGTTAAAGAGATGTTGCACTTGTGTTACTGGCGTGGGTGGACGACGATAGAGACCCTCGGGACCGTGGGGACAAAGATCCTAGCCAGGAGGCTGGCGACCAGGCCCTTCTTTATGGGAGGAGCGCGGGGGCGAAGGCGCTTCCTCTTGCACCCAGGAATGCAGCGGCGGGTTCTAATTAAAAGCCTGGCGCTGCAGCGGGCAGCCCGCGGGGTTCTGCCGGACCGACGCGCTGCCCCTCAGTCCCGGAGGCCCGCGCGCCGCGAGTCAGCGTGCCCGAGCTGCCAGGCGCTCGCTCCCGCGGTGGCCGGCGCACCGGGAGGCACCCGCGGCCGCAGGTGGCCGGAGCCGCGGGATCCAGGCTCACCCATATCCCTGCAAAACGCGTCCGCGGCCCCGCAACGTCTCCACCCACTCGGCGACCGGGACCCGCCTGCCCACCCCTCTCTGCCGCAGCGCTCGCCCGCGTCCCCACCCGGAGCTCCCCATCTCCTCTCCCGAAGCATGTTGAAGAGAAAAATGATTATCGGATTAGATGTACTTCGGTTCGCTCGGTCCCCCTTCCCCTTGGCATAATTATTATAATTCCAGGCGAGCCGTCGGAGCGTTCCTGGTGGTTGGGGGGAGAGGACGCATGTTTGTGGGAAGGATTCTGTCCAACTGGGTCCCCAGCAGCGGCGCGCCCGGGCCCTTGGCGCCCGCATTCCTCTCCTCGCATTCGTGAGGTTGCGCATCTGAGCGCAGTCCTGCGGCGGGGTGTGTGGCGGCGGGGAAGGAGGGTCTGGGGAGCCACACTCCCCGAGGAAGGGTCGCCTGGATCCCCGCACTCCTGAGTCCTCCACCCCTCAGGAGTGCGGGGACGCGGGTCCGAGAGCCAAGAGCTTTGGTTTATCCGTAACGTCCATCCCCCAGTTTGAGAAAAGTCTCCTGTAGCGTCCCTGGTCTACAGTGGAGGATGCCGTCGCGCCTCTCCAAGACCCCAGGATCCCCTGACCCCTCGCCCGGGAAGTTCTGCATACATTGCTTTATCTCGGGGGCACCGCTTTCCTGCCAATTAAATACAGGCCCCTGGTTCGAGGAGCGGGGATCTAGGAGTCCGGAGCCGACCGTGGTGGGGAGGAGCGCAGGGCTCCGGCTGGCCCCGGTGCGCCTCGCCGCCCGCTCCCGCCTGGTCCCGACTGTCTTTACGTAACTGCGCTCTGCTTCGAGCTGTTCGGTCTTGTCTCATAGACTTTGTCTCAAAGTGTGTGTGTGTGTGTGTGTGTGTGTGTGTGTGTGTGTGTGTGAGAGAGAGAGAGAGAGAGAGAGAGAGAGAGAGAGAGAGAACGTCTGAGGAGTCCCCCTCTTCCCTGCGCCCAGCTCCCCGCTTGCTCTCTTTTGTCGCCCACCGTCCGGGCGTTAGTGTCATGCGCTGACCCGCTTCTGCTTGTCTCTGCCCGATGCCAGGGACAGCCACGACCTTCGCTGTCGCCTCCCCGGTTCCCTGCCCCGCTAAGGGAATCTTTGTCCCCGGAAGCTCTGCCACCCGAGTTCCAGTTGCGGCCCAAACAGGTCCAAGTGGCGGCCAAGGAACACACCCCGCCCGCAGCCAGCGCAAGGAGCGATGGCGGGGCCCTGCTCGAGGGGACAGCTGCCCTGGGGCGGCCCTGGGGCACCGGCGAACGCAGGGAGACTCACTCACCACCAGATCGGGTAGCTGCTCAGCGCCTGTTTCAGGCTGCAGAGCATTAAGAAGTATCCGAGAGGAGCCATCGCGGACCGGAGAGCGCACCGGGCGGGGAGGGCGCCGGGGACGCGTGCACTGGGTGGCCCGGCGCGGGGAGGTGGTGCGGCCGCGGTGGCGCTGGGCCCTACTGTGGCCGCCGGTGCGCGGGGATCCCGGGTGTGCACCGGTGCGCGGGCTCCGGGGGCGGTGCTGCGCCAGGTGGGCCGGCGGCCGGCCGAGGCCCTGGGCGGCGCGGGGCGGCAGGGGCGGGGCAGCGCCGCGGGGGGCACCCGGCGGGGCTGGGGCCGGGGCGGGGCAAGGGGGCGGGCGGGGCCCTGTGAGTTGGAAACTCTCGGCGACGGCCCCTAAAGGGGCCGTGGGTGCACGGGGTGCTGGGGTGAGTGGGAGCGCACCTGGCGCTGGGGTGTTCCGGGTGTGTGCGGGATGCCGGGGCGTGTCGATGTGCTTGGCTAGGTGCTGGGGTGCGCGTGGGGAGCTGGGGTGCGGCGGATCTGTACCGGCTGCTGACGGCGTAGATGCGTCCCTAGGTGTTTAGGGTGTTGGATGTCCAGGCGTGAGCAGGGTGCTGTATACCTTGGTGTGCATGCCTTCCAGGGTGGCGTTGTGCCAGCGGGAGTCCTTTGGGAGCTTTCCCGACTTCACTCGCGGGGACCCAGGGCTGCGTCCTGGGTTTGCCGTCTGGCCTGCTCTGCGCTCAGGTCCCGCGGGGCTCGTAGTCCGCGCTCCGCTCCTGTTCTGTCACGCTGTTTCTTACGCTCACTGTGGCTGCACTGCAGCTACTCTTGACCACCCCTTGCTCGGGTGGACGCTAGCCAGTGGCAGGTCCTTCCCGCCACGGTTGGCGGGACCACAGCCCTGGACAAGTAGTGCTTAAGGTATCAGGCTACTGTCTGCGGCCAGGGCTTGACTCCTCCGCTCTTTCGCTCATACCCATCCAAGGACGAGAACACGGAAGCCCGGGCAGAGGGTGGTGCTACAGTACAGCCCTTGGGCGTCGCTCGTTTTGGGACCACGATCTCCAGATGATTCAGCACAGTAGCAATAGCAGAGGGAATTCTGGTAATTTGGGTAAGCTCTATAATCTTGCTGACGGAGGAGGGAAAGTGAATTGTCTGAGGTCACACACTGACTGGGGATTCCGTCTGCACATTCCCAGAGCCAGGGGAAAGGCCTAGCGAGTGTGGTAGTTCTGTCATCTGGGGAAGAGAAGATTCTAGCTATGAGGTGCTCCCAGCTTCTTCTGGGGGTACCTGACACAGCGTAGTAGGTACGACACAGCATAGTAGGTACGACACACCCACAGTCCCAACAGGGACTGATCCTCAGCACATGGAAGCTGTGGGGAAAGTTCAACAGGAATTCTGGTGGCTTTTTTTGTCTTCAAAGAGGCTTCTAGAGATAGAAACCAGCTCTCCAAAAATTTCAGATTGGCCAGTGGTGTGGCCTGTCCATTTCCTGAGCCTAAAGTCTTGTTTTCTTTTTTGGGGGGGGAGGCGGGGCGGAGATCATGGATCCATCCCAGGCACAGGGGACCTGACAGAGCAGCTTCTCAGAGAGCTTCTTAGAGCGGGGGACAGAAAAGCTGCCCCTGCAGGTTTAATGCAAGCTGGAGAGCCAGACACAGACTGTACCTTCCAGGCCGCTCCTCTCCGCGACTCCATCCTATTCCCACCTGGGCTCACCGTCTGCTGGGAGCTGCTGGACGCCTGTGCACACACTGGGAGCTGCTGGACGCCTGTGCACACACTGGGAGCTCCTGGACGGGACGCCTGTGGACACACTGGGAGCTCCTGGACGCCTGTGGACACACTGGGAGCTCCTGGACGGGACGCCTGTGGACACACTGGGAGCTCCTGGACGCCTGTGGACACACTGGGAGCTGCTGGACGCCTGTGGACACACTGGGAGCTCCTGGACGCCTGTGGACACACTGGGAGCTCCTGGATGCCTGTGGACACACTGGGAGCTCCTGGACGTCTGTGGACACACTGGGAGCTCCTGGACGCTTGTGCACACACTGGGAGCTCCTGGACACCTGTGGACACACTGGGAGCTCCTGGACGCCTGTGGACACACTGGGAGCTGCTGGACGGGACGCCTGTGGACACACTGGGAGCTCCTGGACGCCTGTGGACACACTGGGAGCTCCTGGACGCCTGTGCACACACTGGGAGCTCCTGGACGCCTGTGCACACACTGGGAGCTCCTGGACGCCTGTGGACACACTGGGAGCTCCTGGACGCCTGTGGACACACTGGGAGCTCCTGGACGCCTGTGCACACACTGGGAGCTCCTGGACCCCTGTGGACACACTGGGAGCTCCTGGACACCTGTGCACACACTGGGAGCTCCTGGAGCCTGTGCACACTGGAGCTCCTGGAGGGACGCCTGTGGACACACTGGGAGCTCCTGGACGCCTGTGGACACACTGGGAGCTCCTGGACGCCTGTGGACACACTGGGAGCTCCTGGACGCCTGTGGACACACTGGGAGCTCCTGGAGCCGTGGGACACACTGGGAGCTCCTGGAGCCTGTGGACACACTGGAGCTCTGGAGGACGCTGTGGACACACTGGGAGTCCTGGACGCCTGTGGACACACTGGGAGCTCCTGGACGCCTGTGGACACACTGGGAGCTCCTGGACGCCTGTGGACACACTGGGAGCTGCTGACGCCTCTGGACACACTGGGAGCTCCTGGACGGGACGCCTGTGGACACACTGGGAGCTCCTGGACGCCTGTGGACACACTGGGAGCTCCTGGACGCCTGTGGACACACTGGGAGCTCCTGGACGGGTCGCCTGTGTGTCCCAAGGTTCCTCCCTGTTCTCTTTCACCAGAAGTTCCCTTTCCCCTGCACCTCAGCTGTGAGCCTGCTCAGTCTGAGCATGCCTGGCCCTCTTCCACCCCCTCCTCTGAGTCACTGTACGCCCCCATCCTCAGAGGCAAGAACTCTGGAACAAGGCAGGAAGGGAGGGGGGCCAGCGCCTCAATAGTCTGGACTTTCCCTCTCTCGCAATGAAAATCCCACTCAATTATCGTATTACTGGGAGAACCTGGGCTGTGGGTGAGGTGGGGCTGAGCCTGAGGGGGCTGTCTCCCAGCGCCTCCATCTTCCTTGCTCCTTAGAGCCATGGCGGAGGGCACCCCAGAGGCCACTGGCTCCCTGCTCTCAAGGGTCAGTGGCTGTGGCCACTAGCAGGACTGCCCTTGTTCTCCACGAACCTTGAACCTCTCACCAAACTCAGAAGTAGGCACTGTCTTCCCAGACCGCTTGGGCTGCAGAGCCCCTCTCTGGTCTCCTCTTCGTGGCTTCCATCTTTCCGGCGGGTCCTTCTGCTTGTGAACAGGGCACTCAGAGGCCACCAGTCTCCCCTACACCGTCGCTATAGGAAAATCCAGATGAGAAGAACCGAGCTCCGTTCCTAATTCTGGCTTGCGGCTATAGCTCTGTCTTTCTGAGTACTCGCCAGGGTTTGTATCATCACAGCCTTCAGGACAGGGCAGCAGAGTGAGGGTAGGGGCGAGGCGGTGCTGGGCTGGGGGGCCCAGGGGCGAGGCGGTGGTGGGCTGGGGGGCCCAGGGGGGGGTGGTGGTGGGGGCAGGGGGAGGCGGTGGTGGGCTGGGGGGCCCAGGGGCGAGGCGGTGGTGGGCTGGGGGGCCCAGGGGCGAGGCGGTGGTGGGCTGGGGGGCCCAGGGGCGAGGCGGTGCTGGGCTGGGGGGCCCAGGGGCGAGGCGGTGCTGGGCTGGGGGGCCCAGGGGCGAGGCGGTGCTGGGCTGGGGTCCTCCAGATCAGGGAAAGGAGGGGTTCTTCCTTCACTCCTTGTAGATGTGTGTGTGTGTGTGTGTGTGTGTGTGTGTGTGTGTGTGTGTGTGCGCGCGCGCATGCGTGCGTGTGTGTGCGCATGCATGCGTGTGTGTGTGCGTGTGTGTGTGTTGTTGCCCTTCTATATAACTGGTTCTGCATGAGGTGGAAGAAGACAGAGAGGAGGGGAGCCGGGTTCCCAGGTGGGTGACAGGTGTTTGAAGGGTCAGTAGCCCTCTGAGGATCCTGCATTATAATCTCTCAGATGTTGTGGGAAACCACTGACATGAGGAAGAGGAAGGGCCCTACTGCATTCTAACTCACTGTCTAGAATGGCAGCTTCTGTGTTCAGCTGAGCCGCTGCTCCCCGAAGCCCAGAGAGAGGGAGCGGGGTTCCTCTGTTCTGTGAACCAGTGCAGCAGAAGGGCTTTCTTCTCGGCTGAGTAGTTCTCCTCTCCTCCCCTCCTTCCCTCCTTTTCCTTTCCTTTCCTCTTCCCTCCCCTCCTCTCTCTTCTCCTCCTCCTTCTTCTCTCTCTCTCTCTCTCCTTTTCTAACGGGGCCGCTCTGTGTAGCCCAGGTTGACCTTGAGCGTGAGGTCTCCTTGCCAGCTCTGGGGTATCGGGAGCTACGTGCCAACAAGCTAGGGCTCTTTTTCTCGCTTGGTAGCAGGCTGACTTTAGGGAGCAGTCCGCCCCAAGCACACCTGTGTTTGCCTCCTGCCTTGACTGGCGCGGCTGCGCCTGCCCGCGGTCAGAAGTCTTCGGAGAGCGCCCTCTGCTGCCTCGCGGCCCCCTGCACACGCTGGCCTCCCTCCCTCAGTTCCCTTCTGTGTGCTCAGGACGCCAGTGTGTGCTGAGTCCGGCCATGTCTGTGGCAAGCTCCGCAGCGCTTCCTGCTCAGAGTGGCCGTCCTGGAGGGCTCCCTTGTGTTCCGTGGGAGGCTGCTTCCTGCTTTGTGAGTCTGTGGTTCCCAGCCTGAGAATTCTCCAGCCCGGAGCATGGCTGTTCCACACTGCAATGGTTCTTTATTCAGACGGGACTTTGCTGGATGCCTGGCTGTGCTCAAAGCAGATGCAGCCCTGCTGGCTGCCCCACTCCACACTTGTCCCTGTCTCTTCCTACCATTCTAGCGCGTGGCTGTCTTCTTATCGTGTGCCTCCTCTTTCTGTTTTGTTTTGAGACTGGGTCTCTTGATCCCAAACTGACCTTGAACTCTGCCGCTGAGGGTGGCTTTGACCTCGTCACCCCTTCTCCTCCACCTTCCAAGTGCACTTACACTTACAATCATTCTCTCCTTGCCCAAAGTTTCACCGTTTGTGGTTTCAGTCATCCTCAGTTAACCACAGTCCAGAAGCAAACAATTCCAGAGATGCACAGAAGGTCATAGATTTTAACTGTACAGCAAGCGTGTTCTGGGACGGCCTCACATAGAACATGGACCCCCAGAGCCCAGGGCCCCTCCTCCGAGCACTCCACTCTCTTTCAAGCCATTTGAGGTCATCAGTGGCCTCGTACTACACGCCCTGACCCTGACCCTCGCTGCGTTTGATAATGACCCAAAAGAGACCTGACGATGCTGGCCATTCGTACATGCCAAAGAGGTCAACAGTCAGCCTCTGTGAGGTACCTGAGGCGTCAGTACGTGTCTCCTGCCCCACCCCAGGCTGCAGGGTACCATCGCATGCTCCCGAGGCCCGGCCCCTCTCTGGCCAGACCTCTCATCGGGTGGCCACGACTCTGGAAAGCCGTGGACACAATACACGCTATTCACTGCAGAGGCTTCTTGCACATCCTTGACATCAGCGACAGTCGCACTGCTACGGGCCACGGGCCGTGGGCTTTGTGGTCACAGGGCGGCAGCCACGCAAGCACCAGAGATGCCCGGTATCCCTGGGACACAAGCTCATCGAAACTTATTTCATCCGTGGAAGACGGAGAGAGACTGACTGTAGGATTCAGAAGGTCAGCTGGCCTGTGGGGTAACCCGACATGAAGGACTCAAGCTCTCCACGGAGACAGGTCTTTGGGCCTGTCTGTGAGAGACCACCTGGATTAGGTTAACTGAGGTAGGAAGACCCCTCTAAATATGTGCCGCCCCATCCCATGGGCTGGAGTTCTGGGCTGAATGAGAAGGAGAAAGTGAGCTGAGGGCCAGCCGCATCTCCCTGTGGGCTGTATGTAGCGGCCCAGCTCGTGTACGTGGCGGCCCAGCTCGTGTACGTGGCGGCCCAGCTCCCGTACGTGGCGGCCCAGCTCCCGTACGTGGCGGCCCAGCTCGTGTACGTGGCGGCCCAGCTCCCGTACGTGGCGGCCCAGCTCGCTGCGAGCTGTGTGTACAACCTACCCTGTGCCTCCTTCCCTCAGGCCATGTCGTCCTCCGTTGGACCCTAGGTCTATGAGCCGGAGCAAACCCCTTTTAAGTTGCTTCATTCAGATACTTCGTCTCAGGGACAAGCGAAGTAACTTCCACAGCTGGCGCGCTCGTCTGACTGTCTTGGGGATCCTGTGGGTGCTCAATTACAAATAAGGACAGTGGTTGGTTCTGCTGCCCTTGCTGTTCATGGAGAGATTATTGCAGTGTGTGTGTTGGGGTGGGGGGGTCTCCCAGAGAATGAAGCTGCTGTTTCTCAAGATAGTGTCCATCATGGGCTTTCTCTGACATGTGCATCTCTAAACACCCCGTTGAGATTCTATTTTGACCTTTTATCAGCTTAGGACCAGTCCGGCCTGTACTTCAGGCTGGGTAGCTTTGAAGAGAAAGAGGCTGTTTTTTTTGGGGGGGAAGCTCATGGTTCTAGAGGTCCCATTTGAGGGGCTACCTTGCTGATGGCTTTCTGTCTCTTCTGATCCTCTTTCGTATAAAGTCACTCTTTCCAGCCGCAGAGCAGCACCTCGCTGACTTTATAAGGTCCTAGTCACCTCCATGAAAGGCCTCACCTCTGACTGTCTTAGTCCATTGATTTCCACTCTCTCATCCCACAAGTGGGGATTAAACTTCAGCCTGTGAGCCTTACACACTCAAACCAAATCCAAGCTATTGCAGGCCCTATAGAAGTAACCAGAACCTTAGTTCAGGACCTCCTGTTATAGAAAAACTAGCTTAGGGTGGAGTGACAGAGAGAGAGAGAGAGACGGGCCAGGTCCTGGTCAGTGGGGGGGGGACGGGCCAGGTCCTGGTCAGTGAGGGGGGACGGGCCAGGTCCTGGGGGGAGGGACACGGGCCAGGCCTGGCCCACAGACCTCCTGCATGTCACCACCTTCTTCTTCCCACCTGAGTGTCACTCAGGCCCTGGCCCACTCAACCCCACAGGCATTTGCTGACTGTGCTTTCTTCCCCGCGTGCATAGCCACGTGGTGACAATTCTGGGGCCCTATAGGTTGCCTTTCTTGAGATGTGTGGGATCCTGGATCTCCACACAGAAGCAAAAAACAGGTGGAGTTTAAGAGTTGCAAGACAGGCTGCCAGCCTCAGACTTCCTGCACGCCCACAGCAAAGCCCACGACGGGCCTGTGGCGGGCAGGAAGCCACCGTTGAAGCCGTGTATGACCTAGAGATGCTGATTCCAGTGGGCTTCTCTTTTCATTGATGCAGTGAGTGAGAAGAACATGGAGTTTTGAATTAATAGTCAGCCTAACGATACACCAGAACCTACACTTCAGACATCCTGTTGGTGTCTGCACATCGATCCCCTGGGGTTCTGGTTCTCTGGCCTTAGGGAGACGATGAGGGTGTTAGACCATCCAGCTTTTCCTAGTGAAAGGTTAAATTTTGGGATCTTTGACTGAGGCCTTTTGTGTTTGAGTGGTCTCCTCTCCCTCCTACCCCTCCTCCTCCTCAGCCAACACTGCCACCACGTGGAGATGCTGAGAGCAAAGCACTGGAGGGACACGAGGCAGCCGCCACTCCTGGAAGCAGGGTCCTCTCCGCGTAGTCCACCCGCACCGTTCCGTGGCCTGAGCCGGGTCTTGCCTACTCCAGTGGGAACTGAGCTGGGCCACACAGAGCCCACGGCAGTGGCGGTCGCTGCTCTGTGCTGTGGTCTGTGTGGCCAGTTTGGTTCCCACTGGAGTTAGGTGTCACCGTCCTTGGGGTGTCAGTCAGCTGACACCCCAGTCCTGGCCACAGGTACCCAAAGGAAATGAAGGTAGTCTGCCAAAGACACATGTGCTCTCCCTGTGTTCACGGCAGAACAATCCACATCCAGGTGACTCTCAGCGAGTCCTCCTCTCCAGTCCCTCCGGCCCCCACAGCTGGCTCTGTTGGAGTCGGCAGAGCCGGAGGCAAGGCTCTCTCACATGGGGTCCCTGAGCACAGGGCTGTGGTAAAGACTGGGCACTGAAGAGGAAAATCATTCCTCTTCTCACTTTTCCTGGGGAAGGAGATCTCGGCCCAATATGCGCGGGCGCAGCGTGCGAATTGCTACCGTGCTGGGCGACCGTGTCGGTTCGGGCTAACAGGAGGTTGACTAGGTGGTGGAGAAAGAGCGGAGAAGAGGGTGCGGAGGAGAAAGAGAGAAAAGGGAAGAAGGAAAGAAGAAAGAAAGAAGGAAAGAGAAAGAAAGAAGAAGAAAAGACGCCCCAACTCACAAGCCTCCAGCACGACAATACCTACATCGCTCTCAAATCACATACAGCACATCTCATGTTGTGACTCCCAGGAAGCTTGATGTTGAGGGTGGAGGAGGCGGTGGGCTGAGGGTAGGTCTGTTTGGTGTGGCGGGTGGGTGAATTGATGGGGGTGGGTAAGAGAAAAAGGATGGAGGGGTGTTGGTGCGCAGGGGCTGGGAGAGAGAATCATCTTTGTGATGTGAGGTTTTGTGTAAGGTGGGCACCTGTGTGTATAAAAGCAAACAATGATGTCGAGGGCAGGGGAATGTGTGTGCAAATGTGGTAAGAGCACACATGATGGAGGGGTTATAGGGTCGGCGGTGCAGGGGGAAACGAAGTGGGGGTGAGAATGAGAGAACAACAACGACCGGGAAAGAGATGTCGAGTGACAGGGTCGTGGGTGAAACTCTGTGATCGTGTAAAGCAAAAGCTGATGTGATGGGGGGTGACGGCGTGTTGTGTGTGAAGGTGTGTAAGAGAACACGTGATGTAGAGGGGATTCTGTGTGCAGTCATGTGTGCACTGTGTAAGAGCAAATGTGATATGAGGGGGGGTCCCCTTGTCGCATTTTCCGTAGTGTGGTCGCGGATACAAGTGGGGGAGAGAAATAAAGGTATGTGAGGCGTGTGGTAACTGTGTGGGTGTAAGTGGGTGGTAAGAGAACAAGTGGACTTGTGAGGGAATTTTCTCTTTTCTCTTTCTTCCCTCTTTTTCCTCTTTCTTTAGTTTTTTCTCTCCTCGGCCCTGACCGCCCCAACCTTGTGTTCAGTCCTCTCTCCTCCATTTTAAATCGCATCTCTGTGCACGATGTAAAGCCCTCACACGTAATTCCTGTGACCTCCCTCCCCTTTTCTCCCCCTCTCCTATTTCTCTCTTTTCCTCTTTTTTTTTCTTTTTTTGATCCTTTTCCTTCGATTTCCTTTTCTTACCTCTTTTCTTCTTCCCTCTTCGCCGAGTTGGGCTTGGGGGTCTTCTGTTCGATGGAGATCTCCCTTTTGTGTTTCTGCTTGTAAGAGCACACGTGAGTACTCATGCATGCGTGCACGTGCGTGTGCAGGCCAGGGTCAACCTCAGCTGTCATTTACACCTACTGGCAAGTTGCAGGCTAGCCTGAGCACGAGAGCCTGTTTCAAAAAAATGTTGAACAGAAACTCACAGGCTTGCGTGAGGGCTTGCCATCACTGAGGGAACGTCCAGCACGGGCCCTGGAAGGCAGGGGTATCTGAAGAACTGAGGACAGAAGCCAGGACTCTCAATATCGCTCAACATTAACCCAGCACCCGGCTGTGGCTATATGCTAAGACATTGCTGAGCGTCCAAAAAGACCCGATGGTCAAGGCACTATGCGGCGTCCCAGCCAGATCTGATTGCAAGCACGCACGGTTACTGAGCATGGTGGATCCGTGGTCCTGACGCGTCACCAGAGTAACGGGGAACCTCGGGGTCGTGAGGAGTGGGTCCATAGGAATGTTCTGCCAAGAAGTAAGGGTATAGCAACACTTGCGATCCGCACATTCAGTGGCCGATCCTTTGAAAAGGACCATGTTAGGAAAAATCGTCCACAAAGGAGGGGATCGGACCGTAGTCATTTGGCAGCAAACATGGGCTTAAACCAAGTGCTTCAAAAAATTATGGCCTTCTCATAGGACGACGGAACGTCCCTAGCAAGCACTTGGACTCAGCTAGGTGGTACCGGGCGACTTGGGGTGAGCGAGCGGAGTGGTGGGGGCGGGGATGGCGTCTTGCGGATGGACTCTGCTCTGGGGTGGGGCAGCAGGTGATCGGCTTCTCACCAGGTTCTGTAGGTGTTGCTTTGGTGTCCCAAGGTCCTGAGCTGGGCGCGCGAGGGCTACTGAAGCGAGCCCACGCGCTGCTTTCTAGGAGGGTTTTGTCGCTTGGTAGCTTTCTCCCCCCCTGACCTGCAGGGGGCAGCCTGGCCGCGCGGGAGCCTGGGCTGCCTTGAGCCGGGGAGCTCAGGGTCGCAGGCGGGACTGTGTGGTGCCTGCTCCCCCCACCGCCCCCACCCCGCCCCCCCCCTTTTCACACCCGGTCGCAGCCGCGTGAGCTCATTCTGTCCAGGCTGGCAGCCTGGGTGGGTTCGTTTCTCTTCGCACTCTCTGTCCAGCTTCATTTCAAATGACTCATGTGGGCTCGGCCTGCTCCCCCGGGGAGACCCCGGCCCAACATTCTCAATTAAGCAATGCTTCCTGATCCGTGGCCCCTCGCGCTCACCTCCTCCCAGACCACCTCCCCCTTCCCAGGCCCGCAGCCAGCCTCCCCGGCTGGTCCCCACACCCACAGTGTGCGGCGGGGCCTCGGGTGGGCCAGGCCAGCTTGCAGACACCAGCCTCGGGCGCTGCCTTCTGCTGGGAAACTGCAGTCGAGGCTCAGTGAGTGCTTTCGCTCTGTTCCTTTGCGGTTCTCGGACGGCCGGTGACAGGTGCGTGATTGGACCGCCATCCACCTTCTAGGTGATATTCCAGGAACAAAGCCACAAGATCTGGACTCTTTTCGCCTCCGTCGTCACTGTTTTTGCTTTGTCACTCACTCTTATCACTAACTCATCAGTTACCTTAGTCAATACATTTTTATCTGTTTTCTTGCTTTCGTTTTTTCTTTCTTCTCTTTTTATTTATTTAGTTCTTCTTCTTGCTTCTTATTTCTTTCTTTCTTCTTTTTCATTCCTCAATGTTCCTTTACCTTCAGCGTCCTCCTCTTCCTTATGTCGAGTTGTTCTCTGGGTGCATGCTGTCGCTTCTTTTAATCTGAGTAGTGCTCTTTCCTTTCGCTCTGTAGGTCACACGTTACTTCGTGCCTGTCTTTCCTTATGTAGTCCAGGCTATGCCCTTTAAACTCTCTTACATAGCCAAGGATTGACTTCCTTCTTGAGTTTGTGATCCTTCGGCTCCCGTTTTCAAGTGATGGAATAACACCGTCGGGGATAGGATTAGAATGGGTCCAGAAAGTAACAAAAAACAAGGAGGGGGGAATTAGGAGGGAAACCCAAGGCGTAGAGAAACAAAAAATTGAAACAAAAAAAAAAAAGGAAGGAATGAAAGAAAGGGAGGGGCGAATAAGAAGAAGCAGGAAGGAAGGACCTGGAGTAAGAAGGGAATGAAAAAGGGAAAGACAAGAAGAAAAAGGAAAGAAGGTAGGAGGTGAGAGCTGGGGGGGACACGAGGAACGAAGAGAAAGGGGAGAGAAGAAAAAAAGGAATGTAAGAAACTAGGGCGGGAAATAACCTCCGGCGCAATATTCCGGAGAAGTACACCGCAAATAGTAACAAAAACCGAACAAGAAAGGGCCCCGTGGTCGGAAGAAAAAAAAAAAAAGCACAGAAAGCACGGAGACCGGGGCAAGAACGATAGACCAAACAGAAGAAAGGCAAGGAAGAAAGATAAGAAAGAAAGAAAGCAGCGCAAAGCAAGACGGAGGAAGGAAAGAAAGCGAAGCAAGAATGGAACGGCAAGGCACAGAAAGAAAAAGGAAAGACGAACAGGGAGAAAGACCGAGGAAAGAAAGAAAGAAAGAAGAAAGCCAAACAGGGGGAGAAGACGAAAGCAGAGCAAGGAAGGAAGCCAGAACAGGGCGGAAGGAAGGGCAGACAGATTGATTGACAGAAACCGGTGAAAGACGGCCGGCAGGACAAAACAGACAGGACGCAAGCACCCCCGACAGCGCGCAGAAAGCCGAAAGTAAGAAAAGAACGAAGGCAGGGGCAACCCGAAAGCAGCGAGGAGAACGCGGAATCCCGGGAAGAAGGCCCGTGATAAAAGAAGAACCCAGGAAGGAGAGAAAGAAGAAGAAGGGAAGGCGACATGGGGGAAGGAAACCCATACCCAGAGGCTCCGGCCCGCCCGCCCGGCATTGACCTCCTCTCCTATATTTACCTTCTTCCCACATCCCTCACTACTTCCTCCTCCCTCCCTCCTTCCTCCCTCCTTCCCTCCTTCTTTCTCACTGATGTGTTCCTTATTCTTCTCTCAAGTCTCCCCTGTTGTTTCTGCCTCTCAGCTCCCTCCCGCTTCTCACCCCTTCTTCCCTCTTGATCTCTGCCTCTGATACTGAAGCTACCAGGAGGGGGTACTAGGAGTCATTGCCGACCCCCACTGAGCCCTGGGGAGGTGTGGTGTGTGGGGAGCCCCCCCTGTCCTGGAGGCCTCTCAGGAGAATCTCTGGTGTGTGCAGCTGTCATGAACAGAGCAAATCCAGCTAAATTGGCC
Source organism: Typhlomys cinereus (assembly GCA_023101885.1). Classification (NCBI taxonomy): domain Eukaryota; kingdom Metazoa; phylum Chordata; class Mammalia; order Rodentia; family Platacanthomyidae; genus Typhlomys; species Typhlomys cinereus. The sequence continues at coordinate 942,292 of JALPQD010000590.1, read as the reverse complement.
CTGTCTGACAGAGAGGCCTGCTTTGGAGAAGGGTCTCATAGGCGGGTCATAAGAGCCCCCTACCCTGCACATCCTCCGCTGCTGTGTCATCTAGCTCTGAGCCTAGGGAAAGAGTTGCCCTGCCTGGCCTGGGCTCCTCGCAGGGGCTCATGGGGTGTGGTGCCCTGCTGACTCTCCCCCAGGCCCCCACATCCTCCCTTACACACACACAGCCTCCTCTCCGTCCTCCCACACACACTCACTCACACACACACACACACACACACACACACACAGCCTCCTCTCATTCACACACAACAAAAACACACACAGCCTCCTCTCTTGTCCTCCACACACACACCACACACACACACACACACAGAGCCTCCTCTCCGTCCTCCCACACACACTCACTCACACACACACACACAGAGCCTCCTCTCCGTCCTCACACACACCACTCACTACACACTCACAACACACACAGTCCTCCTCTCCTTCACCACCACAACACATCACACACACACACACACAAACACCGAATCCTCTCACTCATTCACTTACACCACACTCTCTCTAACACACACACACACCAACAGCCCTCCTCTCCTGTAACTCACACACTCACACATAACACAAACACACCACAACACAGCCTCCCTCTCCTCCTACAACTCACATCACCACACACACAAAAAAACACAATACACCACCTACGTCCTTCCACAAAACACCATCACTAACACACACACACACACACAGCCTCCTTCTCCATACACCACTCACAAAACACCACACACAAACACAGCCTCCTCTCGTCCTCACCACACACACTCACACACACACACACACACAACCACACCTCTCTCCATCCACATCACACACAAGGATCTCTATCCACACACCACAACACAGCCTCCTCTTGTCCTACACACACACACTCACACACACAACACACACACACCACAACACACACAGCCTCCCTACATCCTCTCGCTCAAAATCCTCTACACAGTCTACTCACAACACACACACACACAGCACTCCATCCTCCATCCTCACACATCACACACACAAACCACACACACACACACACGCCTTCGTCCGTCCGTCCCACACACACACACCACACACTCACACACACACAGCCTCCTCCCGTCCTCACTTCACACACCCACTCACACACACACACACAGCTGACAACAGGCTGACGGTTGTACTATGGTTCGCAGATCAGCATCTGAGTGGAGCGACGGAAGCAGGTGCAGGACGCAGCAAAGACACCCAGGCCGAGAAAGCACAGAGAGGACAAGCACGCAAGCGAGAGACAGCCCCTCCCGGCCTCACTCTAAACACTCGAAAATACACACACACAACACCCAGCTCCTCTCCAGCCCACACACACACACAAACACAAACACAGCCTCCTTCTCACGTTTTTTATCCATCTAACACAAACACACACACCAACACACCAGCCGCCTCTCCGCTACACACACACACACACAACACACACAACAGCCTCCTCGTCCGTCCTTAACACACAACTCAACACACACACACAGCCTTCTCTCCGTCCTCAAACACACTCACAAACACACACAGCCTCATCTCCGTCATCCAAACACTCAACAACACACACAGCCTCCTCTCCGTCCTCACTCACACACTCTCTCTCACACACACTCACACACACACACAGCCTCCTCTCCGTCCTCACTCACACACACTCACTCACACACACACACTCACACACACAGCCTCCTCTCCGTCCTCAGGTGAGGAGAGCATTCATTGCTGGTTGCTTTTGTGTTTTCTCTTCCCAAAACTGGGTTTCTGCACATGCGCGCCTCCCGGAGCTCTGCCCGCTTCTCTTGGAAGCGTCACTGGCTTCCCAAGCTCTGAACCCTGGTGTGTAGATGGCAAATGCAGCTGCCTTCACTACTCACACGAGGCTCCTGCTGGCTGTTGACTGTCTACCCACAGTCTATTACCTGGGCAGCGACAGCTGGATGGATTCGGGGCCACGGAGTCTGTCATGGAGCAGAGCTAAGCTAACATTGCATCATCGCTGGACCCCCGTGCTCTCTCTGGAGACCAGTGACAGCGAAGGCTGCTGGGCGCCAACGTGAGCTCAGAGCACAAGCGCAGCCATCCCAGAGGGTCTGGCCGTCTCTGGTCCCCCTGGGTGGTCACCTAGTCAAAGGCCTTTGGGGGAAGCTAAGAGAATAGCAGCATACATTTTGGGGAGCTAGTGGGGTCTTTCCTCAAGGGGACCTCACCTCCCCCTTGTTTAGGGGGTTTGGGCTCGTCCTGTAAATAGAACCAAGCCTGGAGATTTATCAAAGAGTTGGGACTCCATTTAGAATGTCCGTCAGACTTTTGACTGTGGACTTCCATCCTGATTGGATAGCTGCACAGGCCTGGGTGGCCTCAGGGAGCGGGGGGAAGACAGACCTTCCAATCCCAAATCTCCAACTGAAGCCAGGTGGTCAGCTGGCCATCGGCCAGAGAACAGTGTTCTGGACAGGACTGGAGTGGCCTGCCCTGGAAGGCAGCGCCTCCCACAGATTGATTATCTGCACGGGAGAAGGGAAGAAGGGGGAGCTGCTCTGAGCCTGCTGCAAACCCCTGCGCGGCGGCGCTCTGCCAAGCCTTCTGGGCTCGGTTTACCGTGCGGGTTCTTTCTAACCGCCCTCGGCGAGAAGCTGCTTTCCAGCTGCTCAGTGGGGCCTTGCGCGCGTGCCACCAGCACCAGGAAAGCTGGATCCACATCCCCTCCACATTGTTCCACGGCTTCTCTTCCTCGGTCCATCCTCGCGCTCTTCCCTCGCCTCGGGTCCGCGCTCCATCTGCCTTCGGCAGAGACGCAGGAGGAGGCGCGGGTCCGGGCGAGTCTCTGAAGGACTTGTGCCCTCTGTCCTGGCACTGGGTTGATGGCAGTCTGGGTGGTCCAGAAGGGCAAGCAGGGTGTTCCCTTGGGAAAATGTGGGCAGAAGAGGGCCCTTCTGGGGAAGCACCCCAAAGTTCTGCCCCTCCCCTGCTTGGAGCAGGGCCTCGGGTGCCACGCGAGCCAGCGTGAGACGGGTTGGAGGAGGTCTAGAAGGCTCCTGGCACAGGAAGTGTGTCTCCTGAGACCCACTGAGGGTGAAGGCACCCCCTTTTTCTCCTGCCATTTTCCCAGCTGTGGGAATAAAGACTGGAGTGGCCCCTAGACCCTCTTAGTGAATCTCGAGACCTCGGTACCTCTCGTATCCTACCGCTATCCACATGCTGCGGTCCCCACGTGGGAACCTGGCTGGATCATTCAAGGGTCAGCCGCTTACCCCCAAATGCCATGACCTTACCTACTTCCACCACCAAAGAAGGCAGAACCAAGCCGTGAACAATGGGTCGTCCTTACTGGAGGGGTGCAGGGAGCCAGGACTGAGACCCCAGCCTCTGCCTCCTTCCCCAGGGCTCTCTGGGTGGCCCAGGCGACAGCTACACTCTTGCTGGAAGCCAGATCTGCACGGCCGTGGCGCCTGGCGACACTCGTTTACAATCTCACACATCATTTTTCTTGGAAGCAATCACATGCCTTTAAACATGTCATCGCTGTGGGTCTCTGATCGCCTGCCTCTTCCCTACGCGGGAGCCAGGTGGAGGTCTCTCTGTGGCTGAGGCTCGCAGAGCTGGGTGGCTGGGGCCACCTTCTGGGTTCATTTTGGCCCCACAAGCACCACTGGGTGGCTGAGTAAGTTGCGAACAAACCTCAGGGAAGGAGGGGAGGGGGCTCCTAAGCATGTGTGACATGAGGTTGGTCACACCCAGTAGGAAGGCAGACCACAGGCTACCATGTGATATCACAACTTGGAAAGAAGTGCTGCTAGTCTAAGTTAGACGGACCGAGACGGCAAAACAAAGCCCAGAGAGGAAGTGACGTGCCTGCCCCACCCACACCCGCCACACCCACTGGGAGCGTTTCTGGCAAGACAGGGCGTTCACTTGGGTGGTCCACACATTCAGGAGTGACCTGCTGGACTCTAACCACAGCGGAGACCTTCCCGTGTCCTCCTCCGTGCTCCTCCTGGGCACCCTTCCTGGAGCAGGTGGCCAAGCAGTAGACCTGCAGCCAGAGAGCCCGGCCCCCCACAAGCGCTCCAGACTTGGGAGGTCTCAAGCCCAGAATCAGAAGGAACCCGACTGGCAGGAGTGGCTTTCTCCAGAGTGAGCCTAGCAAGCAAGCCCGGTTTCTGAAGGCTCCCGGGCCGAGAGGCTCGGTGTTGGACGCCACGGTCGGCACTGAAGTGGGTCTCATCTTGGACACCTTCCCGAACCCCCAAGTCTTGTTCTCCAGCCCTTGTGTGACTCCTACAAAAGGCCCTCGCTTGTCCAGGGACCTTGTCAGCTTTGTCCTGGGGCCCCCTGCCTGTGCACTTCTGCCGGGTACTTCGGGTTTGACTTGTCGGCCAGCCCGGCCCACAGCGAGTCCCTGACCAGCTCGATGCTTGCAGACGTCGTCCTGGCCAGAGGCCCTGAGAAAAAGGCTGTGGGCTCCCGGGAAAGGGGTGGGTGGGTGATAGTGACGTAAGCCTCGCTCCCATCTCAGTTTAAGGACAGGGAGCCAGAAATCCCAGAGGACCAGCGGGTCCCGTGCCCAGACCCAGTGGGAAAGTGGTTCTTCGGACCACTCCGTGAGGGGGGTCCCCGTTTCTGTTTCCTTTTCTTTCCAAGTTTACTGGGGTGCAGGCTCGGCGCCCACCTTCCAGCAGAGACCCCGGTGGCGGCACTCGCTGCGGTATGGACTCGGGCCTCCGTGCAGAAACTTGGCGGCCAGCGGCCCGCAAAACCCCCCAGCCACCACCCCGCAAAGACGGCCGCCCAGGTTTCCCCGGCGCTCGGATCGCTCCTCCCGGCCGTCCCCGCCGCCCCAGTCGTCCGGGACACGGCCGGCCTCCCGCTCCCGCCCCGGCTGCAGACACCCGGCCCCAGAGTGCACCCCGCTCGGGCTCCGGGTGTCGCCCGGTTCCCAGCGCGCCGCGCCCGGCCGGCCCTCCCCACCGCGCGGCAGACCGGCCCCGCGCGCCCAGCGGCCGGCCGGGCGCGGCGGGCGCACGGCTCGGGTTTCGGCCCGCCCCCGGCGCCGGCGTGACCCCTCCTCCCGGGCGCGGGCGGGCCGAGCCCAGCTGGCCGGCGCCCCGCCCCGCGGCCGCGGCTGCGGGCGCTATAAGAAGGCGGCGGCCGCGGCGCGCCCTGCGCGGAGCCGGGAGCGCGATGGTCCGCCGCCGCGGCGCGGCAAGATGCTGGATGGGTCCCTGCTGGCGCGCTGGCTGGCCGCGGCCTTCGGGCTGACGCTGCTGCTCGCCGCGCTGCGCCCTTCGGCCGCCTACTTCGGGTAGGTGCCCGCGGCGGGCGGCCGCGCGAGGGCGGGCGAGGGCGGCGGGGCCGGGGCTGGGGCACCGAGCCCGGGCAGCGCCCGCCAGGTGCTTCGCGGGGCCGCCGGGTGGCTTGGAGTCGGCGGTCGGCGGCGGTCGGTGCGCGGGCCGGCGCCCCCGCTGCGCCCCGGGCTCGAGGGTCCAGAGTCCCCGACGGGCTTGCGCGGGGCTGCGGTCCTGCGTGACTCTGGAGTCCTCGCCGCCGCCTTAGGCCGCGGTGTTCCTGCCAAGAGGCTGGAGCCTCCCCGGCCCCTGCCCACCACCCCCCTTTCTCTCCTGGAGAAGTTAATTTAACAACAACAAAAAAACACGTACAAAATCCAGATGTTCCTTGCTCTGAGCCCCAAAGGGGGGAAAAAGCCCTCCGAGCTGGGGAAATTTATTTTTCTTGCGCCTTGCTTCTGGCGCCCGCCCGGGCCCAGCCCCGACCTCGGCCCTCGGGAGCGCGTCTGGGAGACCTGGCCCGGGCGGTGGACGCCGCCTCTGTCCCGTGGGGTCGTCCCCCGCGCTCGCCTGTCTCTGTACTAGCAGTTCGCTGAATGGTTGGTGCGTCTGTCTTCCTTCTTCCCTTCCTCCCTCTCTCCTGCCTTTCGCAGGTCTAGGATGCCCGAACCAGCGACCTTTAGAGGCACCCTCACGGTGCTTTGAGGGGCTGAGGTTGGGGGTGGCACCACCGCGGAAGGGAGCGCCCCAGCTTTCGGCGCCCTCCACGCTTCTTTCCCCTGCACTACCACTGGGACCGTTGGTCGGCCCTTCGGGTCGCCGCCCCGGTCTTGGGCGTCCTGGACTGCTCCTTGGGCCGACGCCCTTCGCCCGCCGGTCACCTGTTCCCTGCCTCTGGCCCGGGTGCCCCGCGCGCACGGCGTGGCCGGCAGAGGGCCTCGTTGGTCCAGGAATCTGGCACCCGCCTGGGCAGGGAGAGGCCGGCTGGGCCGAACAGCCTTGCAGGTGTATCCTGTTCTCAAAGAAAATAAAATATTTTCATGGGAAATTTTCCCCTTGTGTTTTTCGTTTTCCTCCTTGCTTCTCTCTGTTCCCGTCTCCTGAGTGTCTTCCAGCGTCAGTTCCATGTCTGGTTCTCACCTGCAGCCCCCGACGGGGGCGCTCTCCTGGCTTCCACTGTGGGTCGCGGCCCCAGGGCCCGGCCTGGCACATCCCTGCACACCATCTGTGCAGCCCTGAGCCTCACCCGCGGGCAGGAGGGAGGGCTGAGGACGGCCGTCTGGCCACAGGTCCACGGTGAGTCACAGTGCCGTCAGCCAGCTGTGCTCCCCCCACCCCCTGCCGGGCCAAGAGAGGGCTCACCAGTGGCGCATGCATGGGCCGGCGCGGTGCTCAGAGCACGGGGTCTCTGCTGTTGGCCCTGTGGCCCCAGGATTCAGTCTTGCAGATGAGGGGGTTAGGGGCCTGGCTGCTTTCAGAGGTATCTCTGTGCCTCGCGTCTTTTGAGCTTTGCTTGTAGGGATGTGTGGGCGCGCTCCGGTTTCCTGGCACTGGTGAGGCAGGTAGCCAGTGGCTGGTCCTGCTCTGGCTTAGATCAGTCCCTGCTCCAGGGCCACTTCAGCAAGGCCGAAGTGCCCGTGGGTGCTGTCCTAGGACGGCCAGCTCTGCCCAGGAAGGACCCTGATAAGTCAGAGGTGGGCAGAGTGGACACCTGCTTGAATCGAGGGTCAGGTAGCCCGGAGGACAGGCTGGCTGACCAGGGTCTCTCTGGAGTTGATTCTTGAGGGGTGTGAGTTGTGTTGGGGATACAGGACGTATGTCCACAAGTCCCACTCCAGCCCCAGCCAGAGGAGAAGATGGGTCCCCCGCCCCTAAAAGGGGAGGCTGAGCTGGCCGAAAGTAGGGGTGTCCTGGGGTGGGTGTCCCTCCCTAGTATGGCTGCAGAGGGAGCAGGGAGAAGGAGCTGGAATCTGGGGCTCTCCTCTCCCTTCCCCCTCTCCAAAGCTCTGCCTGGCACGGACACTCTCAGGCAGGAACGCGGCTCCAGTTACAGCCCAGGAACCCGAAGAGGAGAGGCTGGCCCGGGGAGGGTCACGTGACCACAGGAGCCTTCCCTGCACCCTCCCTACCCCCTCCCTGAGCTGCAACCCAAGCCTGGCCGCCCAGACCGCCCTTCCCTTCTAGAGGCCTCTGCCCACCCTGGCCCTCTCTGGCTGGCGACCAGCCACGGGGAGGGGGCTCCCCTCTCTTCCTCCCTTGGCTCGCCCTTCATCCCAGTTCCTTCGCAGGTGGCTATTCCATCAGTTTCTCCCAGAGCTGCTGCAGGCCTGGTCTGAGTTCCAGGCCAGCCAAGGTCACGTGCGGGCTGGGACACAGACCCAGGTCCTCCCCTGAAGGCTGTGAGGATGGTTTTCAGATTCTGACTTCCGTAACCTCAGTCTCTCAGGGAGGTGGCCTGAGACAGTGGGTCTCGGTACGGGCAGACTCCCTGTTGGGCTGCAGGGACAGGTAGAGGAAGAACCCAGACCCGGGGGGGGGGCAGGAGCAGCTTCTGTCTGAGCACCTTGCTCCCAAGCATCAGGACAGTCGCGAGCCTACCCCCCACAGAGACCTTTGGAAGTCAGGGACCTTCACCAGTTTCTTTAGAAGATGGGATCGTGTGTTGTAAACTCTAAGGCAAGTTTTCCTTTCCTCTCTTGCCTTTTAGCCTGATGCATCCCATATCCCCCAGGGGACATTTGTAAGTCCCCTCTGATAGGCATTCTGGGTGCTTGGGGCTGAGGGGCATCAAGCCCGATGTGGTTTTCTTTGTTATTGACTCTAACTGCATCCGAGCTCCGTGGTTTGGGGTGTATTCACTAGACTGCATAGCCATCACCGCTGTCCAATTCCAGAATATTCTCCTCACCCCAGAAACCTCATACCCACTCAGCAGTCACTCCCTGCTCCCCTCCCTCCAGCCCCTGGCAACCACTAATCTTCCTGTCTCCATGGATTTTCCTATTCTGGATGTTCCGTGGAAATGGAATCGAGTGCTTGTGGCCTTTTGTGTCTGGCTTCCCTCACTCGGTGTCATGTTTTTGGAGGTTCATCGTGTGACAGTGTGATTCACCGGTTCACTCCTTTTTATGACTGAGACAACTGCAGACACTTAAAGATATTTGGGTTGTTTCCAACGAGTGATTCTTTGTAAATGCTGCTGTGAGATTTTTTTTCCCGTCCACTGTAGCTAGCCATCCTAGTGGTGGAAAGCATAGCTCCCTGTGGGTTTGATTTGCATTCCCTTGTAGCTCTTGCATTGAGCACTTTTTTTTCTTCTTGCATGTGATTTGTTCTCCATTCTTTGGAAGTACATATCTGGAAGTGGAGTTGCCAGCCCAGTGGTAATTCTCTTTTCTACTTTTTAAGGAGCCGCCAGACTTTTCCCAAGCAGCAGTTATTTTACATGTTCCCACACTGTGCAAGAGGTCCACATTCTTGTTACCAAACATGTCCCAGTTTTCCTTTCTCACTGCAGCCATTCCACTTGTGTGAAGCACAACTCCTTGTTTTATTCTATTTTAGTGTGTGTATATGTGTGTAGAAGAGGAGGACATTGCGTATGTCTGTGAAGACCCAAGGTTGACTTCGAGAATCATCCTGGATTGTTTTACCTCCCTTTTGCCTTGCTCTGGGGTTTCCTAGGCGCTGCCCCCAAGGGCTAGAAGTACAGCAACTGCATTTCCACCTAGTGTTTGTACGTGGGATTTGGGGTCTGAACTCAGGTAAAGGCTTAACTTCTGAGCCATCTGCTCAGCCCCTCCTTGTGGGTGTAATTCGCATTTCCTTGGAGCATCTTCTGTGGATTTCTTGACCCTGTGAATGTCTTCTTTGGAGAAGCATCTATGTGTCTCCCTTGTCCTTTTATTAATCAGGTTGTTGGTTTTGTTTTGAGTCCTGAAAGTTCATTGCATATTCTGGATGTCTCCTGAGTCGAGAGATCTATTTCTTGGTGGTAAGCAAGCAGGCTGCCATCCCTGCGTAGAGATGGCAGTGCCCTCAGGTGCCTTTCCTGCACCCGCCCCCGCATCCCGGCAAGGTGTGTGTAGAGGGGTGGGAAGGGTTTTTGCCTATGTTTTGTGTGGGGCCCGACTCTGGGAGTTCAAGGGTCTGGCAGAGGAAGAACCCTGAGGTCGAGATAGCAGGGAGTGGCTGTGCTTCCCACCTCCAGTCTGGAGCGTGGCTGAGCAGCCCGGGGTTGACAGCTGCTTAGACAAGAGGGCCCCCTTACTGGGCCCCAGAGGGGTTGGAGAAGGCTGGACCGGTCCCAGTGTGGGAGGCTAGGTAAGAGGCTGGCAGATGCTTCCCGGAGAGCAATAGCTGGGAGCAGTCAGGGAAGAACACTGCAGCGAGGGAGTAGTCAGGGGCGGTGAGCTAAGTGGGTACGAGTTGGACCGGGAAATCTTGGAGGCTGTCACTGGGACAGGTGTTGTCCAAGGAGGATTCCAGCTCAGAACAGCTCAGGAGCCCACAGACGAGGAGACTGCAGGGACCAAAGGACTCGGACATGGCTGTTCAGGGCCGCAACGGAAGCCAGCAGGCTGGATCTGGAAGTCTGTGGCAGATATCTCTGCTGATGAGACGTCTTGGCAAAGAGTTGGGGGGAGACTAAGCGGTGAGCTAGGGTAGCTGTCATCTAGGCACAGGTGTCAACTTGACAGTTGAGGCTTTGAGCTCTGGGCACATTTGTGGAGAATTAATGGTTAAGCCCAGATCGAATCTGCAGGAGATTGTCTGGCTGATGGGGAAGACCCAGCCTATGGTGGGTGGGATTAGGCCCTGCAATAAATCACAGAGAGCTGGTTGAGAGAGTCGGCATCCTTGTGTACACTTGGCTAGACATGCTCTGGCAAGTAAGGATCGTCCCTCTCTCAGCCATTACATAGAGATGGTGTGGCCAGTTCCCTGGGCCCTGGTGTTGGTGCTGCTCTCCCGTCAAGCTGGACTGAGAACTGTAACCGGACTGTCGTAAAGAAATAAACCCCTGGTTCCCTTAAGCTGTGTGATGGTCATTTCTCAGCAACCATGCAGACGGACTGCAACAGGAGGGGAGCTCCCTAGGCCTGCAGGGAATGGGGGTGAAGCCAGCATCTCCTAGGTGCTTGAGCAACTACCCCAGAGTCGCTAGAGGAACCGGAGCTGCCTGACTTCTCAGCTAGCCATGTGGGCAGGTGTGGGAAGAGTCCTAGATGGGAGCTGGTCACCCCCATTCTGCATTGGCAGTTCGTTAGAACCTGCACTCCAGCCGCCTTGCCTGTGTGCAGCTCTGGATGAGTGCTCTGACTTGGCCCCCAGGTACACAGGCTCCCTTGAGTTCCCTGGGGGGATGGGAGTAGTGTCGGGCCGTGCGGTGGGGTTTGAGGTGAGGCAGACACAGCGCCACCTGGCTCCCGCAGCTGCGGAGCAGATGTCCTGCTCTTGGCCGGCGGCTGTCTGGACAGGGAGACAGCTGGCTAATCGCGCTCTTGTCCTTGCCGCATGCTCTGCCTCCTGCTGCTGCCGTTCCGGCGCCTGCCCTGGGCAGGACCCTGGTGGGTGCCAGGCAGTGCCTGGGTGGCCCAAGGCTTAGGCATCTCTTTCCCAAGCTTGAGTCTGTCTCTCCTGCCAGCTCTAGGTTTTGATCGTCATAGGCGAGGCATGTGGGTAATTTGTACCCTAGGAAAGAATGCACCAGTATAGCTTCCTCTTGGGGGGGACCCCGAACCCAGGAGGTCGATGAGCTGATAAGGGGCAGCCAGGCCCGCCTGGCTCCTTGCGGCCGGCTGCAGAAAGAGGACACCTGTTGACAGGCCTCCTTCGCCCACCCTCGCATCCAGCCTGCCGGGCACCCGCTGCCTTTGTGCATTGTGCCAGGTGCGGGTACCCAGTCGTGCCCAGTGGAGCAGTGGCTCCGACAGGAACAGTTGTTGTGGAGTTAGGAGGCTCCCGGCACGAGCCACACGTCCCTGAGGCACAGGAAGGCAGCTTCAGAGAATCTTCGCTGGGAAGCTGGGCAAAGTAGGTACCCGCCTGGCCTGCCATCTCTTCTGGATGACCCTGTGACACCCAGACACGCCCACCTTTCTCTTGGGCATGCAGGAGGGTCCCTCCCAAGTCTCATCTGAACTATGCATTGTGTGTCCCCAGCCTGCAGGCCCCCCAAATCCCCTGTGGGGCTCATGGTGCTCACTCTTGCTCTCCAAGCACCCCGCCTCACTGGGCTGCGATCCTGGCTTCAGCCGCACCGTAGCTTCTGGACCTTGCTCAGCAGAGGGAGGGCTGCCACTCCAAGTTCATGACCCCTGGCTGCTGCATCGCCTCACCTGCTAGTCTGTATATTGTGGGCCTTATGCAGCGTGCCAAGACCACCAAGAGGAAGGGTCTGTGTGCGGATGGCCGCCGCGCAGGCTGCAGTCGGGCAGCACGAAGGCACACCTGCAACCAGCCACCCAGGGGCAGGTGTCTGGGGCCAGCCTTGCTGTATCAGCTGATCTGAAGGACTCCAGACTGCTCTGCCCCCCCCCAGGTCCAGCCCCTCCGGTGAGGTCTCTGCTGGCCCCATGCCTCTGCCCGCAGGAGGAAACCCGGCCGCCCGGTTGGCAGCCCAGCACCTTGGGCCCGACCGCCGGACGAGGCGATGGAAAAGTCAAGCCACAAGCTTCGTTTGTTTTTCTTTGCGATACCTGAGGTCGGAGCAGCCAGGGGAAGTGGGCTGGAGATCTGGCCCGAAAGGAACAAGATGCTGCTAGAAGCTTCCAGAGCCTGAGGGTGTCAGGACTGGCCGTGTTGGTAGACGGGCACGTGTGGATTGAAGCCCCTGGTCACAGCCTCCTGCTCCTAGCTCAGCACGGGCCGGGCGCCGGGCACCAGGCACCGGGCACCCGGGCAGGAGTTATGTAGAGAGCGGCTGCTTTGCTGGAGTCCGTGCTCTGCCTGCTGCTAGTCTGGTGGAGGGGTGGGATCTAGGCCTGACCCTTTGCGAAGACTCTTGGGGCGCCGGGGGGGGGGGGTTGAGGGTCCCGGGCACAGGGACAACTCCTTCAGGAAACTGCTGTTTCCGTCTTCTTCGGAGGTCTAGTGCGCACACCACACCACAGTGAGGGTGCCACCATGATGGGTCTCGGGTGCGCACTGGGCGTGGTGGGTGCTCACTGCCCAACGGTCCCCAGAAGCCTGGTTCCCTTAGGACAGACGGCAGGCAGTGGGTGAGGGGCTGGCCTACATCCTGCCTGTCGTCCCCTTGACTCTGCCGCCAGTGCGTCTGGCACTCCTGTCACCAGCGTTGACCTGGGCACATCTGACCGGGCACACTGGAGCCCAGGCAGGCGGGTGTCCACCAAAGCAGGACCACGGGAGGACAGAGGGTTAATTGCAGCCCCGACTTTCGGCGATGGAATTTGTTTTGATTTTTGTTTCACACAGAAATTAAACGCTGTCTGGCGGGGCCGAGGTTTCCTCAGCTGGGCGCTGCGGCTTCTGGATCGGAACCTTTGGCTCCTTCTCCCTGGCCTGGGGGGCTGGTTCTGGGCAGGGTGGCCCAGCTGGTGCGGGTGGGGGAGACTGTGAGAACAGCTCTGGCGACCCACCCCCTGCCCTAGACTCACCCCCTGCCTTGCGGAGGCATGCGGGGAGGGGTGGTAGTGGGTGGCGTACTCCCACCGGGCTGTCCAGGGGCTGCGTGGCTCCCAGCTTTGGATGCTCCGAGAGGGCACCTGGTCCCTAAGCAGCCACTGCCTGGCTGCCTCGGGCCTGGCCCGGAGCCAGGAGCAGCTCCCTGCTCTGAGGGGAGAGACCGGAACTCCCAGCAGAGTTGGAGAAACCTCTGCTGAGTTCCTGCAGGTGGGCGAGGGGGTGGAATTCTTGGTAGACCACCTCCTTGCATCCGGGAGTCATCACTCACTACTCTGGCCAGCTTCCAGGACTCAGGGAGGGGTCCGTGTATCCTTCCATGAATCTTCTTTTTTTCAAATTTTTTTATTTATTATTTATTCAATTGTGCGTGTATGCATGCATGCGTGTGTGTGTGTGTGTGTGTGTGTGTGTGTGTGTGTGTGTGTGTGTACGTGTGTGTAGAACCATGGGCGAATTCGGGAACCACCATGGACGCCTTCACCTCCTCCGTGTTTACTCTGCCCCGGGATTCACAGGCTCCGCCCTACCAGGACCAGAAACGCAGGCCGCCCCCGCATCTGCCTGGCGTCTATACATGGGGTCTAGGATCCGAACGCAGGACCGTCTGCCTACAAGGCAGAGGCTTAACCCCTGAGCCACCTCTCCAGCGCCCATGAATCTTCTTTCAGAGCTGTTCATGGAACTTGGAAGAGTAGAGCTGTTGTGAATGCTCTGGTCACATGTTATCCAGCATTCTAGAATCTTCTTCCTTCTTTCTGGCTGGTGTTACATCTTCTGGGGTGGTTGTAGCTTGAGTGATAGGGAAGGGGTAGGTGTTATATGGGATGGGTCAGGTGGGGAGGGGTCCCAGGAGATCACTCTGGGCTTCTAGCCAAGCAAGCCACCTTGAATCAGCCTTGCTGTGGGCTGGGCTGGGGGCTGTGTCAGAGCCTGGTTCCATCTGGCTTTTCCCTGAGGCTTCATGGTCCCGGCCCGTCATTTAAGCCTCCGCGTGCTGCTTGCATGTGGAATGAACACACATCCCAGTAGTCAAGATGACAGCAGATGCTTGGGAACATTGGTGAGTGCAGGTTTCCAGTCTGCAGGAGCTAGCAGCAGCTGACGCTGTGTGCAGTGTTAGTATCTGTGCACGTGCCTGCGGTGCATGGGCACGTGAGGGCATGCAAGACTTGTGGGTCTGCCCTGGACTCCAGATGCGGCATTGTGGTGCAACCCATCACGCACTGCCTCTTGCCCCTCCAGGAACCCGTGTCCATTTGTCCTATTCTTTCCTCTCAAAAATCTGCCTTAATCCTCAAAAACAAAAAGAGTTGTGAGTTTATGCAGATATACATGTATGCACGCGTGTCCTTACGCTGCACATGAATGCTTGCATGCGTGTCCCAGTGCATACTTATGTATGCATGTGCATGTTGAGCGCTGGCATGGTGCATGTGCACACAGGGACTTAGCTTCGAGTCTCTCAAAGGCCAGTGTGATAAAGGGGTGTCTAAGGCACACAGATCACGAGAAAATGTTGGTGTGGCTTGCAGCCCGTCACAGGAGGAGGATATGGCAGAGGCCGGACCTGCCGAGGGGGACTCTCAGGGGAGACTTGTTCTGGGAATTGCTGAGTCTCACTGCAGTCCAGAAGCTGGCCTGGGCCGGGCTCTCCTGGTCCTGGAGAGCTGTGACCACAGGAGCTGGCCGCTCCCAGGGAGAGAGTTTCTGGAATCTGCCTGGGCCCCCTGGGTCCGCCCAAGCAAGTGACCATGCTCTGGTGTTTTAAAGTGCCAAGGATTTGCTCTCTCTTAATTCTGGATGCTACGTGTCTGACTACAAGATGTTGGTCCCTGCTGAAGCCTTCCATGCGGCTCCCTCCTGTCCCTCCAGCGCCTGGAGAGACTCCTGGTGCTCAGGCTGTGCGCCTCCCGCCCCTGCACCCTTCACGCGGCCTTCTCTGCCCCCGGGTCTCTACTTTTTCTTTGTGTGTGTGCACGCGTGTCTGCAGGGCCGCAGGAGTGTGTGTGCATGTATGTGGAGCCCAGAGCTGGCGGTCAAGTGTCTTCCTCAGTCACTCCCCTGGCTGAGGAATGCCACACTTACCTAAAGGAAAGAGGGTGGGGAGAGAATTACAACCAAAGCAGACGAGCTTGGCATATCCGCACAGAAAGAAACCACAAAAACTGACCTAGCAGTTTGGAAACAACCAAATAGAACCAGGGGAAAGCGCTGGTGACAGACAGATTGAGAAGCAGATTCGGAACAGCTGAAGGGAATTAGCACACTGGATGAGGGTCAGAAGAAATTATCCAGAGCCAGGGGAGAGGCAGACAGTGGAGAGAGAAGCCACCGCCCGGCAGGAAGGTCCCAGGGCGGGGAAGCAAGGGAGGTGACAGGCAGGGGGATGCGGCGCAGAGAATGAGGTGCACGCGGTGTCCTGACCTGCTGAAGCGCGTGCTGCCCCCCACCCCCCACCCCCGTCCCTGGACATGCAGAGCGCATGATCCCTGTGGGGGGACAGGTGAGAGACCCCGACTAGGGGGAAAATGCACCGGAGCATGTCAGTCACACCAGGTAGACAGACAGCGGACCAGGACTGACACTGGATGTGGGTGAGGGTGTCCAGGGGTCTTACACTTCAGGTGAGCAGAGGGGAAATTGAAAAATGCCCCAAAGCAAAAGGAAGGGCTAAAAAGAGACAGGCGTAGGGGTCGAGGAGACGGCTCGGTGGTGAAGCAGCTGCCGCGGAGCGGGAGGACCTGGAGCCCACAGAGGCCGGGTGTGGTCTGTGCGCCTGTGACCCCAGAGCCGTCTGTGACATGGAGCAGAGGGGAGAATTCCCCAGACGCTTATGGCCAGCCAACCCGGCACGCATGGCACACGGCAGACGAGACCCTTCCCCCAGCAGGGGGAGAGAGACCATGTGAGGCTGTCCTTGATCGACCGCCACGCATAGTCAGACACACAGGTGCGCGCCACACACCAGCACAGCGGGGGCTGAGACCCCCGACCCCAGGAAGCCAGCGCCAACGAGGGCTGTGTGTGGCTCTCTGAGCTTGACTTGGGCTCTGCAGAAAGTGACTGCAGCGTGGATGCCTTCAATGCACATGTCAGCGCTTGCGGTGAGGCTTGAAAGCATTGAAAAGAGACTTTCATCAGATGAAATGAAATGAGTGAATGAAAGCCCTGCTAGCCAAGTGCACAGGCGATCTTGGCAGACAGCGAGAAGGTCAGACGCCCTTTGCCTGTCGGGGCAGCAGAGGTCTAGGAAGTCGGTGAAGTGCTCACCCAGCCATTATACATGCCACAATACACGCAATACATGTGTGTAGAGTGTGTGACCATGAGATGCAGAACCAGGCCCAGTGCCCATCCACCAGTGAGCAGACAAGCAAAACATGGTCCATCCACACAAGGAAAGTTCCCCGGTACACAGGAAGGTGGTCTGACATTCCCTGCATGGTGCACAAACCAGAGCAACATGGCCAAGGAAACCAACCAACCACAAAGACAGTTGTCGCCTAATTCCACTTCCACCCAGGCAGGAGAACCAGGGGCCTCCAGGGGCTGTGGGTTGTTTCCGGGGGGTCTGAGGTAGAACCAGTGATCTCCAGGGGTTGTGGATTGTTTTCGGGGGGTCTGAGGTAGAACCAGTGATCTCCAGGGGCTGTGGGTTGTTACTGGAGGGTCTGAGGTAGAACCAGTGATCTCCAGGGGTTGTGGGTTGTTTCCGGGGGGTCTGAGGTAGAACCAGTGGTCTCTAGGGGCTGTGGGTTGTTACCGGAGGGTCTGAGGTAGAACCAGTGATCTCCAGGGGCTGTGGGTTGTTACGGGAGGGTCTGAGGTTTCTTTTCCCGGTGAGGGAAAAGTTGATGATTTAAGTATCTGTGAATACACAAAAAATCTAAGTTGGTAAATGTTGTGGTACGTGTTTTAAATCGCAATAAAGTTGTTTGAAGAGAAAAGAAAAGGCAGGAGAGTGGGGTGGGATCATTCTACCTGTGGCAACTTGGGTCTGGATGAAGTGCTGTGTAGGGATGGCGTGACGGGTCTGGATGAAGTGCTCTGTAGGGATGACGTGACAGGTCTGGATGAAGTGCTCTGTAGGGATGACGTGACGGGTCTGGATGAAGTGCTCTGTAGGGATGATGTGACGGGTCTGGATGAAGTGCTCTGTAGGGATGACGTGACAGGTCTGGATGAAGTGCTGTGTAGGGATGACGTGACGGGTCTGGATGAAGTGCTCTGTAGGGATGGCGTGACGGGTCTGGATGAAGTGCTCTGTAGTGATGACGTGAGTCTCATCTGAAGCTGAAGTGTCAATAGAGCTCTGAACAGAGAGCAGAAGAATCCCCAGAGGAATAACACGCAGGGAAAACTGTAGGCAAAATATCCCCATTGCAGTGATAGAATGCTGACCCAAGTCACTTCATCTCGTCGTCTTCCGCAAGAAGTGAACTCGGGAGCAAGGGCCTGATGGACTCATAGGTCCAGGTACTGTGGAGAGTCATGGGGGTAGGATGGTGGAATCACAGCGCGGGAGCAGAGAATAAAGAACCAGTGGTTGCTCGCTTATGCTCTTGTTGTCATGAACAGTCCCGGATCTCAAGCTCAGAGAACGGCCCTGCTAACCACGGACGGTGTATATATGCAAATCAAGCCGGTCCCTCTCAGTCCTGCCGGGAGGCCCACTCCTAGGTGTCAGATTGGCAGGACCATCACATCTTAGAAGACAGACCCCTTCTGACCATGTCCAGTTCTTCGGGGTTCACTCCCGGAAGTTCACAGAGTTCTGGGTCTCAGTACTGGATTTCTCTTCCTCCTCAGCAGACCAGGCCTACACTGCCAAAGATGCAGGAAAATATACACCCAGAGACATCAGCCTCCCCCGTGCGAGGGCATCCAGGTCCACCATGAAGTCCCAGAGCCACGGGCACGCCCGGCTCAGCCGCATGCACAGCCGAGTAGTGCTGGACTTCCCGGTGTCCCTCATGAGTGGCTTGGGCGAGCGGGCAGCACCTGGCCCAGCTCTTGCGTCTTCTCCCCACTTCCCTTTGGGTTTGTCCTGTAGCCAGGATGCATCTGAGTGACACAACGTGGGAGGGGAACTGTGTGGGAAGGGGCGACCTGACTGTGGCTGTCTTGATGCCAAGCTGTCAGAGGCTCTGCCGTGTCCACAGTGCCGTGCAGGCCAGCACAGTCCTTTGTGGGCCGTGGGCTGTGGTGATGTGGGCTGGGAGGCCGAATCCCAACTGCTCTCACTGCCACAGAGGCAGGAAATATTCTGCACCGGAGCTGTGGCGTCACTGCAAACCGAAGGAGTCGAGTCATCGTGGAGAACAGTACGCAGGCGCCGCAGAATCTAAAACACAGGCAGCAGCACCGCCTCTAGCTGTATCCCAGGAGACCAAGCCGTGTGTCCCAGAGATACCTCCACTTCTCGGCCACACTGTTCATTATAACCAAGAATAAAACAACCTAAGTGTACATCGGCTGCACAAGATAAAGCAGGCACGGTGTATATATGCAGTGGGCACTACTCAGCTTCAGAGAGAAATCTTATCATCGTAATAACATGGGTGAGTTTGGACCTCATCTGCCATTTCTTCGAGCTGCCCGGAACCCCCCCCCAGGACTGGCCGTCTTGACAACAGTGGTACCTGGGCGCTCTGCTCTCTGCCTTTTGCCTGCCCTTGTTCTGCCCTGCTCCTGGGGTTGGCTGTCCCCACGGGCAAGGTGACTTCTCACTACAGCTTCGACTTGCATCTCCCTGGGGACGCGGGACGGTGAGCATCATTCTCGCACCTGTTGGCCACTTGATGTGCATGTCTGCTTTGGAGAACTCTTCTCTTTCCCCCAGTTTTCATGTGTATATGCGTGTGTGGCACACGTGTATACTTGTGTGTTCACATGTCTGGGGGGTTCACGTGTACGTGCGTGCACGTGTGTATGTGGGACCAAAGATGACTGTGAATCACCCCGACGGGACTGCGCTAACTTCTTTTTGCTCTGCTGGGATTTCCCAGGTTCCGTCTCACAGAGTCGGAAATACAGGTTGCCGCCATTTCCGCTTGTCACTTTCACATGGGATCCAGTCCGAACTCAGGTCCTTCTGCTTTCAAGGCAGCGGCTAACCTCAGCCATCCCTCCAGGCCCGCCCAGCATTTTACATGACATCCAGGGATCCTTTTGCTCTTGCGGCGAGTGCTTTAAGCACTAGCCGTCTCCCCAGGCCTGGAGAAGCTCTTTCCGCCTCTCGCCTGGTTTTAAGGGCTCAGTCCTTGCTGCGTTGCAAGCGCACCCACGTGCTACGGCTGCACTCGCCCCTGCTCTGGGTTGGTTTGGAGAATCTTCCTGTCCTGCAGTTGTGTCTTCACTCAGACCTCCGCTCCTGACATGCCTCAGTTTCTCTTTTTGCCTATGTTGCCTGTGCTTTTGGAACTGTGTGTTTAAAAAAAATCAGTGGTTTCCTCTGAGAGAGGAGGAGAGGGAAAGACAGGTGTGCACGCCTGTGCCCGCAATGGGAGGTTGGCAGGACGGCCGTGTCTTCCTCTGCGCTCTCCGCCCTGTGGCTTTGAGACGGTCTCTCCATGCAATGGAAGCTCATCGTAGGCTGACTGGCTGCAGGCGCGCCACACTCCCCTGTCTCTACCCTGCAGTCGCTGGCCTGTGCACTCACAACTGGTTTCTATTTATCTACTTACTTTTCGCGTGCGCGCGTGTGTGAATGTGCCAACTGGAGGGCACTTGTGTGTGTCTGTGGAGGCCCAAAGGTGATGTTGGGAGCCATCCCCGAGTGTTCTGCCGCCTCATTGCTTTGCTCTGGGCTCCGCCTTCCAGGGACAGAATTGTGAGCCTCTGCCGTTTTCCACCCAGTGTTTTTGCGTGGGTTCTGGGGAACTGAACTCACATCCTTTGGCTTGTAAGGCAAAGACTTCAATCCCTGAGCCAGCTCCCCAGTTTCCTGGTTTTTATTTCTAACATGAGTACCATGGATTTTAACTCATATTCTTATGCTTACAGAGCAAGTACTGTTACCTATTGAACCATTTTCCCAGCCCTGATTTTTTCTTTCCTTGAGATTTGTTTTTGTATACTCCAGGCAAGCCTTGAACTCAACTGTGTAGCTGTGGATGGCCTTGAACTTCTGGTCTTTCTGCCTTTACCTCCCAACTTTTGAGATCATAACTGTGCCCACCATGTCTGACTTGATCAGTGCCAGGGCCGGGGCTTTGTGTCTCTCTGGCAAGTAGTCTTTTCACTGAGGTGTGTCCCTGGTCCCTATTCAGCCATTTTAATTGACGCGTATGTGCGCGTCAAGATGACAGTCTCGCTTGTAGACTTGCAGAATTCGATAGAAATGAGCACGCTGAGAATGACGCATAGCACGTAAAGATTGCAGAGAGGAAGGCAGGTGAACTTGGGTCGATCAGAAGACCATGTGGGGTGGGCGGAAGAACCCGCCTGGAAGGATGCCCGTGCCCAGCTGGGTAGCTGTGCCGAGTTGTGTTGAGCTGTGCAGCTGACTGTCTGCCCGTATCAGGCAGACTCCCACCCGGCTGGATGGCAGCTGCATTGAGCCTGACGGCAGGTGCTCTGTGTGTGGCGAGCAACTGGTCCTGTGGGCAGGGTTTGGGCCATGTTATGCCAGGCCTCCGGGGGCACCGTCCGGGCTGCAAGGCCATGGCCTCTGGGTGGCCAGTCACACGTGCAGGGCCGAGGGGAGCACGGGCTGCAGGTCCTCATCACTTGCCGCATGTTTGTGAGAAGCCATCTGTACCCAGCGGCACAAGCTGGGAGAAAGGGCGTGCTCCCCCTTCCCTGGGGCCTGTCTCCCCCCCCCCCCCCCGTCTCCAGGCCTGACTGCGGCCACCGGGCACTGCTGTCTGCCACACCCATGGGCTCAGGGTTGCTCATTGTCAGGGCCACTCTGCATTTTGTGAGACTGTGGCATGCAGCCTTTTCTACTTTGCCTGTGTGTTCATCTATCGACACTATCTTCTGTCATCTGGGAGGACCACGTGGGAGGACCATGTGGCACAGTGACCTGAGAAACCTACGCCAAGTCATAAGCCAACAGTGCCAGGAGTATCCCTTGTCTTCTGGCATCCCGGCCTAGGCCAGCCCACGCCTGTCGCTCAAAGTGCTGGCCTGCAGCAGGCGGGATGTAGGCCGTACCGTAACCTCCAAGCATTCTCGCTCTGCGCAGGGTCCCAGTGCCAGCTGCCGAGTCGCTTCATGCTGCAAGTGCCGCCCAGGACAGGGTAGAAAGCAAGGACTCGGCATTCTACCAGATTTCTGCCATTACTGCACCACTGTAAAGTTGAACCAGGGTAGACAGGACAATCCATGGTTTCTCTCTTCTTGCCCCTGTTCCTCACTGAAGCTGTCTGGGCTATGAGCCCTTCTGGGCAGCTGCGAGGCATGCGTCCTCGCCTTCTCTTGCCCTTGCTTTTGATGGGATCTAACCCGCAGCCTCCGTGTTTGAGGGCCCGAGACTTAGAATTGTCAGTGTGAACTTACTTGGTGGACAAGGTCTGCACTTCACAAGCTCCCAGAGGTGGGGGAGACTTTCTGCTAAGACCCTCCTTCTAAGGGTCCCCAAGCCTTTGAACACAAGTTCTAGGATTCTTTCAGGCTCCTTTGAACATAAGTTCTAGGATTCTTTCATGCTCCTTGGAGCACAGGTCCCAGGTTCTATTAGGTTCTTGGAGCACAGGTCCCGGGTTCCGTTAGGCTCCTTGGAGCACAGGTCCCGGGTTCCGTTAGGCTCTTGGAGCACAGGTCCCGGGTTCCGTTAGGCTCCTTGGAGCACAGGTCCCGGGTTCCGTTAGGCTCCTCCGGCGCAGGAAGCCTCTCCAACCTCACGAGTTCCCAGCTGACAAGTGTCTTCTTCCCAAAGGCCCCGCTCTTCCCCTGTGTACTCTGAGACCCACTCCTCCCCTCTGTACCCCAAAACCTGCCTTCTTGTCTGAACCCCAAGACCTGCCTTCCTCTCTGTACCCCGAGACCTGCCTTCCTCTCTGTACCCCAGACCTGCCTTCCTCTCTGCAATCCCGATGTCTTGCTCCTCTCTTCTGCTTTCTAGAGGCTGTCCCCCTCCTTCTTTACCCCCGCCCCCCAGTGGAAACTCTACCCAACAAGGTAGGTGTTTTCTTGACCCCTGCGTGGGGCTTGTGAAGACTGCTAGCTGCCGAGAACTTTCACCTCCACAGTTTTGAGGTGCAGATGAGAAGGGTCGGGAGATTGTTTACAGCGCTGCTCCTTGTGGGGAAGACTCTGGCCTTGTCCATATGCAGGCGGCAAACTCTCCTGTGGAGCAAAGACTGGAGGTGGCCGTGCTGCACCTGTGGAGCAGACTTGAAGCGCTCGTGCTGCACCTGCAGAGACTTGAAGCGCTCGTGCTGCATCCCTCCTGGGGATGACCTCCCAGGGATGACTCCTGGGAATAATGACCCTCCTGGGGATGACCTCCTGGGGATGACCTCCTGGGAATAATGACCCTCCTGGGGATGACCTCCCGGGAAGGACCTCCGGGGATGACCTTCTGAGGATGACCTCCTGGGGAGGACCTGTGGACCTGTGCCAGCAGTGGGCCGTCTGGCCCTACAAGCAGGGAGTCAAAGCCTTGGTGGGGCTGACTTCTGGGGTGTGCAGGGAGCCTGCCCGTCCAGGGGTCGGCCTGAGGATGGAAGACTATCCAACTGCACAGGTCTCCAGACTGGTTGCAGGAGGCGCTAAGAGAGTCCTCAAGCTTCATGGGGTGGTGGCGGGGAGAGTGTGGCATAGTGTGGGGTCTTCCTCTGCCTGGGCTGGCATTCCCAGCAACAAGGAAGCTGCGTGGCTGCTGGAGCCCATACCTGACCAGTCCGTGGAGGCCGTGGGGTGCACAGGTCCCGGCGTCCTGGGTGCACAGAGCAGGCAGGGAGGCCTTCCACCCCAGCCTCGTTCTCTCTGGGTTTGCTGGCCGCACCACACTGGCTCCGCTCTGCTGCTTCCACTGTCCCCAGGGAGGCTGCGAGCCGCCCCAATCCCGGATAGTCCTCTCCAGCCGGGGCTCACTCCGCACCCTGTGTCCCCAGGCTGACGGGCAGTGAGCCCCTGACCATCCTCCCTCTGACGCTGGACACCGAGGCAGCTGCCCAGGCGCACTACAAGGCTTGCGACCGGCTGAAGCTGGAGCGCAAGCAGCGTCGCATGTGCCGCCGGGACCCGGGTGTGGCCGAGACGCTGGTGGAGGCCGTGAGCATGAGTGCGCTGGAGTGCCAGTACCAGTTCCGCTTCGAGCGCTGGAACTGCACCCTGGAGGGCCGCTACCGGGCCAGCCTGCTCAAGCGAGGTGAGCCCCGCCCCTCAGCCCCACCCCAGCCCTGCAGCCCCGCCCCTCACCCCCCAGCCCTGTAGCCCCGCCCCTCAGCCCCAGCCCTGCACCCCTTCCCCCACCCCAGCCCTGCAGCCCCGCCCCTCAGCCCCAGCCCTGGAGCCCCGCCCCTCACCCCTACCCCAGCCCTGCAGCCCCGCCCCTCACCCCCCAGTCCTGCAGCCCCGCCCCTCACCCCAGCCCTCCAGCCTCCCTCACCCCCAGCCCTGCAGCCCCGCCCCTCACCTCCCAGCCCTCCAGCTCGGCCCCTCACTGTCAGCCCCGCCCCTCACCTCCAGCCCTGCAGCCCCGCCCCTCACCCCCAGCCCTGCAGCCCCGCCCCTCACCTCCAGCCCTGCAGCCCCGCCCTTCACTGTCAGCCCCGCCCCTCACCCCAGCCCTGCAGCCCCGCCCCTCACCTCCAGCCCTGCAGCCCCGCCCCTCACCTCCCAGCCCTGCAGCCCCGCCCCTCATCTGCCAGCTCCGCCCCTCACCCCAGCCCTGCAGCCCCGCCCCTCACCCCAGCCCTGCAGCCCCGCCCCTCACCCCAGCCCTGCAGCCTCCCTCACCCCCAGCCCCGCCCCTCACTGCCAGCCCCGCCCCTCACCCCACCTGCAGCCCCGCCCCTCACCCCAGCCTGCAGCCCCGCCCTCACCCTACCCCAGCCCTGCAGCCCCGCCCCTCAGCCCCAGCCCTGCAGCCCTGCCCCTCACCCCTACCCCAGCCTGCAGCCCCGCCCCTCACCCCCAGTCCTGCAGCCCCGCCCCTCACCCCAGCCCTCCAGCCTCCCTCACCCCCAGCCCTGCAGCCCCGCCCCTCACCTCCCAGCCCTCCAGCTCCGCCCCTCACTGTCAGCCCGCCCCTCACCCCCCGCCTGCAGCCCCGCCCCTCACCCCAGCCCTGCAGCCCCGCCCCTCACCCCCAGCCCTCCAGCCCCGCCCTTCCCTGTGTACAGGTGGGTGGTGGCACGTGACTCATGGCCTCAGGCTCAGGGCAAATCTTCCTTTCTGTCCCTCTTCCCACTGGGAACGGGGATACCTTAAAATTTGGGGGATGGAGGGACTAAGCTTGTAACTCAGTGGTGAGACACTTGAGGCTCAGGCTGGGTTTGGCTCTGGAGTCAGGCCGTGAGGCTGGGGAACCTGCAAAGAATCTCTGTCCACCAAGCCAGAGCTGCCAAAACAGGTTAACTCCCCAGCAAGCCCCAAAGCACTGCGCACCAGCCCCTCCTGCCCTCCAGGTGCCAGCCGCCAGTGCCCGTGGGCTCAGTACCCCACAGCTCT
Source organism: Typhlomys cinereus (assembly GCA_023101885.1). Taxonomy (NCBI): domain Eukaryota; kingdom Metazoa; phylum Chordata; class Mammalia; order Rodentia; family Platacanthomyidae; genus Typhlomys; species Typhlomys cinereus. The sequence goes on along the minus strand of JALPQD010000590.1, from coordinate 917,678 downwards.
GCCTAACGCATCAATGTAAAGCTGGCAAGCAGGTTGCAGGGTGGGGCCCCCGGCCTTCCTCACTCACTGCTTCCGTCCCAGGCTTCAAGGAGACAGCCTTCCTGTACGCCATCTCCTCCGCGGGCCTGACCCACGCGCTGGCCAAGGCGTGCAGCGCGGGGCGCATGGAGCGCTGCACTTGCGACGAGGCACCTGACCTGGAGAACCGCGAGGCCTGGCAGTGGGGCGGCTGCGGAGACAACCTCAAGTACAGCAGCAAGTTTGTCAAGGAATTCCTGGGCAGGCGGTCAAGCAAAGACTTGCGAGCCCGTGTGGACTTCCACAACAACCTCGTGGGTGTGAAGGCAAGCAGGGCGTGGCAGGGGGCGCAGGGCGTGGCAGGGGTGCAGGGCGTGGCAGGGGGTGCAGGGCGTGGCAGGGGGCGGGTGAGGGCAGTGGGGCAGAGGTGGACAGGAGCTGGACTCCTGGGAGCGGTGGGGCTGGGCCAAAGCTGGGCGTGGGACCCAGAAAGGAAGGGGTCAGGAGGAGGCAGGGGCCCCGGTTCCAGCCATGCGGTGACAGCCAGGCCTGGATTCCCACTTCCCTGTGGACAGTCATGGAGTGTGTCTTTGGTACTCCAGGGCGGGGGTCCTACCTCGTCAGCGTCTGTCCCTAGAGAGCCAAAGCCCCTGGCTTGCCAGGGAAACCTGTAGTCTCCTCACTATTGAGAGCACAGCCGACATAATAAACAGGAGGTCCCCAGGAAAGGCAGGGGCTGCAGGACCCATTTGGCCAAGACAGGGAGGGATGTCCCGTTCTGTCTGCGGACAGGAGCGGTGCGAAGGGCAGAGCCCAGCTTCAAGAGCAAGCTTTGCCGTGGGCCTCGGGGGTGGCGAGCTGCCGGCAGGGCCTCCTGACTGTCCTGTGTGCTGTTTTCAGCCCTGAAACTCCTAGAGGTCCACTGCCGAAAGACCCTCTTCCTGCCTACATGTGCCTGAGTCCTCCACCCGGTCCCCGAATGACTGAAGTCCAGTCTGGGCCTGGAGGGCCGATGCGCCCCCCCATACCTCCTTCCCCGACTCTGGGTCCTGTGTTTGAGGTTAGAGCCGTCTCTCTGAGCTCACAGCTACTGAGAAACGGGCATTCTGAAGTCCTGTGCACTCTCCTTGCTAGAGCATGATTTTCCACCAGAGCCTTCTCAGGCCAGGGCTGGGGGCAAGATGGCCGGGAGGGAGGGTCCAACCCCTAGGCTACACTGTCCCTTCTTTCCCGATGGCCCCTCCCTCTCTCTCTGCTTGGCCCTTTGAGCCGTTAGTGAGAAGTCGATGTGTGAATGCGCCCAGCTCACCGCTCTGGCGGCAGCAGCATTTTAATTAAATCTGTCCGGGTTTCTTAGCAAAACGTGGCTGAGTGGGGCTCTCGGGTTGCCCGGCAGGAGGGTGGGGAGGTGGCTACATTTCTTACCCCTGTGGTGCGGCCAGCCTAGGAGCTGAGGAGCAGTTCACAGCCCACCTGGGAAGGGGCGTCCCCTCTCTGACGCGCCTCTGCCCTGCACATCTACCAGAACCCTGTGGGGCTTAGAATTCAGACGGGGTCTCTCAGGGGGGCCTTGAGTCTGGGAGGGGAGGGCCTAGCCGGGGTTCCGTGGGCATCTTACCAGACCTGGGATTTTCTCAGTACTTGGGAACCCAGCAAGGATTCAGCTGTGCCCACTTCTGCGTGGGGTGGCTCAGTGAAGGGCACAGCCTCTCCTGGGGAGTCGGCCCTGGAAGCCCCCCAGATTCTTCTTAGAAGCTACTTTAGCCCAAGTATATGTCTCCTCCCCTCGAGCATCTGTGCTGTTCCCCAGCAGGCTGACCACGTAGACCACGTGTGTGGGGGACACGATGGACACAGCACTGGGGGAGGCCTTATCTGTCCGGTGTGCACAGCGCCGAGACCAGACGCAGAGACTGGTAGTGTGGATGAGCATAGACCCCCAGCGGACAGGATGTGTGTCACCGGGTGCAGGCCGTTCTGTGCCACAGAGGCTCCCGTCCTGCCTGTAGGGCCTCCGTCCAGGGAGTCCTTGACTCCTCAGGGGACAACGGGTCGCTGGCTCCAGTGCTGCGCGGTGCTGACCCCTGCTGGCCGGGCTCGGTGAGGGCTGTTGGCCCCGCTGGCCGGGCTCGGTGAGGGCTGTTGGCCCCGCTGGCTCCAGACTCCTGTCCGGCACACCCACTCCTCACGCGCCCCTTCCCCCTGCAGGTGATCAAGGCCGGGGTGGAGACCACCTGCAAATGCCACGGCGTGTCCGGCTCCTGCACAGTGAGGACCTGCTGGCGGCAGCTGGCGCCCTTCCATGAGGTGGGCAAACACCTGAAACACAAATACGAGACAGCGCTTAAAGTGGGCAGCACCACCAACGAGGCCACGGGCGAGGCCGGGGCCATCTCTCCGCCACGGGGCCGGGCCTCGGGGTCCAGTGGAGGTGACCCCCTGCCCCGTACACCGGAGCTGGTGCACTTGGACGACTCGCCCAGCTTTTGCCTCGCTGGGCGCTTCTCCCCCGGCACTGCCGGCCGCAGGTGTCATCGTGAGAAGAATTGTGAGAGCATTTGCTGTGGCCGTGGCCACAACACACAAAGCCGGGTGGTGACGCGGCCTTGCCAGTGCCAGGTGCGCTGGTGCTGCTACGTGGAGTGCAGGCAGTGCACGCAGCGAGAGGAGGTCTACACCTGCAAGGGCTGAGCCCCCGGGCCCCCAGCCCTGCACGCTGCACGCAGAGAGAGGAGGTCTACACCTGCAAGGGCTGAGCCCCCGGGCCCCCAGCCCTGCACGCAGCGAGAGGAGGTCTACACCTGCAAGGGCTGAGCCCCGGGCCCCCAGCCCTGCACGCTGCACGCAGCGAGAGGAGGTCTACACCTGCAAGGGCTGAGCCCCCGGGTCCCCAGCCCTGCATGCTGCACGCAGAGAGAGGAGGTCTACACCTGCAAGGGCTGAGCCCCGGGCCCCCAGCCCTGCACGCAGCGAGAGGAGGTCTACACCTGCAAGGGCTGAGCCCCGGGCCCCCAGCCCTGCATGCTGCACACAGAGAGAGGAGGCTCTACACCTGCAAGGGCTGAGCCCCCGGGGCCCCCAGCCCTGCATGCTGCACGCAGAGAGAGGAGGTCTACACCTGCAAGGGCTGAGCCCCGGGGCCCCCAGCTCTGCACGCAGAGAGAGGAGCTCTACACCTGCAAGGGCTGAGCCCCGGGGCTCCCAGCCCTGCACGCAGCGAGAGGAGCTCTACACCTGCAAGGGCTGAGCCCCGGGGCCCCCAGCCCTGCACGCTGCACGCAGAGAGAGGAGCTCTACACCTGCAAGGGCTGAGCCCCGGGGCCCCCAGCCGTGTTGTGCGGCTGTGGCATCGTGAGAACACTGTACCAGCGTGGACTGAGTCCCTGGCTGGGCCACCTGCTGAGGGGTGGAGCCATGTGCAGTGCAAGGGGTCTTCGCTGGCAGAGTCCTGCAGGTGCAGATAGCCCTGCACCTGCACGGAATGAAGGCTGCTCCAGCACGTGGGGCCTGGTGTGAGCACGTGGGGCCTGGTGTGAGCACGTGGGGCCTGGTGTGAGCACGTGGGGCCTGGTGTGAGCACGTGGGGCCTGGTGTGAGCACGTGGGGCCTGGTGTGAGCACGTTGGACCTGGTGTGAGCACGTTGGGCCTGGTTGAGCACGTGGGACCTGGTGTGAGCACGTGGGGCCTGGTGTGAGCACGTGGGGCCTGGTGTGAGCACGTGGGGCCTGGTGTGAGCACGTGGGGCCTGGTGTGCACTGGTGTTGGCCGTCTCGCGCTAAGGCCTCGCCGTCCCTTCTGCTTGTGCCTTGGCGCTTCCTCCCTCTGACCCGAGAGCACTGCAGAATGCTCTCTGAGTTGTCTGTCCCCGGCACCCCAGGCCTTGAGTGCAGCCCTTGTCAGGACCAGGGTGCTGATCAGCCCTCCCTGCCTGCGGCTCCCTCTGTCCCCACGTGGGGGCCGGGTCACCGCCACCTGCGGGAACCAAGCTTGGTTCAGTGCAGAGCTGCTGATGCCAACACTGTCGTCAGAGAGCCAAACCACTAGGGGGGGCAGCTGCTCACCTCCGGGGCCACGCAGGAGGCGCGCTGGCCTCGGACCTTGAGCACTTCCTAGGGTATCAGTGACTTTTAAATTATTGTTATTATTTAACTAATATAGTAATTGTTATTTCCTCGTCTCCTCATGTCCCTCTGACCTGTCCGTGGCCCAGCCAAGCTGACGGGGAGGTCTGTGCCTCCCGCCCCCCTTCCCCGCTTGCTCTGCTTTGAAACCACTAAGTCAAGGTGATGCTAGGAAAGGAAAGGAGTGGGTCTGGTCTCAGCCCCCGGCTTCTAGAAGCTGCCTCGCCCCAGCTCCCCGACAGGTACTTGGCAGTCCCGAACTCGGCCCCTGCTCAGGCACCGGGGGCTGTGCATGCAGATTCAGGGGCTACTGGTGCTCAAAGCACGGGGGTGGTGATGCCTTCTGAGTGGCCACGAGGAGGCCACGCTCGCTCCGTGGCATTGCGGGACACACGCAATGTGACGCTGAGGGGGAGGTGGCCATCCTGAGCTGTTTAGTTTGAGTGGGTGTGTGTGGATGTGTGAGTGGGTGTCTGTGGATGTGTGTGAGTGTGTGGATATGTGTGTGTGAGTGGATGTGAGTGAGTGGACGTGAGTGTGTGTGGGTAGATGTGGGTGTGTGTGAGTGGATGGGTGTGTGTGTGCGTGAGTGGGTGGGGGTGTCAGGATGGGTGTGTGTGTGTGTGAGTGGATGGGGTGTGGATGGGGATGTGTGTATGTATGTGTGGATGGGGTATGAGTGGGTGGGGTGTTAGGACTGTGTATGTGTGTGTGTATGGGGGTGTGGGTAGATGGGGGAGAGAGTGGATGAGGGTGTCAGGACGTGGGTGTGGGTAGATGGGGGTGTGAGTGTGTGTGTGTGTGTGAGTGGGTGGGGGTGTCAGGACATGGGTGTGGATGGGGATGTGTGTGTGTGGATGGGGGTGTGGGTAGGTGGGGTGTGGGTGGATGGGGGTGTCTGCACGGGTGTGTGTGTGTAAGTGGGTGGGGTGTGGATGGGGATGTGTGTATGTGTGTGTGGACGGGGGTGTGAGTGGGTGGGGGTGTCAGGACATGGGTGTGGATGGGGATGTATGTGTGTGGATGGGGGTGTGGATGGGGATGTGTGTGTGTGGATGGGGGTGTGGATGGGGATGTGTGTGTGTGGATGGGGGTGTGGGTAGATGGGGTGTGTGTGGATGAGGGTGGGGGTAGGTGGGGGTGTGGGTGGATGGGGGTGTCCGCATGGGTGTGTGTGTATGGGTGTGTGTGTGGATGGGGGTGTCAGAACATGGGTGTGGATGGGGATGTGTGTGTGTATGGGTGTGTGTGTGGATGGGGGTGCGGGTGTATGGGTGTGTGTGTGGATGGGGGTGCGGGTGGATGGGTGTGTGTGTGGATGGGGGTGCGGGTGGATGGGTGTGTGTGTGGATGGGGGTTCGGGTGGATGGGTGTGTGTGTGGATGGGGTGTCAGAACATGGGCGTGGATGGGGATGTGTGTGTGTGTGTGGATGGGGTGTCAGGACAGGGTGTGGGCACGTTGAGCGGACAAGATCAGCATCCAGTTTGGTTTCTGCACGGTGAGTGTTTGGCTCCCAGGATGCTGACCCCTAGGCCTGTGCTTGTGGGAAGCTGGTAGGTGAGAGGTGGGTGTGGTCAGGTGGCAAGCAGGAACTACTGAGCAAGGAGGGGCTCTTGGAGCCCCCAGAGTCCAGGTGCCCACGTGGGCATTAAAGAAAACCTATCGGTGTGGATGTGGGTTTCTGTAAGTACCAGAGTTGTCCCGTGGTTCAGTGACAGCCCACCGATAAATGCTGCGCCTGCAGGATGGGGGTGCGGGTGGCGCTGTGCTTGGCGTCTGGCAGGTGGGCTGGGGTTGTGGTGGTCGGAGGGCAAGAGGCAACGCTGTTTTCTCCGGCATTTGTACCAGGGCACCGTGTGGCAAGCCCAGACATGCTGACCCTTGTAGATGAGAGCTCTGCCTCTGTCGCAGCTGGCTCAGAGGAAGAGCGTGTTTATAGAATACCACATTAGCTCTATGTCCTCAATATTCAGACAAGTATTCGTTAAAACAAGGCAGACCGAAAATGTCTGCCAGCTGTTTGTTTCTGTATAAATATATAGTAGAATGTCTTTCCGGGTAAGAAGCAACTCCTGTGGCGGAGCCTTGCCTGCTTCTCTCCCATGGGGCAGCAAGTAGCTGCCCCTCGTCCCCCAGCAACCGGACACCCACTCCCACCAGCCGCCCTGGGGGACTGGGCCGGAAGCTGGCTGCTGGCTGGCGGGGCGATGGACACGAGCCAGCCGTGCTCCGTGGAGTCTTGTGCAGCTTGTGATTTCTCTACCTCATCTGTGTGGCGAGTAGGTGTGAGCCCGAGTGACTGCGGAGAATGTATTTATTTAACGGCTCTGTATAACGAAACCAGAGGCAAATGGAAACACTAAATAAATGTATTTTAAATTATAGTCAACTCAGCCTGCTGCCTTCATAGGGGTTCTGGGGAGAAAATAGGAAAGGAGATGTGGGGAGGATTCTGCAGAAGAGGAAGGAGGAGAAGACAGGGGACGAGGAGGAGGGTTGGGAGGAGGAAGGAAGGGAATGTAGGGAGGGTGGGAAAGGAGATAAGGGAGAGGAGGAGGGAGAGAAGATGGGGGAAACGAGAAGGAGCTTCTAAGGAGTGGGCAGACTGCAGAGGGCAGGACAGACCCTGGACAGAGGACCCGGCTGGGGGCTTTTGCTAATCCCAGAAGGACTGGCGACCTTAGTGAGCATCCTGACCCCTGGCGCTCTCCCTCTTTCTCTCTCTCCCTCTCCCTCTCTCCCTCTCTCCTCCCTGTCTCTCTCCCTGTCTCTTTCCCTCTCTCCCTCTCTCTCTCTCCCTCTCTTTCCCTCTCTCTCTCTCTCTCTCTCCCTCTCTCCCTCTCCCTTTCTCCCTCTCTCTTTCCCTGTCTCCCTCTCTCTGTCTCTCTCTCTCTCTCTCTCTCTCTCTCTCTCTCTCTCTCTCTCTCTCTCTCCCTCTCAAGACTGGGTGGAATGAAGGCACGACCCCTGTAAGTCTTGTGTCCTGGGGGCCCTCCTAGCCCCCCCACTTTCTCCTGGCTGCAGGCAGATCTTGTGTCTGCTGAGTGGCTGGGGACCTTACTGCCACAGGCTCTCAGCCCGCTGTGGTTCTCTCTCCCGGTGGTCCTCAAGCCCCCCTCCCCTCTGTCACTGGAGCCCACTCTGTGGTCTGCTGCACTCTATCAACTCCTCTGCGGACTCCCGTCCTCTGTGTTCCAGCCCCTCTGACTGCAGGGTTTGCCCCGTAAGCACCAGGCTGGGCACTGCTGCTGCTGACTGGGATATCTGCCTGGTCAGAGCATCCTGTTTGCTTGAGGGCGGCGTCTGTGTGTCTGTGCTTCTGGCCATGGTCACAGGTGTGTCCCAGCACGCGTGCATGAGTGTGTAACGTCTGTGTGCGTGATGCATGTCCTGGGTGCAGATAAGGGCCCGGTGCGGGTTACGGCTCACTTTCCAGCTGAGCGTCCACCATGATGGGGGTCTAGTCCCACCTCTCTCTGGGCTCCTCGGCTGAGGCCTCCCACTTCTCTCCCTCTGGACCCCATGAGGTGCTTCCTTCCTGCTCGGGAGCACAGACGAGGAGATCCTTCCTGGACAGGCTCAGCAAAGGCGGGCAGGGGCAGCCAGGGCGCAGCCAGGCAGCTCTGTTGAGCCGGGGCTGGGCAGGCATCTGGCTTCCCTCCCAGCGGCCCAGAGTGAGGAATGCTGGGGGATTAGGTAAGAAGCAGTTAGGTAATGTCTCAGAAGGGCCGGGGTATGCTGGGCAGCGGGAAGGTGCTAGGTTAGACCCTGCCTGGCCATCAGGACTGACGTCAGACGCTGAGGATGAAGGCGGAGAGGAGGATGGGTAGAGGGGAAGGAATGAGGGAGAGAGAGAAAGAGTGATGTGGAAAAGGAGAGGGGGAGAGGAGACTGGGAGGAAAGGGAGGGGGAGGGTGGACCCCGAGGCCAGGTCCCCCAGAGCTAGATAGACTGTAGCAGACCTTTGGTTGCCATGGCTGTGTTGTGGGCTTTGGGGGGTCCCAGTACATACCTGGTGCTCCCCTTAGATCTGTAGTCAGGTGGGGCATGCTGATAGAAGGCTGTGGACAGGTTGAGTTGACACCAGACCAGCAAAGGGGGATCCACAGCCCAATGGGCTCTTCCTCAGGGGTCTGGTCTGACTGCACACGCTTCTCATTGACGCCTCTTGGGAACAAAGCTGACCAGCCTCATGTGGGAGGACCCCATGATCTCTGGGGCTCCCCATGGTCTCTCAGCCTGGGAGGGGCTTACCACTACCTTTGTGGGGTGAGGCAGGGCGAGGGCTTCTGTGCAAAGGCCCTGGTGCCCAGAGCAGCTTGGTGGCATCTGAGCCGGGGCACTGCCCGCCCCTCCTGCGGTGCTGACCGCGGCCGTCTCCACTCTGCGGCCTGCCAGAGGTGCTTGGTTTCTGTGCACCTGGAAGCCAAATCTGGCCTCGCTCCATCACTTCTCTGGAGGGGCCCCCTCCTCCAGTGAGGTGCTCCCGGGAGAGTCGGTGGTGCCCCAGCACCCCCGCGGAGCCCCAAGTCGCAGAGGTAGAGCTGAGGCGCACAGCCCCTTCCTGGCATCTCGGTTGCAGGCGGGGGTCTCCAGCAGCCAGGTGTGGGCTAGAGATGGGCAGTGGTCCTGGAGCGGCCTTGCTGGCTGCCTAGGGATAGGAGGGAAGGAGGGTCCAGAGCACATTGCCAGGGAAACAAGAGTAAACAAACACTTCCTCCCAGCACAGGCCTGCTGGGGGCCCATGGCGATGACCTCATCTGCCCACCCAACCCTGCTCCCAAGACGGGAAGGTGGGGGGTCTGGGGCTGTTTGTGTTGGGCCCAGATCCATGGAAACGGCTGGACTAGGGGTGTGCAGTCTGTCAGTAGGCTGTGGGATGAGGAAGGAGAGGAGAGAGAAAAATGAGAAGGCAGAGAAGAAAGAAAGGAAAGAGGAAGGGGAAAGGGGGGAGGTGGAGGAGGAAAGAAGGAAAGGAAAGGAGAAGAGGAAGGTCCTGGGAGAAGGGGAGAGGAGGAGAGGAGAGGAGGAAGGTCCTGGGAGAAGGGGAGAGGAGGAGAGGAGAGGAGGAAGGTCCCGGGGGAAGGGCTGGAGGAGAGCAGGAAGGTCCCCAGGGAAGGGCCGGGAGGAGGCAGGAGGGAGAGCAGCAGGGATGGAGGACAGACGGTCACTGTGCCTGTGGCCATGGGGAGTCAGGGATACTCCCGGGAGACTAGCCCTGGGGGTGGGAAGAGTCCAGTGAAGCTCAGAGGGCCGAAGCCGGAGGAGTTTGCCTGAGCTGGGGGTGCGTCATCATCTTGAGGTGCAGGCACTCTTGGGGGGAACCCTCCTACTTTCTAAGTCAAGGTCCTCCTTGCAGGAGCCACGGAGCACCCCGTGGAGGACTCGGGTGAGACCAAGTCCCACGGCTGCACGCAGAGTGGGGTCTCTGCTCGCCAAGAGCGCAGACATCCCTCGCTCTTGTTCTGTCACCTGAGAGGAGTCGGGACGTGGACGTCGCCTCCACTGATGTCCTGCTCAGCCCTCTCCAGCAGCATGAAGTGGCTGGTGTTTTGCGCCTCTCCTCAGCTACTCAGGGCCACCGAGTGTTCACGGCCGTCTCAAAGCAGAGTGCTGAGGTGTAGTGAGTGGTCCCGGGCTCGCCCAGCACCAGCACAGCCACAAAACCAGCTGGCACAAGGGACAGCCATCCCCCCGGGTGCCTGGCTGGCACAAGGGACAGCCATTCCCCCCGGGTGCCCGGCTGGCACAAGGGACAGCCATTCCCCCCGGGTGCCTGGCTGGCACAAGGGACAGCCATTCCCACCGGGTGCCCAGCTGGCACAAGGGACAGCCATTCCCACCGGGTGCCCGGCTGGCACAAGGGACAGCCATTCCACCAAGGTGCCCGGCTGGCACAAGGGACAGCCATTCCACCAAGGTGCCCGGCTGGCACAAGGGACAGCCATTCCCACCCGGGTGCCCGGCTGGCACAAGGGACAGCCATCCCACCCGGGTGCCCGGCTGGCACAAGGGACAGCCATTCCCACCCGAGTGCCCGGCTGGCACAAGGGACAGCCATTCCACCCGGGTGCCCACGTGCCAGGCTTGCTTTTTGTGGAACTGAAGACAATCTAAGCCTTTACTGCTGTGTGCGAGTCACTGACGCTCAGGGGTGCCGTGCGATGATTTCTGCCATATAAACATTGCCCAGCACACAAGCCAGGAGAACACGGCTCTGCCTTTCCTCGCTTTGTGAGCCCCCCACGGAGCTCATAGGGCTCCTTGATCTTGACTCTTAGTTCCCACTGGTGAATCTGCCGCTCTCCCGTCCTCCAATAACAACTGCCCCGCCCCATCCCTTCCCACGTGTGAGCGGACAGAGCTGCCTTTCTGGGTTTGACTTGCTTCTTTCAATGCGGCATATTTTACCTCGTTCTTTCTTCTCGTGTTTCTCCCTCTTCACTCGTGGGATCTCACTCTATCCTCAGTGCAAGGCAGTGCTGTGAACTGAACTGCAAGCGTGAGTGCTGGGAGTGGAGCAATGGGGGTGCAGCCCGCAGCCCAGGCCCTGGCTCTCATTCCCAGAACCAGGCAGAGCAAATCCACCACCGCAAAAATCACACAGACAAAGCGAAACAAAAGCCAACAGACATGGTGGCTGGATCGCCTGAACTTGGACTGAAGTGTGCTTCTCAGTAACACGCTCATGCTAGACTTTCATGCTCAGGATCGTTTAGTGTTGCTTGGTTTTAAAAACCAAATGACAAGATTTGATTGTGGTTTCATTCTTTTACTGAAATTCATTGTCACACTGAGGGAGAGCACACACGACGTGACAGGTAGGCTCAGGAAGTGACTCAGGGTGACTGCGGTACTGGGGGCGGCAGCTGGTCTTTGGCCAGAGTGAGTCTGCTCATGTCGATGTCTAGGGACACCTCGCAAAGTAGAGGAAAGGACTTCTGATGCTTCATCACAAAGATGACTGATGCTAGAAGAAACAGCACGTGGTTTGTATATTACGTGATGGGTGTATGGAAGAAATTATCGCATGGCACCCCTAAACATTCATGAGACACTCACATCACAAAGACTCAGGTTGTCTTCAGTTTCACGGGGCCTTGGGGAGCAGATTAGAAAGAGGCATGGATGGAGAGGGTGGCAAAGTCCGGGAAGCTTTTCTTCAAAGAGTCTCATTTACCTACCCATCCACCCGCACATCCACCCATCCACTTAAGTATCCACCCACCCATCCATCCCCACACATTCGCCCATCTACCCAAGAATCTACCCACTCACTCACCCATCCTTTCATCTACCCACCCATCCACTTATCCATCCATCCATGTACCTATCTGTCTACGCATTTGTCCATTCATCCTTCCATCATTCATCCACCCACCCATCCACTCATCTGTCCACCCACTCACCCATTCATCCACCTCTCTATCCACCTGCCCATCCATGCATCTACCCACCCACCCACCTGCTCATCCACCTGCTCATCTAGCCACTCGCCTAAGCCAGCCAGCCGGCAAGTACTCACAAGCACTGCAACGTGCCAGCTAATGTAGCTGCAACGAGTGCTAAACCCTGCAGTTCATGGAGGAAAGTACGTTTGTGAAACACTGCCCGCCCAGTACCTCATTCTCGCCACTCAGAGAGAAAGCCCGATGGTCTCATTGCCACGGTGAGATGAGAACAACGGTTTCCAGAGCCTAGGATTTCCTCTCTTCCTCCCTTCCTTTTTCCTTCCTCCCTTCCTTTTTCCTCCCTCCCTCTTCCCTCTCTCCCTCCCTCCTTCCTTCCCTTCCTCCCTCCCTTCCTCCTTCCCTTCTTCCTCTTTCTTTCTTTCTTTCTTTCTTTCTTTCTTTCTTTCTTTCTTTCTTTCTTTCTTTCTTTTTCTTCTTCTTTTTCTTTCTTTTCTTTCTTTCTTTTTCTTTCTTTTTTCTTTTTTCTTTTTTTTATTTTTTTCTTTTTTCTTTCTTTCTTTTCTTCTCTCTTCTCTCTCTCTTTTTTATGTCCCTTCCTTCTCTTCTTCCTTCTCATTCCTTCTTTTTTTCACATTTCTGTTTGTTTTTGAGACAACCTCTCACCATGTATCCCGGGCTGACCTAAAAACTCAACCTCAGTCTGCCTCTCTGCTCCCTGCGTTTGTCACATGGCCAGCACATGTTCTGATGCTGCGATAGATTCCTGAGGCTGGTGAATTACAAGGAGGCGAGGTTTATGTGGCTCATAGCTCTGCATGCAGGGCATGGTGCTATGTCCACTGGCTCTAGTGAGCCGCCTGATGGAGTTTGAGGGAGAGGCTGCACGCCAGCCAGACAGGAAGCCCGAGAGAGGGAGGAACCAGCCTTGCTGTTTCATGACTCTCAGTTACAACTAAGTGGGGTCCTTAATTCATGCTCAGGGCAGCATCCCAGTGAGCTCACCACTTCCCACTGCAACCCTTGAGGTCCCAGCACTTAACATCACCACACTGAGAAACGGCCTGTGAATGTGAATGAATCCAAGTCATAGTCAAACTAGGGCGTGAGACTCTGTCCGCTATTTGTAGAGTCATGTAGGAGGGAGCAAGAAGGGAAAGATAAGGTGCCCCCACCACTCTCGAGCCACATCCAAGGTGAGCAGGAAGCGATCAAGGGGGCGCCCCGGAGGGTGGAAGAGCAAGGGTGCAGCTGCAGAGGCGCAGCAGGATACGCGAGCAGAGGGCAGGAGGGGAGCTTGCCAAGGAGGGCTCAGTGCAGCGGCTGGCAGGTGCCAGCAGTCTGTGAAAGGAGGCGCGAATCTGCTGACGCAGCTCCAGGAGTTTCTGCCAAAAATCCAGCTGTGTAGATTCAGGTGGACGGGCAGGTGAGGTCTAACCCGGAGCGAGCGGTGCAGGACATCGGAAGTCACGGAGTTTCTGGAGCAAAGATGAAGGTAGCCGTGGGGACGGCTATGAAGCTGCTTGCTGGCCGAGGAGACCAGGGAGGAGGTGGGCTGGGGGCAGCAAGTGTTGGGAATCCCAGAGCTCCTGTTCCTCCCACATATGCAAGAGACCCCAGAGGCTCCCCGCGTTCCGAGATCAGAATGGAGCCAACCGGAGTTCAAAGCCATGCAGATGGGCAGGGGCGGGGAAGGTTTGAAGTGCTCCGGTCACACCTGGAGGTGTGTCTGCCCCTATTGAGAGCCGCATCCGCTTCAGCAACGGGACTCACACAGCCAGGACAATCAGCCATGAACCTGCGCCCGCGCCTGGCGGCGTGGACAGAATGTGTGCCAGCCTGGACAAGCCCCAGGCCGCAAGTGCCGCCTGCCTCACCACGCCAGCCGGGAGGGAGTGTGGGGCGCCAGATGGGCAGGAGAGCCCACGGCAGGTGCTCACGGCTCTTCCTGGGGAGAGCCCAGGGCCCGGGCAGTCCCGGCTTTGGCTCACATGAGGAGCCCAGGCCACGGTGGAGATAGCCCAGTGCCGCAAGCTGCGCTGCGTGGCTGAGGTGGCTGCTGCCGGGACCCCGGCTGGATGCCTGGCACGGGGCCCACATGCTTCTCAGACGAGGAGTAAGAACATCTTTTCTCTCTTGCACGCCCTGCCCCAGTGGTTTCGGGGAGCAGGGGCGCTGCTCTGTAGCCAGCAGGACACCGCGCACCTTGGGGAAGGCGTCGGCTCTGGTGCAGGGCGGAGCCGCGCAGCTTGTTTCTGCAGAGCCACATCCCCGGGAGCCCATATCCAGACAGACCCGCCTCGGCGTGGGGCTGGTTCCTCTGCGGTGGCCAGGGACAGGCCGGTAGCTGGAACTCACTTGGATCATTCTGTGGGTCGCCAGAGGCCCAGAGAGCCCTAGAACTTCTGCACCGTTAGCACCCAGCCCTGGCCCCATCCAGCCACAGTGCAGGCCCCGGGCTGGGGGGCCAGCTCTGGCTGTTGGTGACTGTCATCGGTAGCGTCTACTGCCGGTGACATTTATGGGACCCTGGGGACATTTTCCATGCCAAATAGCTCGGCAGGGCTCACATATGGAGGACGGACACATGAAGTCTAGGAAGGCAGAGGGACTGTGAAGGTTCATTACAGGGACCTGGGCACGTGGTCCACAGGACTTGATGAACCGGGGAGCTTCCCAAGCCCCCAGTCATACCCAGCAGCCGCAGCCAAGTGCACGGTACTGCGAGGTGGAAGGTGCAGACTTAGCATCTCACCGCCTCCAGTGGTACGCAGTGGTGCCTAATGCATGCCCAACGTCCAGCAGACGCAAGGAAGACGAGAGGCCCTGTCCTCCCGCCAGGGGCAGTTGGACAAACCCCTCCCACAAGTTTCCAGAAGGAAGGGCTACCTGCAGCAGGACGAACCCCATTAGGACTGTGGGTGCCCTCATTTGGAGAACAGTCGCAAAATGTCAGACTGAGCCCCCAGAAGCCCTGGCACAGAGGCCCTGGAGGACAGTGAGCGGGAGACCCGGAGCGTCCATGGTCCAGGACAACCAGGCGCTGCCCGCACATGGGGCTTGGCGCCGCCACTGGGAGGAGCCAAAGGACCTTATCCTGCCCTGAGGGCCGTGGCCTGCCAGGGGCCTGGGTGACAAGAAGGCAGAGAGAGAGAGAAGACAGAGACATGGAGGGGTGGAACTACAGAGAGAGAGAGAGACAGTGTGTGTGTGGGATCCATGTCAGAGGTGAGCCGGTCTTGGCCTGTCCCCCCCCAGGGCTTCTCCCCCTCCTCATCCTCTCCTGCTCTCAAGGGTGGAGCTGGAGGTTGAGTGGTGGCAGATTTCCCTGTGGCACCCGTCTAGATTCCTTGAGCCTCTGCCCCCCAAAGCATGTCTTCTGCTCTCACCCCACCAAGCCGTCTGTCTGATGCCAGAACCTCTTGCTGCAAAATCTCCCTGGGCAGTCTGCCTCTCTACGCCTGGCTAGTGACCTGACCATTCTGAGCTCGGTAACCCTGCCTTGACCCTCCCAGCCTGCCGAGGTGTCTGTCAAGTCCCTAGAGGCCGGCACACCACCTGCAGGCAGCTGCCGTGATTGCCTGCCAGTGGGTGAGGGCTCTGTCTTCCCCGTGCCCGCAGGAGACTGCTCCCAAAGACAGTCCTGGCTTAGGGTGCTTCTCCAGACGTAGGCAGGAGGACTTGTGTGTCCCCTTCAGGCTGAGAGGGACAGTGGACAGGGCCAGCTGCCTGGAGCCAGGGGACCCCGGCCTCACAGGGCTCAGGCTTGCCGGCTTTTGGGGGCAGGGCCTGAGGACTATTTATGTAAATACCACGTGCACTTGGATTCTCCCAAGATGAAATCATGCTCCTCAGCTCGGGGTCTGGGGAGCTGGCCAGGAGGGCTGGGCCAGCCGGGGCTGCGTGAAGCCATCAGTGAGCGGGCTCGGTAGGGGAGGCATTGCCCCCTCAGCTGCAGAGGCTGCACTTCGGGTGGGGGATTCCCTGCTAGGGCTCAGGGGGTTCGGGGTACCTCCCACTCCAGGCTTGCGGGAAGGAGGGTCAGGCTCCTGCTGCCCCCGGCTCCCGTGAGATTTGTACTCACTCCATGAACTGTGAGGAGGGAGAGGTGTGCACACCGCAACCGCGCCAGGACCAAGGGCAGCTCCGTGGCTGACTTGTTTTCCAGAACGTCAGCTCAAGGAGGCCCCGGGTGCTGGCGAGAGGCCTGCATGCCGCGCAGACTCCAGCGCAGTTCACCCCATCACTGAGGGCCCCCCAGCTCCCTAGAGCCCTGGAGGACTCCCTGGTCTGCATCAGTTTGCCATGGAAGGGTGGACAGGAGGATCATGGGAACAGGTAGGAACTCAAGTGTGCTGTGGGGACCCTGTGTGGGCTTGGTCAGCGTCACCACTCACAGGTCTCCTGTTGGTTGTCCCATATACACACCCCATCCTCTGGGTGCAATTCCTGTCTGCACTGTGTTCAAGGTGAAGTGTGACCTCCATCCTAACTTCGAGACCCCATTAAACGGCCCCGTGTCCACTGGGATGCCTCTCCACCGAGCCTTTCTTCTCATTTGTAATGTATGATAAACGTACATTTTTCATTACCAGAAAGCATGTTAGCAAGTCTCCCTGGGCCTATGGAAATGACTCCCTACTGTCCTCAAGCAGAAACCCACAGAATGACCTTGTTCCCACCCGCAAACCTTCAGTGTCTCCCCTGTTCCAAGGTTCCAGACACTTCTCTGAGGTTGCAGGAGGCTCACGTCTCTCTGGTCTCTGCATGAGCACAGCCGCTAACTCCCACACGGTGTGGTCCGTGAGAACCGACTCGTGCGCAGACAGCGTCGGCTCTGCCTCCGACTTGAGCAAGGCTGCAGATGGGTGGCCTGAGCGCCGCGCGACCTCGCTCACGCACAGACGCCGAGCTCTGGATGCCATGGGTCGCCGTGGACACCAGGGTGTCGTCACGTGCCGATACCTGCTGTGAACGCTCACGTTAAGGGCCCATGCAGGTTACATGCATGTGTCAGGGACAACTGCTGCATCCAGAACCTCACACGTCTTGAGTGCAGGCGTGTGGGCGCTGTGTCCTGGCCTGGGATGGACACCCCAAATCCTGTGCTCACACAAAACCCTGTGCTATGCATGTATCCTTCACACACACACGCTCAGACTGGATACGTGCTCTTCTGTCTGTGCCCGCTCCAAGTCTGTGAACTTTCTGCCTGGTTTACTCTGCTTTACTCTGATATGTCCAGGAGGTTTTCCACAGTCAGGCAGTGTCTCAAAGGGCTAGTTGCGCTGTCTAAGATTCTGAGAGAATAATGCTGGAGAAGATAAGGCCCACCCTTCCATTGCTTAGTTCTATCCTTGCCATATTTAAGGATATGTATTGAGAGCACCGAGTATTGAGAACGGGGCGGTGCGGGGGACAGGGGCAGATCATGTTTCAGGGAGGTCCCGTGGGGAGCTGCCTACACTGCCAATCCCTGGTCACTGCCGGAAGGCCATGGGGACTGACTCAGCTGTGTGTCACCTGAAGTGAGAGGTCGTGGCCTTCAGGAGAAGCTCAGAAGAGACCATTGGGTTTGTGGGGGCCAGTGTGTGCTAGGGGAACCTGAGGGAGTCCCACCTGCCAGATAAAGACCCCCAGGCTCAAGCCCTCCACCTCCAAAGATACTCCCTTGTCTTTCCTATGCTCCTTTCTGGCCCGCGGCTCGGGTCTGTTCTCTGCGGCTGGGCTTCATTGTGAGAGCCTGCCGCCGAGGGGCCTGTGGGAGCCCTGGAAAGAGTGGGCTGGTATGTGTCCGAGGCAGCAGGTCTCCTCGCTCCCTGCTTCCTTTCCACTGGGTTTATCTGCGCAGGAGTCACCAGTGCTAAAGCCAAACCAATGCCCACCAGTCTGGGAGGGTGGGCCTGGGCACCTCCAGGGACAGAACCCGAGCTGAGGGAGCAAGCGCCCGCTGCTCTCTGCTCCCAAAGCACAATATGCGGACTCGCTCCCTCCTGTGAGGCGTCAGCTCCCAGCATGCTCAGGGGCTGGAGTTCCCAGCAAGGGGAATGCGTTGCCAGCTGGGGTGCAGGTGTACCTCCACAGAGCCCCGCCCTCAGGACATCACCGTCTTGCTTCTGGCAGAAGCTATGTGCAGGAACTCGTCTCGGAAGCCCTTCCTCAGCAGACCTGGAGGCCCAGATAGCTCTAGGTGGCTGCTAGTGGGCTGCACACACACAAGCGCCGCACGCGCACACACACGCACACATGCACATACACACGCATGCACACACGCACACGTGCACATACACACGCATAGCACACACGCATACACACACACGCACACTCACATGAAAACACACACTCATGCATGTACTTGCACACGAGCAGTGCACACATAAACAGCCTGCTGTCCTGGCCCTCTCTGCTGTCCCCAAAGCTCCCGTCTCCACCCGCGCACGGGGTACCCAGGTCGGCTCTGCAGTTCCCCTGGTCCTGTGGGCCCCGCTCAGGTCTGACCTTGCCCAGAACAAGTCCTAGAGGTCCTGGCCTCGGTCACTTCCTGGGCCTCCCTGGGCTCCTGGGGTGGGACTGTCAAACTTCGCATCTGGACCGTTTGATGCCTGAACCCCACACCTTCCTGAGGTTTCCCCTTGATGTTCTAGAGCTGTAGGCAGGGCTGAGGTTGTACCCCTGAGTCCAGGCTGAAGTTGTGACCCCCAAAGTGCAAAAAGCCTGAGGAAGCCATAGTTGTGAGGGTCCGGTGTGTGCAATGTGGCCCCACGGGAACGGTGCTGGTTCTCAATGTAAGGGCGAAGACCTCCAAAAGCTGGAGGAAGAAAGAGACCACGCACAGGGCCCCTCGGGCGGACTAGTCAGCTGCCTCCCTCGCCCCGCCCTCTTCCCTCCCTGTGAATTCCCGGAATTCCTTCCTGGCGGCTGCGCTTCTCCCAGAGCCGCGGCCTCGGGTTGGATCGGAGCCTGGACTCTCGGCCTCCCAAGGCTGCTCGCTCCAGCAGACCGCGAGGCCCGCAGCCTCCTGCAGCCTCCTGCGCCCACACGGGCTCTGTGGACGAGGAGTCGGAGGGGTGTCGTAGAAGTCAGGCCGAGAACCCTAGCTCTCAGGAGGATCCCGCGTCAGGCTGACATCCTAGGGGTCCAGTCCTGAGCCTGGGGTTCCTGCCTGTGTGCAGTGGGGTGCAAGAACAGTGGAGACATACAGACAGACAGAGACAGACAGAAACAGAGAGATATGTAGAGAAAGGTCGGGGAGAGACGGGTTAGAAACAGGAAGACAGAGCTAAGAGGGCAAGAGGCAGAGCCTGAGACAGGGAGACAAAATGAGCCAGGGAGAGACAGACGGCAAAGGCAGCGGGACAGACAGGCGGGCAGAAAGAGGAGACAACCCCGAGAGGAAGGCACAGAGAGCGGCGATGGGGAGAGACGCGCCGGGGAGAGCGTGCGAGAGTCTGCGCAGGCCTGTGCCAGCGCCGCAGGCGGGTCCACAGGGCGCCCAGGGCCCGCGGCTGGCCCTCGTCCGCCCTCTCTGCTGTGCCCGGAGGCCTGACAGGGCGCCACACTGCAGAGGCCGGGGGCCGAGGAGACATGTGGGCAGACACGGTGGTCACAGATTTGTCATCATGGCATATTTTGGATCTCCTGGCGCTACGAAGGATCCTCAGAAGAAACAAAGTGTCCGTGGAGCTTACAGTGGCTTAGGACATGAAGCTGAGCCGAGGCCCCTGAGTCTCAGGAGCACCTCAGCCCCCCCCCCCCCCCGGTCCCAACCCCAAACTCACTCTGCCCAAGCCAAGCCCTCAGCCTTGCAGGCACCTTAGTGATGAGGGAGGGGAAAGGGATTGTGGTGGGAGGGGGCCCCCGAGAACTCCAGGAAGGTAAAGCCTGGTTCTTGACTTTGCTAGAGAAGAGAATTTCAGGGAAGCGGGTTGGAGCTTGTTCAGGAAAAGGAGACGCTCATGAGCTTCTCCGAGAGTCTTTGAGGGTCTTTACAGTGGCTTCTGAAGTGCATCCCAAGGTTGCTAAGGAACCTAAATGAGATCATAGGGAGGTTCCTATCCTTGGATAGGATTACAGTGGAGAGGTAAAGCCTGGGCTCGCAGGGTTGCCAGGGAAGTGAAGAGGCTTTATTGTAAACAAAGGTTTAGTTTTGGCGAGATTCCCAGAAAACATCTGGAAAGGAGCAAGGCTGAAGTTGAAGGTCCGCAGTCAGCCTCCAGCCTGCGGTAGTGAGGTCTAGCATTCCGCTCTGCATCCGCGAGTATTGTTTCTGTGTTGGTCACCTTCTCCTCGATTCTCAGTGAGTGAGAACCAGACTCACTCCTCTCCTTCCCATTCCCTTTACTTTTCTGTCTTTCTATCCTGTCTCAAGGTGATGCCCAGAGTGGACAACATTACCAAATTCAGCAGTCAACTAATGGCCTAGTGCCTGGGGGGACTCGAGGGCTCAGGCTGGGCGAGGTGATTGGGTCTCTGAAGAAGCCTCAGAGAGGTGCCGCAGACAGGTAATCCAGCCTCTTTCGTGGTGTGTGGGCTCGGGCCGGCAGCTGACTTTCTGGACTGCTGACGGGGAGGGATTGCAGGGCCCAATGAGAAGCACCGCCCTGTGTCAGAGGGAGACACGGAAAAGCAGACGAGGCTTCCGCAAGGGAGCGAGGGCTCCTCCCTGTCCCTAGAGGGCTGGGCGCGAGGCATCTAGGAAGTGGGGAGGGACCCAGCCGGCCTTCTGCCTGCCCTCCCCATGCACTCCAGTGCCACCTTGTGAGGCCTTTCCAAACCCCTCAGCCTCTAGCGCGGGCATCCTGCCTCCTTCCCCCACTGCTGGCTTGGCAATGTTGCCCACAGCAAGATTACCCTGAAGAACGGGGACAGTCCTGGCTGTGGGTCCAGCAAGGAGGTCCCTGGGGGCCCCTAGCAATCACACAGAGGAGGAGTGCTGTGAAGGACGCAGAAGGCCAGCCACAGGTGACCCGTGGCCCACCCTTGCTGGCCACCACCCCTCAGCAGGTGTGGTGAGGAGGGCCCGAGGAGCCCATGTGTGGCCTGAAGCCCCAGGTCCCACCTGAACTGAAAGTGGAGATGCCCTTTTGTCTGCCAAGTGGCCTAAACTGCCTCTAGGAGTCCCTGCAGACCCACCGTCCCCCCCCCTCGCCCCCGTGAGGCTCCTCCAGGCTGGGTGGCAGCTGGCCCAAGAGAGCCTGTCCCACCCATTTCCCATCACGCCTCAGGTGTAACTGTTATCTGTTTGAGACAGGAGTTCACTACATAGCCCAGGTTGGCCTGGAACCTGCTGTGCAGTCCAGGCTAACCCTGAACTCACAGCGACCCCCTGCCGCTGTCTGTGAGTGCTAAAGTTACAGATGTGCTACCACATCTGGATGGGACGGGGCTCGTTGTCGACACCCTGTGGGTCGGCCCCTCTTCTTGAAGATTTTGCTCTCCCAGTTAGGCAAAGGGGGATCCTGCAGTTTTCCCAGCGTGAGGACCGAAGAAGTGGAGGAGTGCTGACTGCACCTGTGCTCTGGAGACAGCCTCCGGGAGACACGCGGCCTCGGGCAGGCCTCGCCTGCACTGTCATCATCCACGCAGGGGCACAGGGGACCCTGCAGACGCCTCACTGGGTGTTCCAGGGTGCCCTTTGCAGTCCCCTAAGCTGCACGAGTTCTTCACACGCCACCCAGAAGTCTGCCTTCCTACCACGCCACAATGTCCACCAGCAGGCTTCCACAAGGGCCCAGACAAAGTCTTCTTGGCGGCCAGCCTCCCTGCTTGCACCCGGCTCGACTGCAGCCACTGAAATGTGTGTTATTTCACCTGCTAGAGTCTTGCATTCCAGGGCAGGGCTGGGGAAGGTCATAAAAACGTTGCGGTAACCTATATATTATTTTTATGCTGGTGCTTAACACGCTGTCTTTGACACATGTGCAGGAGCCTGTCATAAATCAAGCCTGGGGTCCACCCGTGTGCCCAGGCAGGTCCCCTGCCTCTCACACGTGTGCACAGGCCCCAGCAGCCGCTTTCCTGAGAGCCAAGCTTCAGGCTGGCCTGGGGTCCAGCTGCTGGCTGCTGCCCCTTGCCTCCCACAAGGCTTCCCAAAGCCAAGGACGGGGAGGGAATCCAGGCTGGGAAGGCCCAGGCTAGAAGTGCTGAAACTAAAGCCATGCTGGACGGCATAGCCCTAGTGCATGTGTGTCTCTGCAAGAGTGTGCACAGGTGTGCCCACAAGTGTGTGTGTATGGATTGCATGTGTGCATGTATATGTGCTTGTGTTTCTGTGTAGGTGTGTGGCTATGTATGCTCAAATGGGCTGTGTCTGGAGAGATGCTCGTGGGCATGCATGTGTCTGCTTATGTCTGCATGAGAGGCTTGAGTGTGCATGTATGTACTTAATGTGTGCCCATGAGTTGCTCGTATTTGTACACGAGGGGCCTCCTGTGTATGTAGGTATAAGTTCGTGTGCGTTCACAAAGTATGCTCGTTATGTATGAGGGAGTACTTGTGTGTAGGTGTGCATGTGTGCGCTAGCATATATGCAAATGAGCATGCTCAGGCACGCACAGGCAGGTGATAGCGTTCATGGGTGGTGCTTGCACTGTCTACCGAGGGTAGATTCAGCTCCCTGCCTACGCCTGCTGGGCTGGGACTTCTTCAGCCTTGACTGGCCCTGGCCTCTGTCTTCCGAGGAGGTTCTTTCTTCTGCAAAGGAAGGTAGGTGACGTCACCCAAAGCTTGGGAAGCACCTCTGCTCCCGAGGCTCAGAGTCCCTTGCGAGCCCACCTGCTCCCAGCTGCCGATACTGCAGGTGGCTTCTGCATCCTGCTTTTCAGGATGTGTGTACTGCCGCAAACAGGGGGCCACGGGACTCCCGGGCTCAGGGCTGGATCCTGCTGCCTCTCGTGAGAAGCCTGGCTGCCCAGGGAAGTCGGGGGGGGGGGTGAGGCAGGACTGCAGACCCCTCGCTCCGGTTGCCTGTCATAGCCACGTGCACACACTCCAGGCACACGTGTACACCGTGTGTACACGTTTAATAAGGACTTGGGACGGAGGTCATGTCTGACTGCCAATCCAGTGAATTTTAATCCAATGCATTCTATTAAAAAGGAAAGGGGAGGAAGAAAAATAAGTGAGCGTCTCCCACAAGGACCACACACGGTGGCCTGGTGCGGCCGGCCGCAGGGCCAGCCAAGCCCACCACCTCCTCCAAATCCGACCCTGTAGTAGTTGCAGTGGCCCAGAGGGCAGAACAGAACCCCGCGGGCCTGACTGTGGTTTTCTTTACGTGGCTGCTGGAGGCCCCTGGGAACTGAGTGTGGGGTGCAGTCAGCAAGGCCCTGTCCCTTGGGGGATCTCATTGCCGCCGTCCTCGCCTGGTGCCCTGGTGTCGGGTGCTAAGTCAGGGACACTGTCCTGCCTGCTCCGCGGCCCACCCCGTCCCTGCCCTGTGCGGATCCTGGGTGTGTGGGCCTGGTGGCAAGCTCATGCTTCCCCAGAACGCAACAGGGCGCCTAGGGCCCCACGCTCCAGGTAGGAGAGGCGAGGCTCGATCACCGTGAATGAGGGTAGCAGTGGGGAGAAATTAGAGGCCGGCTGAGCATCGCCTGATTCCAGCTGCCCCCGGTCGTGGCGCACTGAGCCCCGGGATTCAGGAATCCCCTCTGTGGAGACGGGGGCTTGGGACTCTTATGCGGGGGGTGAGCTGATGGGGATGGGAAGGACCTGACTTCCACTCTCGGGAAAGGTCCCATCATCACCAGCTGAGAGGGGCCCAGAACCAGCTCCTCGATCCACACACAAGCAGTATGTCTGTCCCCCATGCTTGCTTCTGAAGGAGACAATCGCCATGGACTTTGCTGGAAAAAATGTTCTCATTGTGAACATAAACAGGCGGCTTGGCCTCTGCCAGATGTGCCTGGAAAATGTTTAGGCCCCCAGTCAACATATGAAATTTCCATCAAACTTTTATTAATCAGGAGGCGTTTGTTGTAAACCAACCCCAGCCCGATCCCTCTGGATGTCCGGGGAGAGGTCTTCCACTGGAATCTACGCGGCGCCTGGTTTCCTGCTTCTCTACCTGACCCCAGAAGAGGGGGGCTCAGAGGCCAGCAGGGACCAGGGCATGGCCGAGGACACCCTTGTCCCTGGTGTTCAGAGTAAGTGCAGCCGGTGAAGGACAGGGCCCCTCCCAAGCTCCAAGGCTGACTTCTACCGCACCCTTGCTGGGCAGAGCCAGTGAGGCTGCGCTGGGCCAGCTGCTTCCAGAGGTTCTGGACAGCTCAGCAGTGATCTCTTTTATGGGGTGGGAGACTCATAAAGGACCAAGAGCCCCACTTAGAAGCTGAGAGGTTTGGCCGGCTCCACACAGCCCAGGGAGGAGGGGCAGGCTAGAGGCCTGGGGGAGAGGCCTGGGAAGGGAGGACAGTGAGGGGAGGAGAGGGGCGGAGAGAACCCGAGAGATCTGTCCTGGTAACTGGGGCTACTTCCTGCCACCTCGTGACCTCTGGAGCTTGTGCCACACCCCATGTCGACTGCCCAGTACTTGTCACACAGAGGGTCAAATGCACGCTCATCTCCACATCTTTCTGCATAAGTCTTCCGTCTCCTGGGCTGTGCCCCCCCACCCCGCCCATCAAGAACCCACAGACTCAGTTTCCTCTTTGGCTAGGGCAACGGAAGGAAGCACACTGAGCCGAGAGGCCAGTATTGGGGCACTGGGGCCGGGGGGTTCCCCCAAACAGCTGAGCAGCAGAGCCTCCCCCAGCCTCTCCCTGGCCCACGAGGTCTCAGACCTCCACCCCCAGCCTTCGCTTCTTGTGGCTGGCCTCCTTCTGCCAGGGTCCTTAGGGATAGCTGGCCAGCAAAGCTTCCTGCTTGGCACAAGGCCCCTCTCTCACAAAGCATGCAGCCTCAGGGAGTGGTGTGGGGACCCCCTGGAGGTGGGACTTGCCCAGGCCCTCCTGAAGTTGCAGGACTCACCCTTCATCCCCAGCGAGCACTAGGGCAATCTAGGAAGAATGGAGCCCTGGGAGGATGGAGTTTACCTGCTTACCTCTCCAACTTGCCTGCCTCAGGCCAGCACCACAGGGGAGAGGAGCGCGGGACCTAGCAGTCTGGACAGCAGCTGGGATCCTACACACTGGGGAACCTTACAGACACAACCCCCCTCAGCAACCCCCACCTCTCACAGACACGACCCCCGCCTCTCACAGACACGGCCCCCCTCAGCAACCCCCGCCTCTCACGACACGACCCCCGCCTCCCACAGACACACCCACAGCACCCCCACCTCCCACAGACACGACCCACCTCCCGACAGACCCCCACCTCTCACAGACACGACCCCCTCTCACAGACACGACCCCCTCCACAGACACGACCCCCGCCTCTCACAGACACGACCCCCGCCTCTCACAGACACCCCCCGCCTCTCACAGACACGACCCCGCCTCTCACAGACACGACCCCCGCTCTCACAACACGACCCCCGCCTCTCACAGACACGACCCCGCCTCCACAGACACAACCCACTCAGCAACCCCCACCTCTCACAGACACGACCCCCACCTCCCACAGACACGACCCCCACCTCTCACAGACACGACCCCCGCCTCTCACAGACACGACCCCCGCCTCCCACAGACACGACCCCCGCCTCTCACAGACACGACCCCGCCTCTCACAGACACGACCCCCGCCTCTCACAGACACGACCCCCGCCTCTCACAGACAGGACCCCCGCCTCCCACAGACAGGGACCCCCGCCTCCCACAGACAGGACCCCCGCCTCCCACAGACACGACCCCCGCCTCCCACAGACACGACCCCCGCCTCTCACAGACACGACCCCCGCCTCCCACAGACACGACCCCCGCCTCCCACAGACACGACCCCCGCCTCTCACAGACACGACCCCCGCCTCCCACAGACACGACCCCGCCTCTCACGACACGACCCCCGCCTCTCACAGACAGGACCCCCACCTCTCACGACATGACCCCCGCCTCTCACAGACAGGACCCCCGCCTCTCACGACAGGACCCCCGGCTCTCACAGACACGACCCCCGGCTCTCACAGACACGACCCCCGCCTCCCACAGACACGACCCCCGCCTCTCACGACACGACCCCCGCCTCTCACAGACACGACCCCCACCTCTCACGACACGACCCTCCTCAGCAACCCTCTGCTCAGGAAGAGAGCAGGTGGAGCCTCCAGGAACTGGACTGAGGAGCGGGGCAGGGGTCTGAGTATTGATATGGTCCTTCTGAAAGGATGGGTCTCCTGGGAGGGATGCGGGAGAGGTGGCTCTGACCCTGAACGCTCTGTCAGACTCCAGGGTATATTTAACGCATCCTTTCTGGTCCCCTGGAACCTTCCAGGCCATGGAAGCCGAGCCGCCCAGGCAGCTTCATGCAGCCCTGTGGCCCTCACACCAGCACCACGCTGTGGATGAGCCGGGAGCACTTGTCTGGCCTGACATTGCATGCTCCGCACTAACATCTGGTGTTCGTTTCTGATTTGTTCAAAACTATGTGCAAAATGAAATTGAGTTTTGTGTGGATTTTGTATCTTGCAACTTTTTGAGGTTGTTTATGAGATGTGTGTATGCATGAATGTCTCTCTCTCTCTCACTCTGTGTATAAATCCTTTACAAATGATCATAGTAGGGCAGTAAGATGCTCCGCCAGTAAAGTTCTTGCCCCGCAGGCATGAGGACTGAAATCCAGTCCTCAGAACATGTGTAAATGCCAGAAAGGTGGAGGCCTGTGGTCGTGGGGCGCAGAAGGCATAGACAGGGGATTCTTGTAGCAAACCAGCAGCTACACAATGAGCCTTAGGGTCACGTGAGAGAGAGACTGTGCCTCAGTAAAAAGGTGGCAGGCCACTGAGGAAGACACCAATGGCAGCTTCTGGCTTACAGCCTCCCATGCACACCAGAGGCACACATGACACATGTGCATGCATATATACATGTGCACCTCAGATACACACATGCAGGCGAGCATGCCCGCAGCACAGGACACCATCTGAAGACACAGAACGTGCTGTCTTTCTCAACTGTGCAGCTTTTCTTTTTCTCTCCTGATTTCTCTAGCCAGCATTCCTAGTGCGGTGCGAAATGGTTGCAGGGAAAACCTGTGTTCTTGGCTGCAGAGGACAGTCATGTCGCCCCACTGAGTGTGCTGCTGGCTGTGGCTGCTCTACGTGTCTCTTCTGTGCCGAGTACACTGAGTGTTGTCATCAGATGAGGGTGTTGGCTCTATTTCTGTTGGGCCAGTTGAGAGATGGTGTGTTTCCCTTACCCTAATAATAGATGTTTCATAGTGGACATGCGTGTGTGTGTGCACATGTGTGTGTGTGAGGGTACTTGGATTTTTGAGGGCTAGAACCGGGATTTCAAGTGGGCAGTGTGTTATATAAAAGGGAGGTTGTCGCAGTTGGCTTTGTTACTATAACAAAACGTCTGAGTCTGGATGACAGTGCAAGGAAATACGGCTGATCTTGGCTCACAGTCCAGGCTCTAGGGCTGCAGTCAGCGATGGTTTTCTTACTAACAAAGTCCCACGCAGCACACGGTATCACACGGTGAGAGACAGAGAATGTTGTCCATTTCTAGCCTCTGGGTGAATCCTCTGTTCGCTCCTTATGAAGTTACCAGAATTCACTCGTGTGGCCTCACCCTGATGACCTCGCCCAGTCTCCCCACCTCTGAACACTGTAGCCAGGTTGAACTTCCAGGTCTTCGTAATTCAAAATGGAATACCTTCTCAACACACAAAGCACCGGGAACACTCCAGCCACATCCCAACCACAGCAGAGGCCATGATGTGGGGGGCCCTCTGGAGCACACCCGAAGGCCCTGATGAGTCAGGGGGTCAAGGGGCGGCCTGAGGGTCCCTGGGGGAGGCAGAGGGATGCTTAGAACATGGCGCTCATCTGGTCTGGGAAAGAGGCTCCTGGTTTGAGTTTACCTTCTGCCGCTGCCAACCTCAGCTCCTCCATCGCCCTGTGCTGCCCAGGACCAATCCACTCATATGTGCCCTTGTGGACAGAGGAGCGGTCCACTAAGAAATTCACACACTTATCCTAGGGTCCAGGAAGCTTCCGTCTCTGGGTGGCAAAGAAATGCGTCCTGGCGGCGGGGAGCTGGGAAGCTGCAGCTTTGAATGTGGCGGGAGGGAGTGAGGAGCTACAAGGAGTTTGGAAAACATGGCTGCAATCTGACAGCAGGGCCTGTGGCCTGAGCCTTGTCGCCACCACACTTCATGTCAACTTACCCTGAACGCGCTGCCGCTTGTAAATTGATGCTGGAATCTCCGTCTGGCTCAGGAAAACAAAGCCCACTTTGTGTTGTCCTTGGTAAGAACGCACGAGCTGCCCTCATTTGTCCAAACTTGGTGACATGCGCTCTTGTCAAGACTTCTTCACAACAGAGACGATTCAGACCGTCCCTTCCATTTGCGGGGCAGCGCCCTTGAGTGACCGTGGTCATGGACCCTTCCCGCCAAGTTGGGGGTGGTGGGAACATGTGTCCCTAGTCTGAGGGAGGCCTGGCAGGCAACTCTCTGCCTTATGGACTGAGGGATTTGCGCACACATCTACCTACGCACCATATTTGGATTTTGTTAAAAATATTTTTTATTATTATTTATTCAATTGTGCATATGTGCACATGTGTGTATGTGTGTGTGTGTGTGTGTGTGTGTGTGTGTGTGTGTGTGTGTGTAGAACCATGGGTGAATTCGGGAACCACCATGGACGCCTCCACCTTCTCCTTGTTTACTCTGCCCCGGGATTCACAGGCTCCGCCCTACCAGGACCAGAAACGCAGGCCGCCCCCTGCTTCCGCCCGGGGTCTATACATGGGGTCTAGGATCCGAACTCAGGACCTTCTGCCTGCAAGGCAGAGGTTTAACCCCTGAGCCACCTCTCCAGCCCATCGGATTTTTTTCCATTAATATTCTCCTTAGTAGATCAATTGAGATGGTGAATTTTATGTATGGATTTCCCACAGTTAATCTCTGTCCATCAATAGGATCGTCGTGTGTGCGTGGATGTGTTTGTATGTGCATGTTATATGAGCATGTATGTGTACGAGTGAGCGCATGTGTACTTAAAGTCCATCTGTGCTTTAAGTCAACATCACACCTGCTCCTACACTTGCTTCTGCAGCGCGTGGGGCTCTCCTCCTGGACACCAGGGAGCCTGGAGGCCGTGTGCCTTTCCCGCGGAGACTATCCCATAAACGCTCAGAGGGCTCTTTCCTACAGCTCTCCATTGGCTTGTGGGATTTGGTATAGCTTGACTTGCTTTAATTCTTTGGAAGTTTTACATGGGTATATGATGAATCTCATTTATGTTATTGCTCCGGCCCCTGAAGATTTTTTTTTATGTATCACTTATAGTTCCTTTATATGTAAGTATGATTTTTTTTTACCGGTCCCCTCCCTCCCTCCCTCCCCCTCCTCCTGACCCTCCTGTTCCCCCCTCCCCTGTTCCCTCCCTCCCCATCCTCCAGTGCCCCCCCAAACCCAGAGCATCCTTTACTGTGCATGCCAAACTCTCCTCTGGGTCCTCCTCTCCGATGAGATGCAAGAACCCATGGGCATTTCCCAGAACCCTTTTCTGTGTTCTCCTTAAGCTTAGGAACACTACTGTGACTGTCAGTCCCTAGCCTCCAGGATCCTAGTGCCTTTAATCCATGCTAGACTTTGTGGGGTCAATAATGTGTTGGACATAGCGCAGGTCATGCAAAGTCCTATTATGATTGCTTCGGCCCTCACTTGTGTGGAGTGTCTTGCATATCCTTACTCTTCCCATTCCGGCCCCTGAAGATTTTTGAACCGAGTCTGTGCCCCGTCCTCTTACCTCACGGGCACTATTCCCACAGTCGCACCAGGTCAGTTTCTGGAAGGCTCAGCTTGCTCCATACCAGTTTTTGCACACAGTGGGCAGCTGCTTACTGATTGGCTACGTGGCCTACCATGTGTGGACCTGTCCACGAGTGTGCGGTACGGGCCTGTGGCATTCAGTGGAAGGCCAGTGCAGAAGTTGTGAGATGCTTGGTTCACAAACATTTAATAACCTTGTTGAGCCTCAAGTGCAGCCCGAGCTCTTGGCTCCCCCGAAACCCAGATCCATCCTGAGCCTCCTTGCTTCTTGGGTCGGCCCCTCACAGAAACAGCACCTGGAACCAGCACCCCGCTTCACATCACAAGGTGCATCGGGCAGGGGAGGGGGCTGAGCGCGAGGGATGGACCGAGGCGCACGGTGGTGGAAGCCCGAGAGAGGCGCTTGACCTCACAACACCGGCAGGCCAGCCAGCACGGCCACGAGGACACCCAGGGAGGCGCCCAGGGATGGGCACGGGGAGGGCTGCACCCGAGGAGGAACGGGGATGGTTTCTATGTGATGACGGATCCACTCTGAGAAGTGGGAGACGCTGGCGTACACTCCGGGGAACAAGGGGTGGGCGCACCCACGGCCCCAGCTCACTATTCCAATCTGCACCCAGGTGTTGTTGAGTTCACACACCAGGGGGCCCCCCGAGTCACCCTGCAAGGAAGAGGGGTCTTCTGTGATCGCAGGTCCTGGCCCACCTCCCAGGCACAGAGAGGGTGGTACACGGCCCCGCCCACTCGGCCCCCCCTTGCTGCGGCGGGGCTCAGAGACGCAGCCAAGGCCTGATCAAGTGAGGCGAGCCGCGCTGTCCTGGGCGCACAGCCGCCAGGCCTCGGGGGACCTACCTCACACACGTTCTTCAGGCCCCGGAGGTCCCCGGCACACAGCATGTCTGGCAGGATGTAGGATGTGTGCGAGTAGAGCAGCTGGCATATAGGCCTGGGGATCACGGGCAGCTGCACCTCCTGCAGCTTCTTCAAGGAACGGCCTGTGGAAGATGAACAGCCAGGTGGCGGCTCCTGCCCGTGCCCAGCAGGGTCCTAGCTCCAGGTGGTAGGAGCCAGGGACACTCTTGAGCTCTTGGTCAATGCGAGAGGCGTCTGAGAGGACCTGCTTCCAACCGGGAAGAACCCGAAATCACAAAAGAACTTCCCCCACACAGGGAGTGACCTGGTCCCACTTGGGGAGCCTCGCCCACACAAGGGGGCCTGCCCACATACGTCCAGGAGGAGCTTCCCTTTCACACAACCCTTCCCTTTCAGTTCAACCCCTCTTTATGCTCGGTC
The DNA here is from genome assembly GCA_023101885.1 of Typhlomys cinereus. Classification (NCBI taxonomy): domain Eukaryota; kingdom Metazoa; phylum Chordata; class Mammalia; order Rodentia; family Platacanthomyidae; genus Typhlomys; species Typhlomys cinereus. Next base: position 886,945 of record JALPQD010000590.1, on the reverse strand, counting down.
TGCAGATAAGGACGTTTTCATCTCCGAGAGCGTTTTTATTTCCTGCGTTTCCAGTGAATCATCTGCTTATAGCCTCCATCTCTCTGCTTAGACCGCCGACAGCTCTTACCGTCCCGTGAGCTCATGCCCCATCCTGTGGCCCAGCAGGAGACGTTGTCGAGGCGGAGGCTCAGGTTGGACGGCGGCAGGCAGATGGGAAACACGAAGTTAGAGAACACGATGGGACCCTTCAACTGTACCAGTGCCACGTCGCCTCCGATGGGGTGGAACATTTCGTAGGTGGGGTGCAGGATCAGCTGGTTGACTTCAAACCACTGAGTGTAGCTTTCCGCTACATCCAGGTTGGTGACGCCTACGTACATGTCGAAGACCTCAAGTCTCTTGTCCCTGTGGGCCAGAACAGAGGCCCACCGCCTGCAGCCCCTTGTACTATTGGGATGGGGACGCAGGGTGGGGCTGAAAAGCCAGCTCCTGACTGCTGGGCCCAGCTGGTTGACCTCGGCAGAGCGTGACTTCGGCTTGTGGAGATTCAGGGACATTTGGATGTGCCTGGGCTCTGGGAGGCAGATAGCCATGCTCTGCTTGCTTCTCACCGAGAAGCTGCCCATCAGCCGGGGAAGTCTGCCAAGGGGGAGCTGTGCCCCTGGGCTCTGGAGGCTGTGGGCCTGTTGGCCGAGGCTCAGAGGGCAGGGCCCCTGTGCGCGAGAACGCTCTGTGTGCCCCGTGAGGCCCTGGGGTTGGGGACTTTGCCAGATGAGGATCAAAGGAGTGGGGGGCAGGGTCCTGCAGCGGTGGTCTTGAGGGGGATGTGGCCGTGGTCAAGGGATCAGGCCTCATCTGCCACCGGCAGCCAGCAGGGCGCTGGAAGCTCAGGCTGGTCGTGGGGACAGGGAAGGTCTCACAGCAGGGTGGCGTCGCGGCGGGCCTACCGCAGGAGGTGCAGCGTGAGCCGCGGGGAGCACGGGCCCCGCCGCACCCTCACCTGCCGAAGCAGTGCGCGGCCGACAGCACCCAGTACTCGTTGAGGATGGAGCCGCCGCAGACGTGGAAGCCGGCGTAATGCACGCTCACCTGCCAGGGCCACCTGCTCTTGTCGGCCGGCGCCCCCCCCAGGATCTTGCCCTGCAGGAAACGCTGACCACAGCCTGCGGAGAGGGACGGGCACCGGGTGGGCACGGGCGGGCACCGGCACCGGGTGGGCACGGGCGGGCACGGGCGCTGGGTGGGCACGGGCACCGGGTGGGCACGGGCACTGGGTGGGCACTGGCGCCGGATGGGCACGGGCGCCGGGCGGGCACGGGCGGGCACCGGCACCAGGTGGGCACGGGCGGGCACGGGCGCTGGGCGGGCACCAGATGGGCACGGGCATCGGGCGGGCACGGACGCCGGGCGGGCACCGGATGGGCACGGGCATCGGGCGGGCACGGGCGCCGGGCGGGCACCGGATGGGCACGGGCATCGGGCGGGCACGGGCATCGGGCGGTCACTGGGGCCGCGCCGGGCCTGGGCAGCGGTCCCGGACCAGCCCGCCGCCTACACGCCTACCCGCGCCTCTGCTCGCGGACGGCCTCGGGGTGGCCCAGCCGGGGGTCCCCAGCAGGAGCAGAAGCGACCAGAAGCCCAGGCCGGAAGTGGGGGCGGCCATGAGGGCCCAGGCACAGCCCCGCCGCGAGGGCCGGAACCGCGGAACGCGGCAGCGCCCCCAGCTGGCCGGGTGGAGCGAGCACGTGACCCGCGCCGGCGCGCGCCGGCGCCCCCTGCAGGCGACGGCGGGCGGTGACAGGGCCCGGGGCGGAGCAGCCCTGGACCCAGACTGCGGAGCAGGGGGCCGCGTGCAGGCGGGGGAGGGTCCTGCAGGCGGGGGAGGGTCCTGCAGGCGGGGGAGGGTCCTGCAGGCGGGGGAGGGTCCTGCAGGCGGGGCGGGCCTGCAGGCGGGGGAGGGGTCCTGCAGGCGGGGGGGGGCCTGCAGGCGGGGGAGGGGCCTGCAGGCGGGGGAGGGGGCCTGCAGCGGGGAGGGGCCTGCAGCGGGGAGGGGGCCTGCAGGGCGGGGGAGGGTCCTGCAGGCGGGGAGGGGCCTGTACGTGGGGGGAGAGGCCTGCGAGGGCCTGCAGGCGGGGGAGGGTCCTGCAGGCGGGGGAGGGTCCTGCAGGCGGGGAGAGGCCTGCAGGCGGGGAGGGTCCTGCAGGCGGGGAGGGTCCTGCAGGCGGGGGAGGGTCCTGCAGGCAGGGGAGGGTCCTGCAGGCGGGGGAGGGGCCTGCAGGCGGGGAGGGTCCTGCAGGCGGGGGAGGGTCCTGCAGGCGGGGAGGGGCCTGCAGGCGGGGGAGGGGCCTGCCCAGGCTCTTCATGCCACTGCAGGTTTCTGGAGGGGAAGGGAGGCCCTCGGCGCTGACAGCACCCAGCAGGTGTGCACTGACCCACCCTCTTCCAGACCTGCTTGAGAGCTGTTAGAACACGCGTTTCCCCGAGGCTCATTCATGTCTGTTAATGTTACAATTTATACCTGTGATATCCACTATAAAACATCTCCATCCTAGCTGAAAAATGGTGATCCCTGACAGACCACACCTACTAATCCTTGGCTATCTCTCAGCAACTCCTTAGCGAGGTCTGAGGACCATAAAAGCCATCTCTCCACCCTACCCCACCTTCCACCCCATGGACACTCTCCAGACCTCTTCCTGCCATGATGTAGGTGAGAGCTGTCTTCCTCTCTTCCTGTCCTCTCTGATCTGAAGCTATCTTCTCTGCTCTCCCACATAAGGCTAAATTTGGTACCCTGGCCACCAGACCCTCATTCTAATAAATTCTTATTTTTTAAGCCTCTCTCTGGTGTTAATGTCTCTTTATTCATGCACCTCCACGTGGCTCCCACACATGGTTACAGTCCCTCTTATCCACCCACTCCTTCCCATACTCAAGTAACTAGCAAATGCAAACACAAGTTTCATAGGACAGTGATAGAATCACCTCTCGGTTTCATTTATCTCTAAGAACACATTTAGACCTTTCTCCAACATATGAACAAAAATGGAGTGAAACATGAAGGGGCAGATCATGAGTGAGGATCAGCAGAAAACAGACAAGAAGAAACACACACCGGAAATATCAGCCTGGGAGAAAGCTAGACTTGGAAGCTTCTGATTTCTCAACAAGTGGCACTATAAATTGACAGAGGACACTTGGAAAAGAAGCATCATGGAACCTCTGGAAGTGGGAAGCACAAAAGTCACAGCTCAGAACCCTCTGAATGGCTTTTACAAGAATTTAGGCCCAGAGGACAGGAGGGTCTGTGATGAGAATGTAAGCTGGACGGGACTTGCACGTGAGAAGAGAAACAGGGATGTGCGCAGGAAGGAGGAGCCTGGGTGTCGGCCACCTTCTCGCCTCCTTCCTACCTGCCCTCTTCTCTCTCTCATCTCCTTCCTACCTGCCCTCTTCTCTCTCTCATCTCTTTCCTACCCTGCCCTCTTCTCTCTCTCTTGCCTCCTTCCTACCTGCCCTCTTCTCTCTCACCTCCTTCCTACCTGCCCTCTTCTCTCTCTCATCTCCTTCCTACCTGCCCTCTTCTCTCTCTCATCTCCTTCCTACCCGCCCTCTTCTCTCTCTCATCTCCTTCCTACATGTCCTCTTCTCTCTCTCATCTCCTTCCTACCTGCCCTCTTCTCTCTCTCGCCTCCTTCCTACCTGCCCTCTTCTCTCTCGCCTCCTTCCTACCTGCCCTCTTCTCTCTCTCGCCTCCTTCCTACCTGCCCCTCTCTCTCTCCCTCCTTCCTACCTGCCCGCTTCTCTCTCTCTCGCCTCTTCCTACCTGCCCCTCTCTCTCTCTCGCTCTCTTCCTACCTGCCCTCTTCTCTCTCTCATCTCCTTCCTACCTGCCCTCTTCTCTCTCTCATCTCCTTCCTACCTGCCCTCTTCTCTCTCTCATCTCCTTCCTACCTGCCCTCTTCTCTCTCTCATCTCCTTCCTACCTGCCCTCTTCTCTCACCTCCTTCCTACCTGCCCTCTTCTCTCTCTCATCTCCTTCCTACCCGCCCTCTTCTCTCTCTCATCTCCTTCCTACCTGCCCTCTTCTCTCTCTCGCCTCCTTCCTACCTGCCCTCTTCTCTCTCTCTTGCCTCCTTCCTACCTGCCCTCTTCTCTCTCTCATCTCCTTCCTACCTGCCCTCTTCTCTCTCTCATCTCCTTTCTACCTGCCCTCTTCTCTCTCACCTCCTTCCTACCTGCCCTCTTCTCTCTCTCATCTCCTTCCTACCTGCCCTCTTCTCTCTCTCTCCTCCTTCCTGCCTGCCCTCCTCTCTCTCACCTCCTTCCTACCTGCCCTCTTCTCTCTCTCATCTCCTTCCTACCCGCCCTCTTCTCTCTCTCATCTCCTTCCTACATGCCCTCTTCTCTCTCCTCCTTCCTCCTACCTGCCTCTCTCTCTCGCTCTCTCTCGCCTCCTTCCTACCTGCCCTTCTTCTCTCTCGCCGCTCCCTCCTTCCTCCTGCCCCTCTTCTCTCTCTCGCCTCTTTCCTACCTGCCCTCTCGCTCTCTCGCCTCCTTCCTACCCGCCCTCTTCTCTCTCTCTCGCCTCCTTCCTACCCCCCTCTTCTCTCTCTCATCTCTTCGCTACCCCCTCTCTCTCTTCTCTCTCTCATCTCCTCCTACCGGCCTCTTCTCTCTCTCATCTCCTTCCTACCTGCCCTCTCTCTCTCTCTCCTTCCTACCTGCCCTCTTCTCTCTCTCACCTCCTTCCTACCTGCCCTCTTCTCTCTCGCCTCCTTCCTACCCGCCCTCTTCTCTCTCTCACCTCCTCTCCTGCGCCTCTTATCTCTCTCTCCTTCCACCCGCCTCTTCTCTCTCTCATCTCCTTCCTACCTGCCCTCTTCTCTCTCTCGCCTCCTTCCTACCTGCCCTCTTCTCTCTCGCCTCCTTCCTACCTGCCCTCTTCTCTCTCTCGCCTCCTTCCTACCTGCCCTCTTCTCTCTCTCGCCTCCTTCCTACCTGCCCTCTTCTCTTTCTTACCTTCTTCCTACCTGCCTTCTTCTCTCTCTTCCCTCCATCCTTCTCCTCTATCTTCCTCTTCCTTTTCTACCTCCTTTTTTCTCTCTTCCTTATTCTTCTCCTTCCTCTTCCTTCCCTTCCTCCTTCCTTCCCTCTCTTCTTCCTTTACCCTCTCCTTCTTCATTCTCATCTTCTCTCCTTCTCTCTCCCTCTTTTTTCCTCCTTCCTTCTCCTCTTTTTCCCCTCTTTCTTCCCTTGCTCTTCCTTTTTTCTCCTTTCTCCTTTGTTTTAAGGAAGTGCGACTTTCTTTTCCTTCATAGAGTCTTGCTATGTTGCCAAGATTCATGTCATCCTCCTGCCTCAGCTCTCTGAGTGCTAGGATTGCAGGTGTGTGCAAGTAGGTCTGGCTTTTGTTTGATTAAATAAATAATTAGGCCAAGACATATTTATAAGACAAATTGAGAACTACTTGACAGCTACCCAGAATGAGTCTGGGATCCTGGCTTGTAACCCTGAACAGCAAGTGGTAATTTTGACCCCAGAGGGAACCAGAAGGAGCTGGAACAGTCTGGAGACCAGTACGCTCAAGGACACAGGGAGAGCAGGGCTGGACAAGAAGCACATTCGGGGGACTCTCGGCCAGAGCTGACCCCCTGGGGACAGAGAGCCGCCCAACTCCCGAGAAGCCTTCTCTCGAGAGTTAAGAGGGCGTCAGCCTGTGCCCACTGCCATGGATAGCAGGGGCCCTTGTTTCCTGGAGCCAGACGGACGGGCTGGGCACTGAATGTCCGCGTCCTTCGCCTCACAATCCACAGCCTCGGGAGCCCTGGAGGCTTCACTAGGTTCCAAGTCACTTACATGAATCCCAGGTTTACTGGAGAGCTGTCGGAGAAGCAAGACATCCAACATCAGCCAGGCGCAGTTCATAGCACCTGGCGTCTGCTCGAAGGATTCTAGACACGCAAAGAAGCGGCACCCTACAGCTCACAAGGGGAATAATCGGCCAGCCAAAACCAACTGGCGGTGATTGTCGGAATGATGTTATAACTTCTTTCCATGCATGCAAAACTACACTGGGGTGGGCAGAAGAGGGCTTGGGTGGGAAAACGTTTGTTTCATGAGCTTGAGAGCCTGAGTTTGATTCCTAGAACCCACGGGGAAAGCCAAGCACGGGCTGTGAGCCCAGCTGTGTCAGATGGGAGGTGGAGACGTGCGGGGCTCTGGCTCGTTACCCTTGAATACTTGGCTGAGTTCCTGGCTGATGAGAGACATCTCAGGTGGAGAGAAGGGCCTGAGAAATGACAGCTGATGCCCTCTCCACACGCGTGCACACGCACACACTCACAGACACAACACTACATACACATACATGTGCACACATGGAAACATGAAAGATACATGAACTGAACTTTTAGAATGAAGCCACAACATTTGAAATGAAAAGCTCCAGAGATTTGTATGAATGAGATTCTACAGAAGCTGAGCTCGTGGACTTAAAGGCAAGAGAAACAGACACACCATGATGGGGCCAATCCACGTGAACTCACCTCAGCTGCGTCTGCTTCCACAGCACGTGGGTGAAATGTGGTTCATCAACACTGTTGTCACGGAAAGGGCGCTCTCAAGAGGCTCTAAGCCTCCCTCAGATACTATTGAGGGTTAGCTGACTTGTTTCAAATTAAATAAATAAATAAATAACGAACAAGTAGAGAAAAGAATAAAGGTCAGAAAATAAAATAAAACAGAAGATAGCAGAGTAATGTAGCAATGACAAAACTAAAAGGTAGTCCTTTTGAGAAAATTAATGAAATTGAAAGTCCTTCGTCACAGTGAGAAGAAATAAACTGGAGAAGATGCACATTATCGAGTCTGAGGCCTGCCTGGAGTGAATAGTGGGCTCTAGGCCCAACTAGAACTAGAGCTGTAGAGTAAGACCCTGTCTTTTTTTTAAAGGAAGGAAGGGCTGGAAAGATGGCTCAGGGGCTTAAGACTCTGTCTCGCAGGCAGAAGGTCCTGAGTTCAGATCCCAGGTCCTACAAAAAAAAAAAAATACAAACAACAAATAAAATCTAAAAAGAGAAAAAGTGCTGGCCTGCACTTCTGGCCCTGATGGGCAGAGCCTGGGCAATCGCAGAGGGAAGCAAGAAGGAGGTGGAAGCAATCCAGGATGGTTCCTGAAGTCACTTTGGTCCTCCACAGGGATACAGAGTGCCCTTTGATTTGTGCACACGCGCACGCGCGCACGTACACACACACACACACACACACCATAAATAAATAGAAATTAAAAAGGAGGGGCTGTGAGATGGTTGGGGGGCTTCTGTGTGAACCCGGCGATCTAAGCTTGGTGATCTCCGTTGTTGTCGTCTTCCGACCGTTGCAAGCCTCTCCCTCCCATGCTTTGAGACAGGGAGTCACGATGTAGCCCAGGCTGGCACCAAACTCCGTGGTCCTCTTGGTTCAGTCTCCCGAGTGCTGGCACGTACCTCACTCCGGCGGGTCTTTCACTTCTTGTTTTGATTTTTGAAGTGCTTGGGGTCAAACTTAGAATGTCTCTTGTGCTAGACCAGTGGTTTACTACTGAGTTATTTTCCCATCTCCTCTCTTAAGAGAAATTTTATACACCTGCTTAGCGGAAGGGGGAGGGGTCAGTGAGGGGGAGATTCCCATGGGGCTGCAGACCTAGCCTGGGGTCTGTGTCCAGGTCATCAGTCCTCGGCAGAGCCTGAGGCAGGGACTGGAACAGATGGACGCCGTGTGGAGCTGCAGCCTGAGCTGCTGCACCCACCAACTTTGGCCATTCAGGGTGAGAGTGCCTGCGTCTGCCCCAAGATGCTTTGCGGCTGGGCAGTCACCTGCTGGAAAATATTATGTCTCCTTTCTCGATGTCTAAGGAGGGCTGGACTCTAGGACAGGCCGAGGCTCCTCTGTGAAGCCGCTGGATGACTGTGTCCCCCTGGCTTAGAGTCCAGGGGCGGGAGGCAGGGTGCGTGTCCGTCCTGCTGCGCACCTTTCAGACTTCCTGGAGCACTCAGGGTTTGCTTGCCACACGTGCTGCTGTCCTCTGGTGGAGCCCCTGCTGGGTTTTTCACACAGAACACAGTTGGACAGTGCAACTTTCTTCATGCCCTGGGTCATCCATGTCTTTCCTCTGAGTCCCACTTCCTGGTTCTCTACCCCCCAGGGTCCTACCCCATAGTCCACCAAGACACGCCAGCCTTCCTTCCCCCCGGGTTTGAGGAAGAGCAGGATGAAGCCGGGAGAACTGTACATTCTGTGTCAATGCATTGAGTGGGAACTGTGCATTCCATGTCGATGCACTGGGTGGGAACTGTGCATTCTGTGTAGATGCACTGAGTGGGAACTGTGCATTCCGTGTCGATGCATTGGGTGGGAACTGTGCATTCCATGTCGATGCACTGGGTGGGAACTGTGCATTCCATGTCAATGCACTGGGTGGGAACTGTGCATTCCGTGTCGATGCACTGGGTGGGAACCGTACAGATGCACTGGGTGGGAACTGTACATTCCGTGTCAAGTAGGAACTGTACATTCCGTGTCAAGTAGGAACTGTACATTCCGTGTCACTACATTGAGTGGGAACCGTACATTCCGCGTCAATGCACTGGGTGGGAACCGTACATTCCTTGTCGATGCACTGGGTGGGTCAGGTGAACTCTCTTCCTCCCCCAGAGCTCAAGCAGTTGCTGGCCGTGACCAGTCGCCCTACACTGTGTAACTCGGGAGCCCTGCGGCACACACGGAAGAACGTGCGCAGTGCTCTCTGTATCGTGTAATGTGTGGGATCGGTTTAGTGGGCTGCAAAGACCCCCACATGCAGACGCCTCGGATGGTATCCTCGGTCTTCATTCCTGAAGCCCAGCAGGGACTTTGGACAGTCCCTGGCCATGACTGTTTTAACAAGGGCCTGGGGACCATGTACCCAAGAAGAAATACTCAGGGTTGGGAAACAGCCTGATGTGGGTTGAAGGCTCCTGCCTGGTTGGGTCTGCAGCACTGGTGGGCGGCACTGTCGGGTGGACAAGCTGTGGGAGGAAAGAGGTGTCTGGGGTGGAGGCACCGAGACGCCGTGGGCAGCACTCAGCGCTAGCCTGCACCAGGCAGGCCTTGGAGGGAGCTGGTCTCCAGGAGGAGCGACAACCCTCAGCCTTCCCTTGCCCGCATTCTAGCTGGGGCCTGTGCTGGGACTTGCTTGCCCACCCACCCCGACCGTCCTGCAGGACTTGCCTCTGCTGAACACCCTTAATGAACACGCAGCTGTCAGCATCGGGACGCCTGAGAAAGTTCAGCGGTCGGTGAACTCAATTCACAGAAGCTCTGGGTTTGTGGAGCTGCAGAACTGCTTACAGTCTGGCTGTCCCTGGTCCAGCCCAGGACCTCTGAGAGCTCCACTGGGACCTCCAGCTGCAGCCCCGCTGGGCTGAGAGCAGGGCGCTGAGCCCCAGGCCCGGGGGCCCTCAGGTGAGTCGGGGTGGCCGCTCGGGCCGGGAGGATGAGCCCATCCCCGCGTGGGGCTTACGGAGGGACCGCCTGCAGCCCTCGGGAAGGTCAGAACCGGACCGTCCACCGCAGCCTTGCACGTGGCTTCCATCAGAGCCGGGCTGGGTCAAGGCCGGGCCAGAAAGCCACGCCTCCTGCCTCGGAGGCCAGCGCGTCCAGACAGACACCGCGCCAGCTGCTGCGCGCCACCCAGCGGATGCCTGCCAGCTGTCTGCTTTGAACTCGGGGAAAACGGAGCAGATGCTGCGGTCGGAAAGTGTGTGCAGGTGGAGGCCGTCCTCCGCGTGGCCGCTAAAGGTGGAAGGCGGTGCGGGCGGGCCGCCGGCTTCCGCGGCTTGCGTCTTCATCTCCAGCGCTGCGGCCAGCCTCCGTCTCTATCGGGCCGTCGGAATGCTGCAGAGGGACTCGGCAATCCCCTGGAGGGTCACAGTGGCACTGCAGCAGCGGACTGCACCAGAAGGCAAGACCTCCAACCCCCATCCTGGACTTTCTGGGGGCCAGAGAGGCGACTGCTCGTCCGCCCCTGCCTGCCTGGCCCAAGAGCCTCAGCGATTGCCAGAGAAAGTCTCTGCTGACCATTCCATCCTGGGCCTTCCCAGGCACTGTCCCGCCTCAGAGGAGCCCCCACAACACGAGCAACGCAAGGAAGGGTCTGGTGGCTTCACTGAATTTTTCGGCGGTCCAGGAGTTCGGGGGTTGTGGGGGGAACACACTGCTTCTGCAAGGTCAGCCAGAGGCCTCCGGAGATTCCGCCCACCAGGCGGAGCCAGTTTCCAGCTCGGCATGTCTGGAATGCTCCCCACCATCCGGCCTCACCCCAAGCTCAGACACCCAAAGGTCAGCGTCTTGTGGGGGTGCAAGGGGCCTGGGTGAGGCTTGCTCCCCCGCCCCCGCTCCCCAATCTGTGCTGGACCAAGCCTGCCCTGGGCTGTCCGGGGACGACAGTCCTGAGACAATACCACCTGCAAAGGCTGCTGGCCACACAGCTGGGCGCCCCCAGCACACACAGGTGGAAAACAGGTGGACTCAGCCTAGCAGAGGGACTTGTGAGCCTGCGTCTCCCTTTCCACTGAATCAGGTAGAGCATTCCTAATCTGAAAATATCCACATTATAAAGCACAGAGGAGTGCCACGCACATGATCTCATCACCATCACATGGAAAGGGCGAGCACACCAAGTGCACCTCCTAAAGCTGCTTGCGGACCACAGTGGACGGCAAACGGGGAGACGATGCCTCGCGCACGCCACAGGATGCCTGTCTCACATGTGCACCTGCTTCACCATCTGAAAAATCCCAGATCAAAAGCACTTCTTTTTAAACAATTGTTAATTAATTTAAGAGAGAAGGAAAAGGAGAGGGAGAGGAGGAGAAGGGGGACAGACAGAGAACGAGGAGAGAGAGAGAGAGAGAGAGAGAGAGAGAGAATGTATGGCATAGTCAGGAAACAACTTCTGGAAGTCATCCCTCTCCTTCCACCATGTGAGCTTCTGGGAATCAGATTCAGGTCACCAGGTTTTCGAGCAGACGCCTTATCTGCTGGGCCATCTCACTGGCCCCCGAATCAAAAGCATTTCTGGCCACCAGCATCTGAACAAAGGAAACAGAATCTGCTCTCCTTTTCATTTTCCCCTTGGTGTCTGTCCGAGAATCTGGATGCGTGTCTCTGTGCGGTTTTTGCATGCTAGGCAGCTAGGCCAGCCTCTGTTGCTTGGATCTTGCAAACACCCACCAGGCGCTGTGACAGGTGGTACCAAGGGAAATATGGCCAAGCTGCAGAAAGTGAGCTGCCCACAGTATGACCGGAAGATGCTGCCAGTGTTAAACACAGTTTATTATAAGACGATAGGAACAAACTTCAATCTCACCAGCGACTCTGTTGAAATCAGCATCGAGACTCTGGAAAGGCCTGACCGATTGCCCAAACATCTAGACGGGCACGTGGTCACAGTCCTTCCTCTCTCCCTCCTACCCCTGACTCCCCTTCTTCCGCTCACAGGCGTCCTCCTCTCCCCCCTTCCCTTGCACCAAGCTCCCTCCTCCCCCACAGTGTTCAGAGCAAAGTGTTTTCATGCCTCCCTCTTCTTACTCCCTCATGTAGAGTCCACCTGCTCACGGATTTTGGAAGTAGAGGACTCATTCCAAGTGGTTTCACCCCTTGAGGGGCATCAGTCACACCCGTTGCTCCGCCTGAAGCAGCGAGAGGTGGATGGAAGGGAAGCCATCGACGTTCCGCACGGTCTCTGCATCGCCTGTGGCCTTGCAGGTTAGATCAGGTTAGATCCCCTGGTCAAAGCCCGGATGGCAGGTTCCCACGAGCAAGCGAAGCTGCTGGGCCGAGTTAGTCTCCCTGAGCTGTGGCTGACCTGACCTATCCCTGCGACTCACACTCGGAGGCCGGGGCTCCAGCTACTGAGATGCCGAGGTGGCTCTGCCTTCATCCACCGCCAGGACGCTGGTGACTTTGCAGCTGGAGGGGCCTATCGGAGTGGGGCTTGGCGGGAGGAGGGCTCCAGGCACTGTCTGGGAGCCCCACTTGTCTTACTCCTGTCCCTTCTGGTGTCTGCCCCCCGTCTTGAGAGTGAAGTGAGCCGCTTTCCCCATGCATGCTCCAGCCACGACCCTTTGCTACACCCATGGGCCTCTGAAAACATCCGGCACAGTGCACTTCCCTTTGAGTCGTTTCTTTAGGTATCTGGTCATAGCAACAGAATGCGACATGATGCTCAGTTTCTTCACTTGGACTCGCTGATTACTGTCTGGGTCCTGCCTTCTGGTCCCAGGAGACAGGTCCCCCACCTTCAGGCTCAGTGGGCAGGGTGGGGGCTGGAGTTGGAATGGACTGCAGCTCAGCATACTGGTCTCCCCAGTTGAAAGGCTTCAGGGGTCCCCCCCCCCGGGACCAGACATCCTGGTTGTGGGCAGACCTGCCCCTGCGGCCCCAGCACCCCAGTGGGAGGCACAGCTGGTTCTGATTCCTGAGCTCAGGTCTCCTTGAGTAAGCGCGGCAGGCAGAGGCAGCTGCTGATTCCAGCCTCTCACTCACACCCCCCGGAGATGCCAGCAAGGCCCCCAACTACTTCTGTTCCCTGGTGGGGAACATTATGAAGGGGATGGAGTGAGGCTCCCCCAGGAGCACTACCGCAGACCTTCCCTCTCCTCTTCTGTCTCCTCCCCTCTGTTCTCCCGCTGGGCCTGGCTTTTCTAGCCAGTGGCTTGATTCCATCCTTGTTTCTCACGCCTAGGGCTCAGGAGCACCTGGAACCAGGCCCTCGGGGCTCCAAGGAATGCTAGGAATCTGCTGGTGTCCTGACTCTACCAGGGTCGGTAGCAAAGAAGAAGGGGCAACCCATCCTCGAGACTTGGCTGCCAGGTGCATTGCTTTCCTGGGCTCTCTGCCTCCCAAGCCTGGGCAACTCTGGCCAAGCCCAGGGAAAAGTCCTGGTATGCACAGTTGTTTGCACCCTGAGAAACAACCGGGACCCAAACTCTCTGTACCACCTGCCCTTGTGTAGATAAAGATTGAGGGGGGCAGAAGACAGACCTTGCGCAGGAAGGCTGGCCTGGGGTGTGCTAGAACCAAGGCCTTCTGTGCACAGCTGTGTGCCCTGGCTGGTCAGCTGCATGTGTGCAGTGGGGCTCAGGCCTTGCATGGCTTTCCTGGGGACGCTCAAGGGGACCGGGCTCCGGGATCACTGGGTTCTCAGAACTTGGCCAGGTCCCGAAGGGGCCACATACTCAAGATTTCTGCTTGCTTCCCAGAAGGTGGCCTTGAGACAGCCTCCTGAAGCAGGGGTGCTGCGTTGGAGGGGGCAGCGTGGTTCGCAGCCCCCTCTGGGCTTGAGATCGCGTCCAGCCACGCCCCTCTGCTCTCGGTCCTGCAGCACTGTCCATCTCCTTTGGGAGCAGCAGATGATGGAAGCACATTGCTCTTCGCTCCCCCTCCTCCCTCTGATGTGCTCCTGCGCTCCAGCGTTGTGCAGGGCTCCAGCAATTGCTGCCTGCACTGGCCCCGCCCTCAGCATGCTCCGGTGGCTCGTCCCACAGATGGGCACGTTTTCTTTGAAATTCTTTAAATGGGAGGATGACTTTTGAAAACACCGGGGTCACTTTGGAGCCTTTTCCTTCACAGAGCAGCAACGATTGCTGGCCGTGCTGTGCACAGTGAGGACACATCGTGGTCCCACAGGAGGCGTTCTGTACTTGTCCCGGCAATGACCAGCGTCCAAGGCTTGGGAAAACAGAGACGTGGTGCCTGTCCTTCTGCGAGCTCTACTGCGTTGGGCGCTCATGTTTCTCCCTGACCTGCCTCCTTCATTCTGCCGTATGTCTCCTTCCATGGACGGAGGCCCGTGGCTGAGGTGCCTCCCTTGGGTGGCTTTGCAGTGGCGGAATGCTGGGAGAGACCGCCAGGGGAAAGCCGCTGCGACACTCCTGGAGAGGCAGAGCCTCTGCAGGGCCCCAATGCCATCGCTGCCACAAGAATGCACCTCACCTGAGATGGAATGCACGCCCTGCACACACCCGGGAACACGCGCGGGCAGCGCCCAGTACACACCTGGGAACACTCGTGGCAGAGCCCAGTACACACCTGGGAACACGCGCGGGCAGCGCCCAGTACACACCTGGGAACACGCGCGGGCAGCGCCCAGTACACACCTGGGAACACGCGCGGGCAGCGCCCAGTACACACCTGGGAACACGCGCGGGCAGCGCCCAGTACACACCTGGGAACACTCACGGGCAGCGCCCAGTACACACCTGGGAACATGCGCGGGCAGCGCCCAGTACACACCTGGGAACACTCATGGGCAGCGCCCTGAACACACCTGGGAACACTCACGGGCAGCGCCCAGTACACACCTGGGAACACTCACGGGCAGCGCCCAGTACACACCTGGGAACACTCGTGGGCAGCGCCCTGAACACACCTGGGAACACTCGTGGGCAGCGCCCTGAACACACCTGAGAACACTCACGGGCAGCACCCAGTACACACCTGGGAACACTCATGGGCAGCGCCCAGTACACACCTGGGAACACTCACGGGCAGCGCCCAGTACACACCCGGGAACACTCACGGGCAGCGCCTAGTACACACCTGAGAACACTCATGGGCAGTGCCCAGTACACACCTGGGAACACTCACGGGCAGCGCCCTGAACACACCTGAGAACACTCACGGGCAGCGCCCTGAACACACCTGAGAACACTCATGGGCAGCGCCCAGTCACACCCGGGAACACTCACGGGCAGCGCCCAGTACACACCTGGGAACACGCGCGGGCAGAGCCCAGTACACACCTGGGAACACTCACGGGCAGCGCCCAGTACACACCTGAGAACACTCACGGGCAGCGCCCAGTACACACCTGGGAACACTCACGGGCAGCGCCCAGTACACACCTGAGAACACTCACGGGCAGCGCCCAGTACACACCTGGGAACACTCACGGGCAGCGCCCTGAACACACCTGGGAACACTCACGGGCAGCGCCCAGAACACACCTGGGAACACTCACGGGCAGAGCCCAGTACACACCTGGGAACACTCACGGGCAGCGCCCAGTACACACCTGAGAACACTCACGGGCAGCGCCCAGTACACACCTGGGAACACTCACGGGCAGCGCCCTGAACACACCTGGGAACACTCACGGGCAGCGCCCAGTACACACCTGGGAACACTCGTGGGCAGCGCCCAGTACACACCTGGGAACACTCACGGGCAGCGCCCAGTACACACCTGGGAACACTCACGGGCAGTGCCCAGTACACACCTGAGAACACTCACAGGCAGCGCCCTAAACACACCTGGGAACATTCACGGGCAGCGCCCAGTACACACCTGAGAACACTCACGGGCAGCGCCCAGTACACACCTGGGAACACTCACGGGCAGCGCCCTGAACACACCTGAGAACACTCACGGGCAGCGCCCAGTACACACCTGGGAACACTCACGGGCAGCGCCCAGTACACACCTGGGAACACTCACGGGCAGCGCCCAGTACACACCTGGGAACACTCACGGGCAGCGCCCAGTACACACCTGAGAACACTCACGGGCAGCGCCCTGAACACACCTGGGAACACTCACGGGCAGCGCCCAGTACACACCTGGGAACACTCATGGGCAGCGCCCTGAACACACCTGGGAACACTCACGGGCAGCGCCCAGTACACACCTGGGAACACTCACGGGCAGCGCCCAGTACACACCTGGGAACACTCACGGGCAGCGCCCAGTACACACCTGGGAACACTCGTGGGCAGCGCCCAGTACACACCTGGGAACACTCGCGGGCAGCGCCCAGTACACACCTGGGAACACTCACGGGCAGCGCCCAGTACACACCTGGGAACACGCGCGGGCAGTGCCCAGTACACACCTGGGAACACGCGCGGGCAGTGCCCAGTACACACTTGGGAAAACTCACGGGCAGCGCCCTGAACACACCTGAGAACACTCACGGGCAGTGACCAGTACACACCTGGGAACACTCACGGGCAGCGCCCAGTACACACCTGGGAACACTCACGGGCAGCGCCCTGAACACACCTGAGAACACTCACGGGCAGTGACCAGTACACACCTGGGAACACTCACGGGCAGCGCCCAGTACACACCTGGGAACACTCACGGGCAGCGCCCTGAACACACCTGGGAACACTCACGGGCAGCGCCCAGTACACACCTGGGAACACTCACGGGCAGCGCCCTGAACACACCTGGGAACACTCGTGGGCAGCGCCCAGTACACACCTGGGAACACTCACGGGCAGCGCCCAGTACACACCTGGGAACACGCGCGGGCAGTGCCCAGTACACACTTGGGAACACTCACGGGCAGCGCCCTGAACACACCTGAGAACACTCACAGGCAGTGACCAGTACACACCTGGAACACTCACGGGCAGCGCCCAGTACACACCTGGGAACACTACGGGCAGCGCCTGAACACAACCTGGGAACACTCACGGGCAGCGCCCAGTACACAACCATGGGAACACTCGTGGGCAGCGCCCAGTACAACACCTGGAACACTCACGGGCAGTGCCAGCTACACACCTGACGACACTCACGGGGCAGCGCCCAGTAACACACACCTGGGAACACACCTGGACACTACGCCCTGCAGCGCCCAGACACACCTGGGAACACTCCGGCAGCGCCCAGTCACACCTGGAACAAGCAGCGCCCGAGACACACTGGGAACACTCCCAGCGCGTACCACCTGGAACACTCACTGGCAGCGCCCAGTACACACCTGGGAACACTCACGGGCAGCGCCCAGTACACACCCGGGAACACTCACAGGCAGTGACCAGTACACACCTCTACCCCTGGGACACTGCTTGCAGGAAGAAGCCTGAGACTTCCCACGCGCGTCTTCCTGACCATGGCGAGTCCTGCAGAATCCTGGGGTTGGCCTGTCTCTGGCGGCCGCACGGCTGGAGACACACACAGACTCGCTTCGGGGCTCTGCAGGGCACAGGCCACAAGCAGCTGTCTTCGGACCTGCGGAGGGCATCTCCCCTTCAGCCTGACACTGCCCACTGGCCCCACCCACTTCTCCTTCCCTTAGAAGCAGGGCGCAATCAGGAGTGGCTGGCTACCAGGGAAGCCTGCGTGCAGCCCCTCCTAGGGCCACCCGGTAGTCCCTATCTCCCCTCTCTGACCCCTCACCCTATCCTGGATACCTTGTTCCCTTTTCCCCACCCCTGACTGGACATTCCTGCCTCCCGGGATCCCTGTTTACATCCCCCACTCTCACCCCCGCCCTTGTTCCGTCCATCCATCCCTTGTTACCCCCCACCTTTGCCCCTGCTCTGCCCCCCTCCTGCCTCCACAAGCACTTCCTAGTTCCTCAGTGGTCTTGCTCCCACCCTCAGTATTTGAAGATATCACCCCACTCCTCAGCTGGTACTTTTGGGGTACTCAGGAGCAAGCGCTCGGCCAGTGACTACACAGATGTCTCCCACAAACAACTGGAACCTTTTCCAGCCATCCGCTCAGCACAGCAGGAGCATGTTCAAAGCGGCCGGTTTTTATCATGCTCCAGACATGAGGAAGGAATTAGGCTTCGAAGGAGGTATGGTTTCCAAAACTTAAGAGTCTTGTTTTGAAAGCTCTCTCCTTGCAAAGCTGGGAACGGCGGTGCTGATGGGCTTTCTTCTCTAGCTGCGGTCGTTCCTTTATTTGTTCAGGCTGTGTGCTGGGGGCTCTGGGACGCACATCTGCATCGGGAGAGCTGGCGTACGGCTCTGGCGCTGCGGGTGCAGCTGTCCACCCACCAGGTTCTGAGGTCTGACTCAAGATACCAAATGAAATAGTCCAAAAATGATTCTTAAGGCTGAAATTGATGCCCCTTCTGGGCAGCCTGGTGAAATCTCACACTCTCTGGCCTGGTCACGTCCGTCGGGGAGGTGAATTGTGCCTTTGTCTCTGCCCTCTACACGGGCCACCTCACAGGGACCAGGACCAGGTCAAAGACCATGAACGTGCTTTCTTCAAATGGAGTGGTGAGCTCTGTTGAACAGTCCAAGAAAAAGTGGGCGCAGCACTTGCTGCGGTCTACAGGGGAAGCCTGAACTCTTGGCAATCCTCCTGTCTCAGCTTCCCCAAAGCTGACTGTTCTTAGTTTAAATTCACCTATCTGTGCGCACAGGAAAAGCCAGGGGCTGGTACTCCGCAAGGCCTTCCACGCCGGGAGTCTTGGGACATATACCTGGGGTTGAAGTTGGGTGCTGACCAAGTGATGGTCAGAGAAAACCAGTCTGGTAAGGGTTGTCTCTGCCTGCTTCCCTTGGATGACCTTGTAACAACTTCACACACACACACGCACACGCGCAAGCACGCGCACGCACCCGCACCCGCACGCACAGAGAGAGAGAGAGCGAGAGAGAGAGAGAGAGAGAGAGAGCGAGAGAGAGAGAGAGAGAGAGAAAGAGAGCGAGCACTTTGTGCCTGGCCTCTCCTTCGAGCCACAGCAAAACCTTCCTTCCCCATCTCCCTTTCCTCTTCCAGATACAGCCGAGACCAGCTTTCTTGCATGGCGTGTCCTGCTCCCCCCAAGACTCCAATCCCTAGGAGGCCTGTCCTCTATCTCCCCCTCCAGGGCCCCTGAAAGGCAGACCTAAGAAGATGGGTTTTGCACTGAAGTGTATAAGGGACCCAAGAGGCGCACATCCATCTTCCCTCGAGGCACGGCTATCTGTTTGTGGGTGTCTTGACCCCTAGAATCTCTTGGGCCCGTGGCCCTGGTTGCATACGGAGCTCTGGCTGGCCGTAGACTAAGGCGGTCTTCCGAGTGGGAATGGCTGAGTGATCCCAAGCTGTGCACCGGCCAGTCTGTCCCTGCTTTTGCCTCTCCAAGGGCTCCATGTCCCTCAGGAGACCTACGACCATGGCTGCTGAGCTAGGAGTCATGCCCTTTCTGCCAGCCTGCATGCTGGCAAGATTCCTGACCACAGCACCTCTGTCTCTCTGACTTCCCAGCTGTAAACACCCTCCACCATGATATAAACCATTGAATTAAAAACACACGGCCCATGTGGAACAAATCCTGCCATCTCCGTGGGCCACACCAGGCTCTAAATCTGCAGGGTGGGACAATGCGTCTGTCCCGGGGCGAGGCGGCCTCTGGGCCTGTCCCACCCGGGCTTGGCTGGGTTTCTAGGCTGGCTGCCAAGCTGCTATTACCCTGTCCAGGTGCTCAGAACAAGAGGCTGCCATCTGGGCGCAGGTGCCAGCCCCTCGTGGATGGGGCTGGAGCAGAGGGGGCCGTCTCTCTCTGCAGGTCTGTGGCGTCCCTTCCACCTCTCGCAGACGGTCCCTGGACCTGGAGCCCCCGGAGAGAGGCAGGAACAGGAGCCTAGTGGCAGGTGCTCAGACGGAACCTCAGGAGGCGATCGACGCGAGCTGGGCCTGGGTCAGGAGTCTTGCCTGGTTGGATGCCGAGACTCCAGCCCCCTGCACAGAAGTAGGGACATCTTGCTGTAGACACGGATAAGCTCAGGATAGACGTGCCCTGCAGGTCAGCACTGGGAGCGAGGTGTGGTGTGTGCAGGAGGCTCACAAGGGCTTAGAATGCCGTGCCAACAGAAACACTGTCAGCTAGGAATAAAGGAATACACAGAGAGGACAAGTAGGAAAAGGCTGGTGGTTTTCCAAATCTTACTGGTTAAGTGAGAAGTGAGAGTCAGACCTGGGTGGAAGGCAGACAGTTGGCAAATTCTCAGATGCCCTGAAATCCCAGCCCTGGTGTGCACAGGGCTTCCGCAGCCCTCTGACCAAACATGAAGAGGAGGACAGACCTGGAGACGGATGGAGGTCTGGAGTATGCGGACCAGGAGGGAGGTCCAGGCGCAGAGTTCAGGAAGAGGCCACGGGAAATATCAGCGTCTGTGCAGCTGCTAGTGTAAAGATGGAGCCATGGGAACACGGAGACCCTTCAGGCACCAGGAGCTGCCTCTGCCGGCAACCAGAGAGGTGGGGAACTGTGATCCTTGCAACCCCAGGAATTCTGCCGCTAACCTGGTTGAGTTTGGAAGACCTAACAGAGCCAAGATGGGGACGCAGCTGCTAGGGCCTGGATCTCAAATCCTGATCTTGGGAAGCAGGAGAATACAATTGTTTCAGTACCAAGGTTTGTGATATTTTGTTCTGATAGCCCTGGAAAATGAATGTCAACTTTTTTTTTTTTTTTTTACCAGAAAGTGGGGTACTGCTATAACAGAAATCTCAACAGATGGACAAGGCTCAGGAATTAGGAAATGGAAAGAGACACAACAGAAGCTGCGCCAACCGTGAGTCACCGGCTGTGGAGATGCACATGCTGCCAGAGGGTCCTCCAGCCGGAGGAGAGTCCTCCAGGACAGACGGCCCTCCACGCAGAGAGGAAACCTGTTAAAAAGTGGCAGGGGCTGGTTTAATTGTGCTTTGTTGGATAAAGCTGGACTCAGGAATGGTATGCCTAAGATTTTTGAAGATCTTGAAGGTGCAGCCTAGTTTCTCCTTGCTGTTTAAGGTCAAAGAAGCCAATATATTGAGGATGGAACTTTTTTGCATTTTTAATAATTCATTTCACAATATTCACGCGAGCACAGAGGTTGAGTTTTCAAAATTTTATAGGTAGGACACGACTGGCAGAGCTGCTGGACAGGAACATGTTCGGCTTCCAGAGAAAGGGAAGAATGGCCGCAGAGGTGGTGGAGATTTGGGTCCGAGAGGTAAAGTTCGAACTTCAGAGCGTCCTTTCCAAACCTTGACGCAAAGGAGTTTGTCTGCTGGGTGTTGACATGCTCGCAGCCTAAGGTGACTCCTTTCCCCCTGTCTTTAAGAGCAGCTTTGGCCACAGTGCCTCAACAGGACATCTAAATCACACCTCCGCCTCGGGATAGGTGACAGTGCAGACTGTCACCTACTCACAGAACCTCACGGCACAGGGTTCTTTCACTAGGAATAGGCATGCAAGCTCCCTCCTCCGTGCAGTGCTCCGCAGCTCATTAATGCTTCATCGCCGGGATGCAGTGGAGCTTAGCCACCTGCCTACTGAAGCCCCTGCTTCTCACGATTTGTGCGCCTCTCCCAAGCAGCTGGGATTACAGGTGTGAAAACTTATGCACCTGTCTTCCTGCTCTCTTGATTAGTGCTAGAATAAGTGTATGGGCCTTTCCACATATACTTCTAAATCCGTTTTTTGTTCTTTCGGTGATTGCTACTGTTGTTTTAAACTCAAGTTCTCGCTATGTACACCCGGCTGCCTGGAACTCGCAATGTAAGGGGACCGGCTGGCCTTAAACTTGTGGAGACCCCCCGGCTCTGCAGAGAGTGGGTCACCCTCCACGGCTCATGTTTGAATCTTCAGCTGTGAATGTTTGGGAAGGCTGTGGACCCTTTAAGAGGTACAGCCTTGCTGGAGGAAGGGACAACTCAGGGGAGGGCCTACTGAAGAAGTCTTTGACGCATGTTATTCAGATGTTGGTTTTCTGAAGTCCGCCGTCTTTCTATCACCGACCTAGGAGCGCCAACGTATTCTTGTGTTGTTTTCTGGCCCAGCATGTGTTCAGCCTGGAGACTCCTCCATGCTAACTGTGCTGCTGCTGTTGGATGGAGGGGGACAACGTTAATTACCTGCAGTTGAGCGATGGTGTTTCTGGGTATGGCTGTGGCTGTGCTGGCTTTCTGTCTGCCAGATTTGCCCATTTCTACAGGTGTTGAGGTTTCCATATATGGTATTGGATCCATCCATCTCTTCTTGTGAGTTCATCAGTTTTGCCTCACATACTATCACTGTGCTTAAGAGCATAGCAAAGAGGCTTGTTATATATTCTTGGGGAACTGATCTTTTCATCATTATATAGTGTCCTTTGGTCTGATGACTCTTTCCCTGGAGTTTGCTCTGTATGGTTTTATTACAGCTCCTCCTGCTTTTAAAATTTTTAAACTGGGGGGGTGGCTGGAGAGGTGGCTCAGGGGTTAAGCCTCCACCTTGCAGGCGGAAGGTCCTGAGTTCGGATCCTAGACCCCACGTATAGACGCCGGGCAGAAGCGGGGGGTGGCCTGCGTTTCTGGTCCTGGTAGGGCAGAGCCTGTGAATCCCCGGGCAGAGTAAACAAGGAGGAGGTGGAGACCGTCCATGGTGGTTCCCGAATTCGTCACACACACGCACGCACGCACAATTGAATAAATAATAATAAAAAAATTTAAAAAAATTTTAAACTGGGAATTGAACAGGAGTCCTTGGATCAGACAAACACATAAAGTTGTGCCCTCAGCCTTTTTATTTTTCCTTTTATTTTTGATAGTGCCTCTCCTTGTCTTGGCCTGCCAAGTAGCCAGGATTATAGGTGTGCAAACTCCTGTACCTGTCCCCCTGCTTTCTTTTAATTAGTGCTAGAATGGTGTACACACGCACTCGTGTCCAATGCATAAAGTGGGCTTCTTGCAGGCTACATGTGGTGGAGTCTCAGTGACTGGACCCCTGCCTGAAGCATTCAGACTGATAAAGTGGTCACCCCTGAGACTGGTCAAGAGCACCCTATGTGTCACTGTTTCTTCTGTGTCATTCTTTCTACCTTTTTGAGAGAGAGAGAAAGAGAGAGAGAGAGAGAGAGAGAGAGAGAGAGGTTTTAATGGTACATTTTCTGATTCTGTTTCTTCTCCCTTCTTAGCATATTGTTCTTATAGTTTTCTAGTGCTTAACTAGAATTTTCAGTCTACATTACAGTTAATTAAGTCTACTCTTAAAGCTACCCTTCATGACCAGTACAGGTGTCTTAGTTATAGAACACGTCCAAACCCTCCCTCCTGTCCCATGCCACCACAGCTCATTTCACTGATGTACTTACGTGTGCACAAGTAGGACAGGTGTTTTTAGTAACTTACCTGATTAAAATATGAAATTCTTATTCCATTTCCATTTATCCTTTCCCCAAATTTCTCCCTTTGTTTTTGCGGAGTCGAGTTTCTCATTTCTATTGCTCTCTGTCTCTCTAAATAGCTTTAAACAATTCCACAGAGGCAAGCCTCATCGCAACTTTGTCTCATGCTATGGTTTGGATATAAACTGTCCTCTGCACTTTGTCTCGTGGACTGAAGGGCTGGTCCTCAGCTGGTGGTCTTGACAGGCTACGGCACCTTTAGGAGGTAAGGCCCTAGCTGGGAGAGGTCATTGGGTGGGGAAAGAACCTGAAGGGTTACAGCCCAGATCCATCACCGTTGATGAACTCCTGCCTGCTGAGAGGTGAGCAGCAGCCTTGTGCGTCCTGTACGTCCTTCCCCTATCCTGATGGTCCATCAGACAGAGTCAAACCAAGTCCTTCTCCCTTCAAGTTGCTTTTTGCCAATTTTGTCAATTACTTGGTCACGGCAATGAAAACTAATGTATCTGAGGAAATTCTTGTTTCTCCTACATGTTTGAAGACTATTTCCTTACAGTGGACTCCCCTATGTCCCGTCCAACGATGGCATGCCTCGGTGTGATTGTTTGGCATTCCCTCTGCTTGCTGTGTTCCAGGCTTCCTGACCTGGGGTTTGCTGCGTGACACTGACTTGGGAGAAATTCAAAGTCACTTCTCCCAGTGGCCACCGAAGAGCTTCAGCGTCTCACATGTGGCACTCCGTACTGGGACGCAGACGAGAGCTACCGTGTCCAATTTGCACACACTTGGGTCTGCTTCTCGTGTTACCATTGTGTGTGTTACAATTCTGTATCTGACACACAGTTCTTCTTTTCTGGATTTTTTATTCTGGAAGTTCCTGTGGTCAAATCCTCAGGCCCGTTGGTTCTTTCGAGTGTGCTGATATGGTCCTCATTTCTGCTGCTTTTAGACTGAGTTTTTTTATTCTTAGAGCCCATGCGCCCTTCTTTCTTGGTTTGACAGTTTCAATGCCCCGCCACATGATACTGGTCGTGACGCCAGCTTTTTCCATGTGCTTCGTAATCTTTCATTGAAAGTGGGCAAGTGGACATTAGTAATGTGAGGTCACATGTGGGTACGGTCCCAAGTCCTGGGACTGGGGCCTAGTGGGCTAGTGTGCCCAGTGTGCCCACAGTGTGCTGACCTGGGCTGTGGGGGACAGTGGAGACCCCGGCCACAGTGTGACGTCAAGTAGCTGCGGAGACATGGTCTGTAGGTTTTCTAGCCACTGCTGCTGGTCCTGACAGTGGGTGGAAGCCACCTGACAGGTGTGTCCCAAAGCTGGTGCAGACAGCAGGTTGAACTCTCCTTTCTGATCAGAAGTTGGGTGTGGCACGGACGGCTGTCCTGGTCCTGTGCGCTGCACTGACAGAGAGCAGGTTCTGGCCACCTGTCATGTCCAGAGCCCCTCCCTGCATTTAAGCTTGCTGTACGTGATGGTGCATTCTGGACCCTCCTGGCGGGTCAGCGTACTCTGCCCCACTGCCCCCCAGCACGTGCCCTGCTCTGCCTGCAGCCTTCCTATCACCAATCCGGCTCTGGGGTCAGTGTGTGCCTGGGTGCGCCAGGGCCTCACGGCACGGCGGTGTCTGCCGCGTCAGGGCCGACTGTGCAGCGCCTCAAGGCAGCCCCCACAGAACGGCCCCAGTTTCCATTCAGACTCAGTGCTACCCTCTGTGCCTTACCTGACTCCTGGGCCTTGCGGGCTTTTGTAGAGGGGCCCCCAGGACCCCCTGGAGCCGTGAGGGCTGGCACATGCCTGCAGTCGCAGCACTTGGGAGGCCGAGGCAGGACTCCTTGAGGCCGGCCTGGGCTGCATAGCAAGAGTCTCCTAATCCGCCTACCACATCAGCACAGTGCCAGCACTGCACCAAGAGTCCTGCTGGACCTGACGAGGAGCCTCCTGAGAGCGTGTCTTCTGGGAGGCCTCCCAGCATGGGGGCTTTCAGCTATTCTTCTGTTTCTGTCCCCTCTACCTCCTCT
Organism: Typhlomys cinereus; assembly: GCA_023101885.1. Classification (NCBI taxonomy): domain Eukaryota; kingdom Metazoa; phylum Chordata; class Mammalia; order Rodentia; family Platacanthomyidae; genus Typhlomys; species Typhlomys cinereus. Next base: position 862,031 of record JALPQD010000590.1, on the reverse strand, counting down.
ACGGCCACGTACCGGAAGAGCAGCTCCTGTGCCAAGTCCATGTGGAGACTCCTAAGGCCACCCTGTCATAATCGGAGAGACCCCACGGATCCAGCTGCCATTTGAAGCTTCTTTCCTGAGACCCTAAGCTGTGGTCAGAGAGGCTCGATGGGGAGGGGTGAGGATGAGAAGCCCCTCAGACCACCAGCAAGCAGTCCTGGGGCTTTTCTCATTCAGGACCAGGGAAAGCCACACCCCTGAGAGAAATCGCTTTTTATAAAGTGCCCGAGCTCGAGACTGCACGGATGTTGAAATCTGCTCAGTCATGAAGGCATCTGTGTCGTGTCCTTCTGGTTGTGCCCAAGGTTAATCATTCGGCCTGTTGGGTGAGGGAGCCAGGCCAGCTCTGGGACTGCAGTGAGCTCATCCGGAGCAGAACTGGGGTGCTGCCCCACCCGTGCACCAGACCAGTCCCACCAAGGGCTACACAGGGTCAGTTTCTGGCAGTATTCGAACATGTCTCACCTGCCATGTGTGCGTGTCTGCGGTGCTCAGGTGGGACCACCTGTGGAAGTCCCTCTGTGCGCTCTGCCTGGACCGTGGCCGTGGCCATGAGGAGGATGCCTGTCGCTTCTTGGTGCGTGTCGAGTGCCGCCCCTGCTTGCTCTCGTCTCCTGCAGCGCCTCAGCAGAGCTGGCTGCTCCCATCGGCCTTTAAGGCCGTGCCCGCCTCCCCGCGTCCCCTTGCGGTCCTGCCTCTGGTAACTACTGTCCCGCTGGCTGCTTCAGTTTCCACGTGAGGCCACGCGGTGTGTGGCAGGTGCAGGATGTGAGACACAGTTTGGTTATCTCAGCACTGAGAGCACAGAGACGGAGAGGCCAGCCTGAATTACACACCAAGACCTCGTCGCACACACACAACTCAGGGGCACAGTGCTTGCCTAGCAGGTATGAGGCCCTAGGCGTGACCTTCAGCAGTGCCAGAAAGACACAGTAACACGTCATAGTGCACGCGCGCACGCACACGCACACGCGCACACACACACAAGACCAATTCTCCGCAGTGGAAATAGATGAAATCCTGTTATTTGTGGCATTGTGAAAACACCCCAAGTGGAAGGCGTGCGCAGAAAGACAAGCGCTAGCTGTTACTGCTTGCATGTGCGAGGTCTTGGCGGGGCAGTGAGAGGAAAGGTGGTCAGTAGAGCATGGGAGGGAGCAGAGAGGACAGGTGGAAGAGGCTGGATAACTGGGAACCAGCATCCAGCAGGCGGAAGGGCTGGTCCCTGCTCCACAGCAGAGCAGGGAGACGCAGTGCCCAGCACGCAGGGGGAGGACAGACTCCCACACTGGAGCAGGCTGTCGATCCAGTCACTGTGCACACACCTCCCACACACGGGCTGAGCACGCCAGGGGACTAGGGTTGGTGACACGCCTGCACGGCCAGCACGGCCAGCACGCAGGAGGCTGAGTCAAGAGGACTGCTGAGGTCAGCTTGGGCTGTCTTGAAAAGCCAAAACCAAAACAACAGAAAAGTCCACCCTGATCCCCATTTGTAAGTCCCCGTGGCCTTATATGCACGACCTCTGGAAGGTCTGTCCTACTCGCGCCCCTCTAAGTGGCCCCCTAGGAGCAGAGGGGAACCCTCTTTGAGAACACACACGACTGAGCAAAGAAACAGCAAGACCACCTGAGATACTTCTAAAGCCAGCTCTGTATTTCCAGGGGGTCTGGGACAGAAAGCCAGGAAACCAGCAGTTTTCCTGCTTTGGGTCAAAGCTGGGAGGGGCAGGCATCACCTGCAGGGATGGCTGGCGTTGATTTCAGCAGCAGCATGTGGAGAGGAGACGGACAGGGCAGAGCAGCCGTCGACCAGACAGACTGAACCAACCCAGTGACAGGCAAAGTCCAGCCCTGAATATGGACATGGGTGACAGGCAGAGGAGGGGGGGGTGCGTGAGCCCACAAGCCCTTTCCTCACACACACACAGGTGTGTGCTTTGTACGTGGATGTGTGTGTCTATATGTGTATGTTCCCGTGTGCTTCTGTGTATGTGTATGTTTCTGTGTGTGTATATATGCGTGCATATGTATTGCTGTATGTCTGTATGTTTCTGTATATGTGTTTCTGTGTGTATGTATACATGTGTGTTTCTGTATATGTGTGTATATGTCTGTATATATATGTGTGTGTTTATGTGTGTGTATGTTTCTGTGTGTGTATATATGTCTGTATGTTTCTGTATATGTGTTTCTGTGTGTATGTATACATGTGTGTTTCTGTATATGTGTGTATATGTCTGTGTATATATGTGTGTTTCTGTGTATGTTTCTGTGTGTGTATATATGTGTGTGTTTCTGTATGTGTGTGTATGTGTCTGTGTGTTTCTGTATGTATGTTTCTGTGTGTATATATGTCTGTGTATATATGTGTGTGTATGTATGTGTTTCTGTATGTATGTTTCTGTGTGTATATATGTCTGTGTATATATGTGTGTGTATGTATGTGTTTCTGTATGTATGTTTCTGTGTGTATATGTCTGTGTATATATGTGTGTGTATGTATGTGTTTCTGTATGTATGTTTCTGTGTGTATATATGTCTGTGTATATATGTGTATGTATGTATGTGTTTCTGTATGTATGTTTCTGTGTGTATATATGTCTGTGTATATATGTGTGTGTATGTATGTGTTTCTGTATGTATGTTTCTGTGTGTATATATGTGTGTGTATATATGTGTGTGTATATATGTGTGTGTATGTATGTGTTTCTGTATGTATGTTTCTGTGTGTATATATGTCTGTGTATATATGTGTGTGTATGTATGTGTTTCTGTATGTATGTTTCTGTGTGTATATATGTCTGTGTATATATGTGTGTGTATGTATGTGTTTCTGTATGTATGTTTCTGTGTGTATATATGTCTGTGTATATATGTGTGTGGATGTATGTGTTTCTGTATGTATGTCTATGTGTGTGTGGTATGTGTGTGCGTTTGTGGTTCTACCATCTTCTACCACCTTCAACTTCCAGCTTGTTCAGCCTTTCCTTTGATCCAATGGTGATTCCAGGCCTTCAGTGCTGGATGAGGCTGCTGAGGGGTTTGGCTTGTTGGACTCAGCAGCTACCTGTTCTCTGCCTTTCCGGTGTGCACACTGTCACTGATAGACGACTCAATCCCTGTTTTGTAAGCAATCCAATCAACTGCCTTGGTAGTGCGCATGTATGCTATGTTCTGCTCTATGGACAACACTAAGGGGTGTTGTCCCCCCCCCCCCGTGGGAGCGCACACCTGGCATGAGGACAGGTGGAGCTGCTTCCTTCAGGACTTACATCTTTCTTTGACGCTTAGCAAAAAGAAGACATGTACGAGTTGCAGCAGACAGCCTGGGCATAGCCATGCAACAGCAGCACACAGTGGGTCTAGCACAGGAAGACCAGTCACGCTGTGGTGGTCACCCTCACCTGCCTGGGCCTTGGCCCATGGTCTAAGGGTGCCTGGGAGGCACCTTGTGCATGTGGAGCTCCTGGTGCTGGCCTGTCCTGGGGGTGCGTGGGTCCCAGAACTGCACCCCAGGCCCAGTGCCGAGGGCCCCTTAGGTCAGCTTCCTCATGCGCCGGTTCTGCTTGTCGACAGTCAGGGTCGCTCGGTCCACAGCTGCAGTGATGCCGTCCAGGGCCTGGTCCTGCCGCTCCAGCTCGGCCTCGGCATCCAGCGCCAGCCCCTTCAGCTTGCTCAGGATCTGGGAAGCACAGATGACATAGGAAGTTCCAGCACAGTTACAGCACCCAGAGCATGTGACCACAGGGATGTGAGGGACACACCATGGAGTCAGCTATGGGAACATGGTCAGAGCCAGTACGGTAGACAGCTACAAGGCCAGAGTGGAACATGGCCACTGTGAAGCCACCTGTGTAGTCATGACAATCATCTGTCTGTGCCGAGGACAGCCGCGAGTGCGGCGCGAGCGAGAGCCACGAGTGCGGCGCGAGCAACAGCCACGAGTGCGGCGCGAGCGACAGCCACGAGTGCGGCGCGAGCGACAGCCACGAGTGCGGCGCGAGTGACAGCCACGAGTGCAGTGTGAGTGACAGCCACGAGTGCAGTGAGGTGACAGCCACGAGTGCAGTGAGGTGACAGCCACGAGTGCAGTGAAGTGACAGCTATGAGTGCAGTGTGAGTGACAGCTATGAGTGCAGTGATGATGCCAGACTTCTGCTGGTTTTATTTTACTGCACTTCTGAGGAGACTCATCACATCGTGGCTGCTCCGGCTGCGTGCCCACAGGCAAGGTCTTCTGAGGAGACTCATCACATCATGGCTGCTCCGAGCAGCTGCGTGCTCACAGGCAAGGTCTTCTGAGGAGACTCATCACATCGTGGCTGCTCCGGCTGCGTGCCCACAGGCAAGGTCTTCTGAGGAGACTCATCACATCGTGGCTGCTCCGGCTGCGTGCTCACAGGCAAGGTCTTCTGAGGAGACTCATCACATCGTGGCTGCTCCGGCTGCGTGCCCACAGACAAGGTCTTCTGAGGAGACTCATCACATCATGGCTGCTCCGAGCAGCTGCGTGCTCACAGGCAAGGTCTTCTGAGGAGACTCATCACATCATGGCTGCTCCGGCTGCGTGCCCACAGGCAAGGTCTTCTGAGGAGACTCATCACATCGTGGCTGCTCCGGCTGCGTGCTCACAGACAAGGTCTTCTGAGGAGACTCATCACATCATGGCTGCTCCGAGCAGCTGCGTGCTCACAGGCAAGGTCTTCTGAGGAGACTCATCACATCGTGGCTGCTCCGAGCAGCTGCGTGCTCACAGGCAAGGTCTTCTGAGGAGACTCATCACATCGTGGCTGCTCCGAGCAGCTGCGTGCTCACAGGCAAGGTCTTCTGAGGAGACTCATCACATCATGGCTGCTCCGAGCAGCTGCGTGCTCACAGGCAAGGTCTTCTGAGGAGACTCATCACATCGTGGCTGCTCCGAGCAGCTGCGTGCTCACAGGCAAGGTCTTCTGAGGAGACTCATCACATCGTGGCTGCTCCGGCTGCGTGCTCACAGGCAAGGTCAGTATTATTCTCAGACTGACAGCAAAAGTGAAAACCTATTCATAGGAAATGACGATGACGTGCGGGGGGTGGTGGTGGAGGGACAATGGCTTAGTGGGCTAAGAGTGCTTGCTCTACAGGCATGAAGACCTGAGTTTGAATCCCCATTACACCCACAAAAGCCAGGCATAGCTATGCCGGCCTGTAACCCCAGCATGGGAGGTCGGAGACAGGCAGATCAAAGGTCAAAAAGTGTGTTTCTGGTACAGTGAGAGCCCGTGTCCCAGGACAAGAGTAACAGAAAGGCCCCTGATGCGTGCTTCAGGCCCTGCATGCATTTGCACACATGCATGTTCCCACACGCTCAGGTGCAGGCAACACACACCCCGAATGAGAGAGACTCGCAGCAACCACTGGTGATGACCACAAATACCTCTCTTCCAGAGAAAGCTTCAGGTCACGGGGTCAGGGAAGGAATCGAGGAACTTGAGCTATCAACCTGTCCGCATCTGTGCTGGCTTCAGAGGTCTCTCAAAACCTGTCTAGTTACCTCGCTCTACACCACTTCCCCCTGAAAGGTGTGGGAGAGGTCTGAGTCCTGTGGGGGTGGCCACCCACACTAGACAAATGAGCCGTGACGGTGGTACCCAGCAGAGGTCCTGGGTCACAAGCCAGAACACTAGCATGCCTTGCTCACAGCCGGCACCTGTCCAGACGGAGACTCGGCCCCATACTCTTCCTCTGCCCAAGAGACAACGTAAGCAGAAGCCAGGGCAGCAAGGGCCCCTGAGCTGCCCACAGGGCAAGCTGTACAGACTGCGGGGGGCAGAGTGGGTCCGCTGGGCCCTGGAGAGCTCCTGTCTGCACAGGCCACTCTGACGGACGCAGAACCACGTTTCTGCGGAATGCCACCCTTGCTGGAATGGCAGCCACGAGCGCCTGCCTGCAGTGAGCCTCTGCTGACTCACTCCTCAGAAGTTGGCCGGAGCTCTGGAAAGTACACCGGGGGTGAGCGAGCCTGGGGATGGCGATGACTTCATACGGTAGGTCTTTTCCATCCCCTGCGCCTGTGACCTCGCATGGCAGATACCAGGCAGCACAGTAAACAACCAAAAGACTCCCCCACCCCAGAATGGCTCCTCTGTCTGAACCCCCACACGGTGGACCCTCTGCCACTCTCTGTGTCAATGCTGCTTTCTTACCTGCTGTGGTAGGAAGGTCGTCTTGCCTTTGCCACTCCCGTGCCTGTGGCCTTGGTCCTCTGACAAGGCCCTGGGCTGCCCACGGCCGCACACAGCGCTGCTGGGGCTTGTCTAGAGTCTCTGGGTCCTGTCAATCACTCTGCAGCCTGACTCGAGTGTCTAGCCGTACACTGTATAACGATGTTTTGTCAACAGTGGTCTCACAAGATCACCCCAACCCTCCAAGATAGGTGCTGGCACTGTGTCTTTCCTAGGAGAGCCTGAAATGGAAATGCTCCCCAAGAACGCTGGGGACTGCGGCCTGCAGCCAAGTCACTGGCTTTCTCTGAAGAAATGACTGCTCGTCTCCTGTGTTTGCTAGCAGTGCTGGGCAAGGAGAGTCGTCCACGACCCACGTCCTCATGGTCACATCTGCACTGTCCACTCTGCTGGGGAAATCCACAGTAGCAGCTTTCCGAGCAAGTGTGGAGATGTCGCAGTGGATCACCTCACAGACAGGCCACAGTCAGAAAGAGATGAGACCACTTCTGAGCAGGCAGAAGACCATTATATCCCTAGGATATCTCATTATGTCTGACGACTATTTCAAAATCCTCAACAATCCAAAATGGGTGATGTTCTGGCCGTGGGCACTTCAGAGTACACGTGAGCCAGGTTACCACCGCATCTCACGTGCGCTTGAGAATAAAAACATAGGAATGAAGCAAACTCACAGCTTGCTGCCCTATTTGCGCAGCTTTGCTACTGACCCGGCTGTGGATCCCACACAACTCACTGTGCCATGGTTTAGAACTTGCCAAACTTTCTCTCATAGGACCTTCAAAGGACCTTTTATAACAAAGCCCAGGAAGGCTGGACATTGGCCCTGAGGTCTGGTCTGGTCCCATTGGATCAGGCTGAGATAGCTCATGGCAAGAACACGATCGTGTTAGTTACCGCGGGACAATGACTCATTCAGAGGGCAGGACACTGTGAGAACCACGTGCCCCTCAACAGAGCAAGGACCTCGTCAGGCCTCGAGCCTGCGGAAGCCGCCGCACAAGCAGCAAGTGTGGATTTTGAACTGGTCACTTGCTGACTGAAAAGTGAGTGTACCCTCACATGCTCCACGACTGACTCGGCAGACTGGCCACTCGCAACACAGATGAGCCCTGGCCGCATGAAACACGACCATGGGGTCGCAGGACCCACAAAGGCCGCCCCCACAACCCACCCTGTGTGTTTGCGTTTCCAGCTCCACTTCATGAAAGGCTAAGTCAGCTGCCCTTCCAATGCACAACGACTGTGTGCTGGGACGGAGCTTTGACTAGTACACTGAAGCCCGAGGGTTGATTCCAGAACCTCACCAGCCGTGGTGGCACACACCTGTAATTCCACACTTGGGAGGAGACAGGAGAACGCAAAGTTCAAGGACGCCCTCAACTACAGCATGAGTTGTAGGCCAGCCTGGGCCACGTGAGACCCTGTCTCGAAAGACTACGTGTTTACCATGGCCTAGTGAGCAAAGAAAAGACGATTCACATATGATCACTGTGTGGCCCAAAGCAGTGCTGTCTCAACAGCTTGAGCATGAGACTGTTCACACGCGAAGTACGGGCTGGTTGCTATTATCTGACCTTTGATTTGGAAAAAGTCTCACCATTTTTTAAGTCTTAAAATAGAACTCATTCCAAACAGCCTGCTAAGAAAGACCCTTGGCCTGCCTGCAAAAATGCACTTGGAATTAATTAATACTGCCAAAACTGAAAAGACATCCAACAGCTACTAGGTCTGCAGACAAAGAGAATGACTGAGTTAACCTTCTAGGCACTAGTACCTCTAGAATACAGGGATTGAAATAATTAAACAGCAATGTGCACATTCCATATAGCAGGGATGGAAAGAATGGCGCTCATGAAGTCTGGCCAAACCTTAAAAACAGTTGTTCCCTCCGTGGCCCAGGATGACACGCCGTCTAGTCATGATGCTCTGGGCTGCCAGGCTCTGACAGACCTGGGGCCCTTGAAGAGCCCACCCTGGCTGTGAGACAACTAAGCTCAAGCAGATGCTTCTGCAAGCCTGACACAGTGGCATGCATGGCAAAAAGGCACTCGCACCCGCCCAGAAGTACCTGACAAAAGTGCTTGGCCCCAGGAGAAAGAAAAGCGTGGCCCACCCAGGATGCCGTGGCAGACACACACTTGTGTGTGTAATACACAGGAAAGGGCGACGGGACAGTGCAGCTCAGCAGCAGGCAACGGCTGCTCCGCCTGTGACGCCTGAACTGGCGGCCACAGCACGGGGGAGGCTGTGCAATGGAGCCGACGGTGCAGATGCGCTTCTGTGCGTGACATCCAGGGACCTCGGCCTCACAAGCGAGATGGTGCTGCCAGGTCAGCCAGCCCAGCACAGTCTCTCCAAACCCTCTAGAGCCCATAGCTGTCATCTCTGTGCTCCGCCTGTCAGGAGCAACAGATCCTCACTAAATGAAGCACGGGACATCTCACTGCTTCAGTGTTTCCCGCAAACAGGAGACGTGGAAGATGCACTCAGCTGCGGCTCCCACAGGGAGTCAAGAGCCGCCAGAGAAGGGGCACCTGCGCCGTTTCAGGGGTGCAGGCTCAGCATGTATTCTGACCCAAGCATCCAGGCAGGACTCTGTGTGACAAGGGGACGGCAGCCTAATGCTAGACATAGTGTGTCTAGATGCGGTGCATCACCCGGACGCACGGCTGCTGGACGTGGGGCGTCACACGGGTAACACTAGCCGTGCACGTTACCTGGGGAGGACCCAGCGTCCCCTCTTCTCCAGCACAGTAGGGCAGTCAGTGGTGTCCCTGTCCTCACCCTCTGAATCACCTGACATGACTTAAATCTGTTCTCAGCCGGAACCAAAACCTGCTTTGTATTTGCCACGTGTTTTCAAAAGAGGTTGACAATGGACAGGGTGTCTGGAGCCGTTACTAAGGACACACCAGTCTGAATGGACTCTGAACTTGCCACCCGAAATGGCGGCCTGAGGACCAGGGAAGGGCAGACCGAATGTCGCAATATCTTTTGGACACCAGAAGTGTAGCAACATCCCCCATCAGCAAGCAGCCATTTCCTCGGCAGTGGACACGACCAACAGGGTGTCCCCTAGTTCAGCTCAGCCTGATACACCTGGAGACAGTGACCCTCTGTCTTCCCACTGCCTCCCCCTGCAAATACCAGCTGGCTGCCTCACCTCTTCTCCTAAGGGACCCACAACCCCTTCTTGGGTTATTCGGGTGGGAACTAGGGAAACACTAACTCGTGTCAGCAGGTGTATTATGAGGCTACTACCAGGAAGGCAAAGACACAAGGATCAGGTATGGGGAAGGGAGAGGATCTTCCGAGTCTTCATCACATGGGGTGCTGATCAGACCACTGGTCACTCAACCTTCAGTCTCTTTCGCTCTCTGGAGACTGGGATGAAGCACAGTCTCCACCCTCTTTGAGTGCACAGCCCACATGAAGCTTCTAGAGACTGCTGGTCAGTGGTGGGCTCTTCAGGGTGCCAAAGGCATCTCACGTACTGATTCCCAGGATTTTAGGGGCCAAGAAGAATCCTCCTGCTGCGGCCCAGGCAGATACTGTCCAGCATTTATCACATCAGTGAAACAATGTTGATAAATACCAAACAGCACCTTCTCACTACAGAGGGATCAAACTACCAGTGTGGAAACCTGCAACCTTCACGAATGCGGAGAAACCAGACGGCGTGCTCATAAATGACCAATGCTAAGAGATTAGTAAATTCTTTGACAGGAATGAAAACAACCCGAGCCTGTAATGAACAGATCCTGGAGGGCAGGAGGTTCAAGGCAGGAAACTGGCAGAGGCCCGGGTGGGAAGCGCAAGAGAGTCAACAAAACCATGGCCTCTGGTCAAACACGCGGATCACAGGCCTACCTCGGGGTGACACAGGGCATCGTGGGAATCTCTCCCACGGGTCAAGACCCAGGTGAGGACAGACACCAGCATTTCCCATCGCGTCTTGGCATCCATACCACAGTCTGCAGCGGCGAGGCGAGAAAGGCAGAGGCCTCTGCCTCGGAAAGGAGGTGCCGAGAAGACACAGCTGAAAACGTGGTTGGGACCGGCCAGTGGACCTAGCACAGGTACAGTGGCCTTGCTGTCCACTGCTGGACCATCAGCTGTGGTCCCCAACAAAATGGAAAGGCTGGCTCTCAAAGTCCTCGTGCAGTAGTAAGGGGCCAGAAGAGCCAAAGTAATTTTAACATAAAGTAAGAGGTTTGCATGCATGTAAACCCAGCACTCTGGAGGCAGGGGAATCAGAAGTTCAAGGCCACCTTGACTACGTTGTGAGTTCCCAGCCAGCCTGGGTTACAGAAACAAACAAACGAATCAAACCAAATCAAATAACAACAGGAAAAAAAAAGGACTGACCTTTATCCCTGATTCCTGGGAGAATATGTGTCTTTAGGGTTTCCTATGTAATGGGAATATCTTTGAATTAAGAGACTCAGAACCACAGCTGGGTTCACGGCGATGCAAAGACCAGCCCTGTGACTGCAAGGCTGGCGCAGTGGCCACTTAACCCGGAGATGGGGCTGGAGATCAGGTGCAGACTTAGGACTTGCACAGAACCCGCCTAACACTTCCTGGAGTCCCTGGTTGGTGACACGCGATGGAGGACGAGGGAAGCCATGGTGAGGCCTCACGACTCAGACTCCGCAGAGCCACACTCCAGTGATTAGCATCGTATCTCACTTTGCAGTGCATGGTGGGGCCCTCTCCTCATTCGGCTGGATTCATCGACATTAAAATATTCCTGTGGGCTGGGGACATGCTTGGTGGCGAAGTGCAAGGAGGGAAGCAGGGCCCACGTGAAGGCTGGACGGGGGCCTCTGACTCTGGTGCTGGCGATCCCAGGGGCTTGACGGTGAACCAGTGCAGACGACCTGGCGAGCTCGGGTTCAGCGAGAGAACCTGCGTATATCCTGGGGAAAGCGACTGAAGAAAGACATTCTCAACAGCACCTCTGCCTTCCACACTCCACACTGCATGGCAACTGTTCCTCAGTGAAGGAACAGTGTCCAGAGGAAAGCTACATGTGGAGATGCCAGAGCGAAGGGGGCAAAAACCTGGCATCCTAAACCACACTCAGGGTCCTCCCTGACTGTAAACTGCTCACAGGACAGACCCTCAACTCCTGTCTCGACGGCAGGTCTTCCCAGGTCCTTGTTTCTGAGGTTGAGCAGGGGGTTAGCCAGCCCGGTGGCAGGGACTGGAGTGGTCCCGTCTACGGGCCTGGCGTCGTAGCACAGGACTGGGTCCTGTGATTCGGACTGCCGTGTGGAAAAACAGCCTCTCGGCAGACACTGCGTGTGGAATGGGGATCAGCAAAGCCCCGACCCTCCTTCTCTTTCAGACGTATACTCGCTGGGCACAGTCATCTGGCACCGATGAGAGTCGCGAGAAGGCTGCGTGATGGTTCCTGCCGTGCCTGAGAACAGGCCACAGTGACGGGTGTTGAACACGGCACAATAGGTTTTGGTCTCTCGAAAGGAGAGAAACCAGAGGCGGAAGACGCTGACTTCTTAAGATAGTTCATTCCCTAATCCATAGAGAACCCCAGAATTATTTTGAGAAAGTTCCTGTTAACTACAATTGGAGTATTTACAGGTGCAAGAGGAGTCGGGGGTAAAAGGAGCACATGGGGGCTTCCAAAGCACCAGCAAGAGACTGCAGGAGGGCATGGTCCTGGACCCCCGAGCGAGCGGGGAGGGAGGAAGCTCCTGGACCCCCGAGCGGGGATGGAGCTCCTGGACCCCCGAGCGAGCGGGGAGGAAGCTCCTGGACCCCCAAGCGGGGAGGAAGCTCCTGGACCCCCGAGCGGGGAGGAAGCTCCTGGACCCCCGAGTGGGGATGGAGCTCCTGGACCCCCGAGCGGGGAGGAAGCTCCTGGACCCCCGAGCGGGGATGGAGCTCCTGGACCCCCGAGCGGGGAGGGAGCTCCTGGACCCCTGAGCGGGGAGGAAGCTCCTGGACCCCCGGGCGAGCGGGGAGGAAGCTCCTGGACCCCCAAGCGGGGAGGAAGCTCCTGGACCCCCGGGCGAGCGGGGAGGAAGCTCCTGGACCCCCGGGCGAGCGGGGAGGAAGCTCCTGGACCCCCGGGCGAGCGGGGAGGAAGCTCCTGGACCCCCGAGCGGGGAGGAAGCTCCTGGACCCCCGGGCGAGCGGGGAGGAAGCTCCTGGACCCCCGGGCGAGCGGGGAGGAAGCTCCTGGACCCCCGAGCGGGGAGGAAGCTCCTGGACCCCCGAGCGGGGAGGAAGCTCCTGGACCCCCGAGGCGGGAGGAAGCTCTCTGGAACCCCCGAGCGGGGAGGAAGCTCCTGGACCGAGGGAGCCTCCTGGCCCCAGAGCGGGGAGGAAGCTCCTGGACCCCCAAGCGAGCGGGGAGGAAGCTCCTGGACCCCCGGCGGGGATGGAGCTCCTGGACCCCCGGTGGGGAGGGAGCTCCTGGACCCCTGAGCGGGGAGGAAGCTCCTGGACCCCCGGGCGAGCGGGGAGGAAGCTCCTGGACCCCGGGCGAGCGGGGAGTGAAGCTCCTGGACCCCCGAGCGGGGAGGAGCTCCTGGACCCCCGAGCGGGGAGGGAGCTCCTGGACCCCTGAGCGGGGAGGGAGCTCCTGGACCCCCGAGCGGGGAGGAAGCTCCTGGACCCCCGAGCGAGCGGGAGGGAGCTCCTGGACCCCTGAGCGGGGAGGAAGCTCCTGGACCCCCGGCGGGGATGGCGTCCTTCCCACCGCAACCTCCATCGCACATGGACCAGGGTCCTTTCTCTGCTGCGGCCGGCCCGGGCCGGTCGTGCTCTCCTTCCCACAAGCCACGGTCGGCAGCTTGTTTCCACGGCCGTGAACAGCAGGGTGGGTGAAGACCCTCCCACTCAGGTCAGAACAGAAACGGGGCGAGGCTGTGCATGGACTGCAGGCCCTGCCCTTCTTGCTTTGGCGTCTGCAAATGCTGCGTGACGACGCTGCGTCTCTGTGAACCAAGTGCAACCGCAGCTGTGAGGAGGAGAGTCATCGATCCAGTCGAGGGGCTCTGCCAATCTCTCCAGGGGACTGTGCCCCTGTGGACTCCCGGGCTTTTCCTCTCCTAGCCGCAGTGACGTGACAGACAGTGGCCACAGACCACGCACCCACTCAGCCCCACTCCGGTCCCTGTGCGGTCCTTGGCACCCCCCCCAGCACCACCAACTGCAATTTAAATCATGAAGACACATCTCAACATAATGGCTTTAATAGCATCTGCAACCAAAACCACAGCTGGATGGAGGAGGGTTTCTTGCATTTTTGTTTTCTCCAGAATTTAACTCATTCCTTCTACTCCTGAACTCCAACTCTATAGCTACGAATTCTTCCCTAAATGTAAAACATGTGTTTTAGCCTAAAAAGACCATGCCGTGAGAAGCAAGGCTACAGCTCCTGACCAGTACCCAGCCCTCGTCTGCCCATCCCGAGCCCTGGTCGTTCCCGTCAAAACCTTTCCCCTGATGTCAGCACACCCACATCACAAGTGAGCTCCCGTATCTACGAAAACTCCCACGGGTGAGGGGTCAGCACTGTTAACAGCGCTGTGAATGCCCCTAAGTGTGGCTGCAGGTCTTGATTGGAATACCCAGTCGCAGGAAAACTGAGGTGGGCCAGGGTAGCCTATGTAGCTACTCAGCAGTTTATAACATGACAATTGATTCGTTTTTTGAGGATCGATTTTTCTTTTATCATTTTTGCATGTGGCATGTGTCATGCCACATGTGAAGGTCCGAGTACAACATCTAGGAGTCAGTTCTTAGCTTCCACCTTTTTGAGGCAGGATCGCTCTTGATTCTCCTGTCTGTCTCCATCTCACCTCAGAAGCGCTGGGGCGGCAGATGGGCATCCAGAGACTGGATGCACACGGTCAGGCTGCAGCCAAGCGCGTTCCTCGCTACCCTTTTCACCTCTTAAAGTTCCGTGGTGCCGTGTGCCTCCCATGCACAGGTCTCACCCGTCAGCCTGTTTCTTTTGTGCGGGTCCGAGGCATAGCCTCACCGTGGCCTTTATGCCAGGCTTTCTGCTGTAAAGCAGGTCTTGCTGTGTAATCCAGTTGGGCTCCAGCTGGTCACCCTGCTGCCTACACCTCCTGGATCCTGCGATCGCAGAAGTGCCTCCCACGCCGTCACCCTCTGACTGCTCTCACTGTCTACAGATGCACTAAAGTGGCTGCAAGGGAAAAGCAACTTAAAAACTAGGAAGGGCTGGGGAGATGGCTCAGTAAGGCCCGAAAGGCCCGAGTTTGAGCCCCCAGATTCCATGTAAAAATGCTGGTGGGATATGGTATCAGCCTGTAATTCTGGCCCTGTGCACACCCCCTTGTGCACACGCACGCACACACCAAAAAAAAAAAATTGGAAAGCAACAATTTTTATGCTACCCAATGATGCAATAGAAAGATAAACTGAAAAGTTCTACGGAAATGCAGCAAGCTTTTCCTTTCAGCACCAACACTGAACACGAGAGATCTGAGCGAGCTGGCGCAGCCGCTGGACTTCCACATACACTGCATGCCCGAGCTCACACGCGGCACACCCACAGGGCATGTGCACACTGCACGAGGATTTGTAGGCGCTGCGTGCACACACGGTATGGTACAGGCGCAGCACATATGCAGGACGTGTGGAAGTGCCGCAGCTTCCTCTAGCGGGCGGCTTGGGCTGTCCTCAGACACAAGATGGAAGAGGGTGGGAATGTCTACCTGGCCCCGGGGCAGTGAGGACTCTTTACCTGCGTCAGCTCCTGGGCTTCCCCCTCGGACAGTAGTGGCCAGCTCTCCTGTAGCTGCGGCAGCCCGCCCTCCTGGCCCACTGAGGGCAGTTCGTGGTGCGTGGTGCAGCCCATCAGGCCAGATGCTGGAATGGAAAGCTGAGGTCAGTGGTGAAAACTTTCACAAGGCGCAAAGCACACACGAGCGTTCAGAAACTCGCACGGGGCACTTAAGATGCTGCGGGACTCTTGCCTAGGGCTGCGTGGCCTGCGTCTGTGTGGATCTGTGTGGGTCTCCATCCCTGAGCTTCTGCTGAGCTGAACGCTCCCCTGTAGGGCCCTGACCTGGCATAGCTTTCACTGGAGCTTGTAACACTGTCAACAGCCAGGGGTGAATTCTGTAACCATCGTTGAAAAGAAAGGTCCCTTTTCCAGGAGTGTTCCTCTTTAAAGACTAAAGATGTGAACATAAAACACAAGACCCATTGGACTCTGGTAAAATGCATATAAAATGCATCACCAGGAAGCCGTGGGGACCGCTGAGTGTTCCCCAGAACACTGTGGTTCCAAAGAGCACAGGAAATGGCCAGCCTTCAGAGCCAAGTGGAGCTGTGTGTGCGCCGGTGGAGGTTGGGGTGAGTCACAGCTGCCTGCGCTGCGGTCAGGCTGGGCTCGGTGATGGGGTGTCTTAGAGGCTCGGCGGCTTGCAGCTGTACAATTACGGATCCTCACACACCGGAGCACTGGGCAAGGTCTGCCCCACAGAGACGCTGGCCTTAATGGTGCAATCCGCCCTGTGCAATGGGCTCCTGGCGGCTGCCACGGGAAGCCACCTGTTCATTTAGAACAAAGCACTGGCCAAGTGCATTTCCTGGGCTGGGAGGAAACAGAAAGACCCCAAGAGACAAGCTGCCCTCCAGTTTGAGGGGCCATTGCCACATATCAGGAAAAAAAACGGAAAGGGGGTACACCTGGGCAAGTTCTCACTGGGCCTGAGGACAGGACACAAAAAGCCAGCCCCCAAGGCACACCCACTCAACAGTCCTCTAAAAAGACAAACCTCTAGATTACACACAGTCACCCCCAGCACCCCTCCTGAGGCCACTCTTCCAAGAGGGACAAGACGAGCTAAGAACCACCCCTGGGAAGAAGGCAGAGGGCGGCCGGCACCCCCCTGCTCACCCTGGTGTCACACCATGCCACTACACAGGACCGTTAGGACCACTGTAATGGGCAGCTTCCCTACTCCAGTCTTTCAAAGAAAAAAGCCTGGTTTCAACCAGTCCAACTGTTCACAAGCTGTGTGTGCAGTGCCGGGGCTGATGTGCGGGTCACTGTCTGCTGAGCACTTCTCGTCAATGGGGCGCGCTGCTGGGCTGGAAGGCGTAACAGAGGATGTACTTGAGCGTCGGCCCGAGGAGATGTGGCGGCAGCTCAGAGCAGGGACCTCTTCCGGGTGGGATTCCACCTCGGACTGCGGTGCACGCGCTGGACTGTTTGTGCAGCCCTCAGCCTGGCTGCAACTATCCGCCCTGTGGCCTCCTCTCACTGCGGGCCTCCCGGGACCCTGCTCTGCAGCAGGGCAGCCGAGCTCTGGGCTGCTGCCGACGGCTGCCGACCTCACGCAACCGCCTCAACAAGCAGAAAGCTGAAGACGTTCCTAACCCCACGGCACGTGGGCCTGGAGTGTTTTCCACGAGCTACAGGGTCTGCTGGGACCCAGCAAAGCCACAGGGCTCCACGACCTCCAGGGTTGGTTGCTGACTCCGAGTTACCGCTCTGGGCAGGATGGTCTCTCAGTCCCTAATGATCTGTTTAATAAAAGCGGCCACGGTCCCCGGTGCGAGCGAATGAGGCTGCAAGAACAAGGAAGCATAGCAGGTCAGCTGGCCGGGGGGACAGGGGCTGGCCCCTTGGAGAGCCTGTGCAGATGACAGGGCTCAGAGAAGAGGTGCCAGTACCATGCCAGGTGGATTTCTGTCCTGGATCTGGCATCCTATGCCTCGCCTGCACATGGGAAAAGGGCCTCTTCTGTCAAATCCCAGACTCGTGAGGCCTAGGTAGTTGGTACACAGGTCAGAAAACATGGAAGGCATGTTTCACACGGAAGGACAGCATGAGGAGGGATACAGAAACAGCTTCACGCATGGTGCCAACAGACTCCAGACCCCCCAGTCATGAGCACGTAGCACAACTGGGCATGGAGGCTGCAGAAGCAGTGGGTGAGGGCTCTCGACCATCCAGACCGCCACGTACACAGCACAAGGTAACCACGGGGACCGTGTCTTTGGGCCTGCGGGAGCTCCAGCGCGCAGAGCCACGCTTGCAGCCCCAGAGGGTCTGTCAGGCTTTTCGGGGTGCTGCGGAGGCAACGCTGACCCTCCTTCCCATGCTCCAGGCCCAGGCCCGGCGCAGTCTGGCAGTCTCCCTGGTCTGCAGGAACCGTTTACCTACCACAGGTCTCTGGAGAGCGTCCTCCCGCAACGGAGACGCTGCGAGGCTGCCCCCGTGTGGCCGCACACACACAGCACACCCCCTGACAGGTTGCATCCAGGTCTCTCAAGGTTTCCACCTAGTGTCTCCACAGTTTCCCACTCCCAGAGGTAAAACAGCAGCTGGACAAGTGCCACAGCACAAGCAGGGGAGGGCGAGGAGCCAACCCTCCCACCAGGCCGTGTCACACGCTCTGCAGCGTGCCCGCCCATCTGGTCTCTTCCAAACTGCAGCTCTGGGAGTGCCACCTTCCAGCTGTGAAGCAGACCCAAACCCCGAGGGCGTCCCCAGGAGTTACAAAACAACAGACGTCATGTTCCAGGTGTCAACTCACCCACACAAGGGTCGCCCCAAAGGAGTGGGCTGTGGCAACCTAATCAAATGTTAACACGTGGTTGCCACGACAGTCCTGGGGAGAAAATCCATAGCCAGGGACTTAAGTGGGGAGGGTGGCCCGTCTGGGGATTGGCCTGATTAGGAGAGTGGCAATTGCACATCTGGGCTTTCTCAAAGAGGTTGAATCCAGACAGGGGACAAGTCTTCCACAACACGTGGCTAGCAAAATTCAAACCATACAAGACCTGCAGGATGGACTCCCGCCTTTCAATAGGCCAACTGCTACATTTGACTTCTGAGAGCCAACTATCTGGTAGCCTAGCAGACTACCTTCCTGCGGTTATGGGACAGTGTCAGGGCCTCAGCCCTCCCTCCACCAGGACAGCTGTCACTTCCTGGGACGTCACACGCCTCCTCCCTAAAACCACACACGCACATGTCACCTCCTCCCTGTAAGTCACACACGCCTGCCTGCATCATCTCCTCAGAAATGCATCTGCTAGGAGAGACACACCCTTCCTGGTTCCTCTGAGCCTTGTGCTAGGCTGCAGGCAGGATCTCAAGGCCTCCTTGAAAAGGCTGAGTGTGGCAGCTTATTTTCACACTGAAGGATGTGAAGGATGCTCTGTTCCACCCTGGAACACCTCATTTGTTACATCTCTGTCTGTACCTTGCTCTGAACCCCTAACCCTAACCGTAATCTAGGAAGGTCCAGCCAGAGGTGAACGTCCATGCATCAGTGCACATACACTCTCCTGTCCTGGACCTGAGTGTTGGGTCCTGCTGTCCCTCTGGTTCCACGACAGAGCACCTGAAGGCTAAAAACTCCCAGCACTGTGCAAGCACACCTCGGGATGCACAGTGGGAAGACCCACTCCAGTGCCATGAGGCACTTGTGGGCTGGTGAGGAGGGGACACACCAGGGCAAGTAGGGGTCATGCCAGAATATACCTGAGAGTATCACTTCTCAAATCATACTGAGGAGACAGGAAGACTCTGGACTTGGAGCTTCCTTTGCTTTGCCTCACTCAGGCCTTTGCTACTGTTGAGACCTAGTCTGAGAATGTTCTCCAAGGCTGTATGCTGGGAACTGGGTCCAGCTGATGATGCGGAGGGTGAAGCCCAGCAGAACGGCTCCAGAGCGGGGAAAATGCTTTCCAGGCAGCCTAGGAGCCCAACAACTAAAGCTTGCCTCCCAGAGTCCACAAGGTGGAAGGACAGATCAGAGCTTGAAAGGTGTCCACTGACCTCCACATGTAGACATAAACATGCATATACATGTACACACATATACATACATACAAACATTCACCAATACATTGACACCTGCTCACATCCCTGCACACACACACTAATTGTAAAAACCTAGTGGGGATGTTATCTGTCCACTGTGATGATACCGTGAGGGCCTATGGATCTTTGCCGCCTCTAGAAATCTGGCCATTATAAAGGAGCAGGCCTGGCTCCCGAACCTCTGACTTCCTGACTCGTCAAGTGGCTTGTCATAGCACCAGCTCCCTTGACGCCTCACCCGAGCTCAAACAGATGCGACTGTCAAATCCTGGACTTCGAATCTCCAGAACAGTAAGATAAATAGCTTCAGATATTTTATTATAGCAACAAAAATGGGGTGATAATACCCTTTCTGACTCTATTAGCTTTCTATCACTATAAGGAAATATCAAGAGAAAAGGTTTAACCTCTGTAGATTCCTGGTTTAAGGTCGGCAGAGCCAGTGTTTGAGTCTGTGGTGAGGCAGCACGTCATACGAAACAGAAACATGCATCCCTAGTCAGCCAGTAAGAGGGTCGGGACGAGGCCGAGTCCCACAATCCCCCTGAGAACAGGGCTCCTGGCCTAAGGCGGCCATCTCTCCTACAGCTCCCGTCAGCTGCCGACAGTACCGTCCTGAGAAGAAGCCCCCAGCACACGGGCCTTTAGGGACCGTAGGTTCCCAGTTCAAGGTCAGGCAGAGCTGAGTGTTCGATACAGGTCAGCTGTGCACCGCGCTGTCCTGAGACACAGACCCGCGAGGCTGGCGCAGCACTGGAGCGGCTGAAGGACTGTGCGGCCGCCGCCTGCGAGCTGAGCACAGCGGCTGCGGCACTGCACACGTCAACGCCCAGCTGGGGCATCACGCGCGGCATCATCCTGAGGTTGGTGCCGCGCGGTGCTGTTGGCCACTCACCTGCCTGCCAGATAGAACACCTCCTCTCCGCAGGGGAAGACGCACCCCTGCTCCTGAGCACCAAGGCGTCTTCCAGCAGCTCAATCTTCTTGCTGAACTGCACTTCTAAAATGGGAATGACCTCCGGCATCTTGGCGGATATCACTCGGAAGGCCATGTCCGGCCGCCCAATGAACCGCTGGCGTATGCTGACTTCATAAGGAGAGTGAACCTTGATGTCATCCACGTCTTCCCTCTCAAACCTATGCAGGAGCGAGGAGCTGGAGTCCTGGATTTCCAACCCGGAAACCAGGACAGTGAGTTTTCCTGGCTTGCTGTGAGAGTCTGCTCTCTGGGAGATGACCGCAGGGACACTGAGGATGACCCCTTCCTTTCCAAAAGGCTCGCGGCCAGCTACGGAGGCACCTTCCTTGGGTTTTGCCTCTGCAGGTGTCTTCCAGAGCTTGGAGCTGAAAGGCCACCAGGAAGGAGTCTCCAGTTCAGTCAGCAACCTAAAAAGAGAAAAAACAAAAATAAAACAAAATAAAAAACCCACAGGATTCTGAGTCAACCGAGTTAAAGCAATGCTTTTAGTTTTCACGCTTTCACCTTTGCAAAGCACACTTTACAATCAGTCTTCCCACCAGGTGCGCATGAGGCAGAAAAAACAGGCTTGGGGTGGGGCACGCATCTGTCTAGCGGGGATCCAGAGAATCAGAAGCAAAGATGTAGTATGTGTCCATATGAATAAGGACATACTCAGGCCACTTTCTTCATGCTGTGTGTGCTGTCCTGATCTGAGATGCTGCCTCAGATCCCGCCCTGACCTCAATCTACAGAGCTACTGCTGCAGCGTCCTACAGATGAAACATTCTGTGACGGCCCTTTCCCAAGCAGCAAGAGTCACGTGCAGCTACAACCCTTGAACCAAACTCTTCACTTGATCCAAGGTATTTATTCTTTGTGGAGCTGGAGACTCAAACCCAGGGCCTCAGCACGCCGACACGCTCGCACTAAGCACGCCGACACGCTCCGCACTAAGCACGCCGACACGCTCGCACTAAGCACGCCGACACGCTCGCACTAAGCACGCCGACACGCTCGCACTAAGCACGCCGACACGCTCGCACTAAGCACGCCGACACGCTCGCACTAAGCACGCCGACACGCTCGCACTAAGCACGCCGACACGCTCGCACTAAGCACGCCGACACGCTCCTCCAGCAAACACATCTCAGATGGTGGATTTGACTTTAGTATAACTAGTGCTCCAGACTAACAGCACAGCGGAGCACTAAGAAATGCTTCTGTTGCAGCTGCCTGCATGACTGTCGACCAATGACCTCGAATGGCTTAGGGGAACAGGGTTTATTCTCCTACGATTCCTGGTCACAGTTCTCAGTGCAGCTTGACGGGAGAGCAGCACCAGCACCAGGGCTGAGGGAACTGACCACACCATCACCACACAACAGCTGAGAGAGGGACGATCCTTACTTGCCAGACCAGCATGTCTGGACAAGTGAACAGAAGGATGCCAACTCTCTCAACCAGCTCTCTGTGAATTATTCCAGGGTCTAATCCCACCCACCATGGGCTGGGCCTTTCCCATCAGCTAGACAATCTCCTGCAGGTTTGCTCTGGGCCTTACTCAATAATTCTCCACAAACGTGCCCAGAGCTCAAACCCTCAACTGTCAAGTTGACACCTGTGCTTAACTATGACAGCTTCTGAAGGGACAACAAAAGGTAGAGAAAGGAAGGCGAAAAGCAACAATGAAACAGAACAAATAGGAAACAGAATTAGGCTGAGCCAAATATGCATTCACACTAAGTGCAAAAGGACTAAATAAATAGGCATGTTGTCAACTCGGAAGAAACAAGATTCAGCTGTATCTTGCTTACAATAACGCTGCATGGAAAAACAAGCACACTGAAAGCAAAGGATCACAGTACGATACAAAAAAAAATCACTCCAGGAAGACTTCATACTAAGCAAGTAAGCACCAATAACAGCTCAGAATTCATTTTTAAAAACCTGGCGATCATGGTTGTAGATTTTAATACGTCTTTATGACTGTGGTGAGAATGTAGAAATGCTGAACATGTCAACGCGCTCAGCCTAACTGGCAGCTGCAGACGCAATAGCTGAGGACGGCCGACACGCTCTTTTGCCAACTGTATTTAGAACGTCTTGGACATTCAGTGGGAGCACGTGTCCCAGTACCCTGTCCACGAAGACAAATGTGAAACCACTCTAGTCATGCATGCATCCAGAAGGCCAGAAAGTATTTATAGTGATGACAAGGAGAGGCACAGTCGCCAACAGCCTCGAGGAGAACTTGTCTTTGAAGTGTATTAAAAAAGCTTCCTAGAAAAGTGGCCTAGGTGTCTGTTTCAAATAGTTTGTTTTTTTTTTAATTATTATTTATTCAATTATGCGTGTGTGCATATGCATGTGCGCGCGCATGTGTGTATGTGTATGTATGTGTGTGTAGAATCACGGATGAATCAGGAACCACCATGGACACTTACCACCTCCTTCTGCCCCGGGATTCACAGGCTCTGCCCTACCAGGACCAGAAGCGCAGGCCGCCCCCGCTTCCGCCTGGCGTCTATACGTGGGATCTGGGATCCGAACTCAGGACCTTCCGCCTGCAAGGCGGAGGCTTAACCCCTGAGCCACCTCTCCAGCCCCCAAACAGTTTTAAAATAAAGAGCAAATTATATTCAAAGAAAACAGAAAAATGAAATGCAGAAGTCAGTGAAGTTGAAAACAGAGTAAGTATGAAACATTGGAAAAGCCAGTTCTCAGCAGTGACTTAAAAATTAATAAACTAACTAGAAATGATCAAGGAAAAGAGAAGAAAAGGCAGGGCAGGAACAGAAATGAGGGGTCTTCGCACATGTTGAAGTCGCCCACATGTGATTCTAAATTCCAGCAAACCTGACAAAGTACAGGAAATGCATGATGCTTGTTCAACACGCCTAACGTTGAAAGCAAAATAAAAACTGGGCAGATCTCTAAATCGTCCGAAGCTAAGGCGAGAAATAAGAGAACATGGACGGCTTTAGAAAGAAACTGAATGGTAGAGATCATCACGTTCTGCGCACCAGCTCTGGGGGAAGCACGGGCCACGGTACACACGCTCTCAAAGAGCACGACAAGGGCCACGTGCCCACGTGCTGTCGACCTACACCAAACCTGGGGTGCCAAGGTGTGTGACTACCTTCAGGTAACGTCCTTAGGTCAGCAAGTCACGTGAGATGACAGATGATCACACTGTGCAAGTGTGTTCGTGCCAAGAGGGTGAGGCTGGTTTAACATCTGAAAGCTATTTGGGGCAATCTATGGACAGTGAAAAGGGAAGAACCACCATGTGACTGGCACAACAGGGCACAAAAAGCACCTGCCCATGTGTAGAACTCCTAAGCTGGAAGAGAAGAACTCCTCAGTTTGATAAAGGGCATCATGCCAACTTAATCTGACAACACGTCTATTTGAAAAAGATGAGAAACAGAATAAAAACAGGGCAGATCCCTGAACTGTCCAAGCTACAAGAGCATTTCTCAAGTGTAACTGAAATACATCAAGTCCGCATCCTGTCTCCTGGGTGTCTGGTAGTGGAAGTGTCTCCCACGCGCCCCTAGGCAGCTGCAGGTGGGCAGGGTCTGAAGGAGAAGACTACGGTCCTGTCCCAGCCTGCAGGGATGGAAGACGGGCTACCGGCTGAGTGGTTCACCAGCGGCCAGTAGTTTAAATATCACCATGTAAACAAAACAAACCCCTCAGCCACCACACTGAGCTCCTGAGGTGGTGCCCAGCCTTAACCCTTTCCCACACCTGGCCCCTGGCATCTCTTATCTGCACCTCTGAATTATAAGATAATTAACACAGCTGGGGAACTTTGAGGTTGTCTCTCTCTCTCTGCAAACACTTCAGTACGCAGCGTGCTATGTCCCTCGTAGAAGCCATTCCAGGGCTCCCCTGGCTCTTTACTATGTTAACAGCCCTCTCAGCACAGGCCAACAAGCTGATGTGACGGTTCTGCAAGCTACTGAACAGTCTGTTTTAATTATGTACTGTAGACCAACAGAAGTAATGCAGGGTGGACAAGGATCCACTCTGAATCAGACAGGACCTAAAAACTTGTAGAGGCTTCTTCAGATTTCCATATATAGGTAAGAACATGTAGCACTTCGCGTTACTTCACTTAATACCACATCTACATTGTTACAGATGGATAGATTCTATTCTATTTCTAAAATATTTTATTATCTAGTGAGAGTGAAGCTGGGAGAAAGGAGAGGGAGGGAAACGGCGTGCAGGCATGACGCGCTGGTGGAGTCAGAGGCAGCCTCCAGATGGGTTCTCGGTGCCATGCGGGCTTCTGGGCCCGGGACTCAAGCCACCGCTTGCAGGCAGGCGCCCTACCTGCTGAGCCGTCACAGCTGGATTTTATTCATTTTGATGGCTGAAATTCACTGTGCAAATCAACTCATTTTCTTTACCTGCTGAAGGACACGCCTGCTCTGACTCAATTACTCTCTGCCAAGGGCCTGCCACTGTATCTGTGATCACGTGGTCCCTGTACCATTCCGTCTGGCAGTCCAGAGGGGCTAGCCCATCACCTGTGAGCCAAAACCCTCCTCAAAACATGGAGACACCGTAACAAAGGGTCCTGCAGCATGACCAAATGGTCCCTGAGTGCTCTTGAAGAATCTATGCCCACACACAAAAAGGGACACGCGGGCTGTGCTGTGGCCAGCCGGAGGACAAGGGCAGGTGATGAGCCCCTGGAGGCACGTGCCCGGGCTCACGGGTGCGTCACGCTGAGGTCTTAGGCTAGACCAAGCTTAGAGGTGGCAGACTCGCCTCTATCCTCAGCAGTTCTGCTGTGAAATGCCCAAGTGGCTCTGTGCACAGGCGGAATGACTTGACCATGACCCCAGGCTGAGTCCCTGCGGTCCCCAACACGCACACACGCTCACGTGAGGGGCATCACGGTGGATGCTATGCGATTTGATCAAGCTACGGTAGAGGTTTCTGACCAGGAATGTTTTCAGTGCGATTAACCGTTGAATCGGTGGACCTTGAGGGAAGCAGATGAGGTACCAGGGCCTGGATTCCTGCAGGAGAGGGGCTCAAACTCCAGCAGAGGTCTCCCTGAGGCTTCAAGGAGACCTTGCACTTCCCAACCACACCCGCTCTTGCTTCAGAGAGCCTCACTTGAGACAGTGGTGAGGCGAAGTCTGCAGACTTTGTTCCCATAACAATCACGTGCCCACGGCACTGTGTGACGAAAGGAATCTCTCTGATTTGGTGAGAGAGGAAGCTGTGACCTCAGACTTCCAACCACCCTGAGCATAGACTCGGTCATGTGTGAACTGTGGTGAGGACTCCCTTCCCCAGGAGGTGCTCTTCTTTCAGCACGGCAGCCTCCCGTCCACAGGCAGCATGTTCTGAGAGTCCAGGGATGCCCAAAACCAAGGGTGATATCGAACCCTACAGGAGCAGTGTTGCTAGCCCAGCACACCTAGACCAAGGTAGCTGTGAGCCGCACAGCGCCCCTATGCTGCAGGAGAAAATCCCTGTAATCTTCTTGTACTTTCACCTCTCTGGGCCATCCCTGGCCCACGGATGCCAGCATCATCCTGCACTTTGGGATGGTTAAGGCAGGCAGGGTCCGAGAACAGAGCACTGAGACACCCTGACAGATGTCTGACAGCCATCACAGCTGTCAGTGAAGACTAGCAGGGGGTGGGCAGAATGGACAGATGGACTGGACAGAGGGTAGTCCACGTACGGGCAACATGGAACGGGCATGAAATGCCATGACGCTACTGAGTACAAAGTATGATATATGTCCAATTCTCCGTTTTCGGAGAATTCTCAATTCTGTCTGACCACGGATAACTGAATAGAAAAATAAAATGGCAGACAAGGGAACTGCATTGCAAAAATCAGAAAGGATTCATTTCAAAACTAACTTAAGAAAAATACGCATGATAATTAAAAGTCTGAACTTGGTGTATGAAAAAAGAAAACTCTTAAAGATGGGACTTCAGGAAGAGTGGCTGGGAACGGCGTCAGGGATGGGACTGTGGGAGCCAGGAAACAGTGTGCAGGCAGCTCCAAGGAGAGAACCAGCGGCCTCTCAAGAAAGAGCTGAGGGCGCCCGTGCGGAGGAGCCTGGCCTGAAGGAAGGCGCCGGATCCTGTGCCTCCCCAGTGCACTTGGTGGGGACCCTGCTGGGCAGGGGCGGAAGCGAGGAGAGACAGGGAGAGAGAGCTGGATCCTGCACACCAGCCAGGCAAATCTGTTTGGGCCCCTGGTCAGGCAGGAGGCCTGGGCCCGAGACCTGGGGTCCCACCTGCGGAAGGACGGAGAGACAAGGCAGCTTGCGATGAGCGTGCCCACGAGGAGAAAGCAGTCAGCAGGTAGACATGAAAGGGTAGACATAGGCTGGATACGAGTCACGGGACACTGGAAGAACAAAGAAATGATTCCTAGAAATTAAAATATCAGAAACGGGAGACAAACTCAAAAAAGTAAAATAACTAGAAGCAAAACATAGAAAACAGAGAAAACACGCGAGCAAACCAGCACAGGGTGGCGGACCCAGAGGATAAGTGGGGGGAAAGGCCCACCTGGTGTGCAAACCTGGCGACATGAGCTCATTCCGCAGTCCACGCGTGGAAGGAGAACTGACTCGTGGAGGCTGTCCTCTGCCCTCTGCACGTGCAGCCCCAACCCCCCAAGTACATATTCAACTTTTTAAAACGGAACCTGATAAAGATCACCTTTTAAAGGAAGGAAGGAAGGAAGAGTACAACGCTCAGTGTGAGACGCTCAGCGCGTCGGCATGGTCTTCGTGAGAGCTGAGACACGCCGTCCTCCTTGCTGTCCACACGGAGCGCCACCAGGAGGGACATTCAGTGTACATGACCGCCAGTCAGCACGGCTCTGCGAGCCGAGCGCGGCCAGCACGCCGACAGGCCGAGACGCCCCGCAGCCCATCAGTGCGCACGTCGGCGCCACGCGGGAGCCGCGCCGCACCGCGGCTCTGCACCAGAGGCCTGCACGGTGCGCAGAATGGTGCGCAGCCCTCCTTGGTGCTGCACGGAGCTGAGGACGGGTTTGCGGCGCACGCTGGGCGCTGGGTAAAGGACAGCTGCACCCACCTGTCGGCCACATCGAGGTCCGACTCCATCTTCTCCAAGCCTCTCATGACGCTGTCCAGCTGCTCGCCCTGATGGTGAAGGACCTGAGCTGCGTCTTCCATGCGCCTCTGGGAACTGGCCATGAGGCCTGTGAGCGCCTGCCCCCGGGTCCCGGGGGAGGGCACGTCAGCGGCAGCACCCGGCTGGGACAGCAGCAGCTCCCGCCAGAAGTGCTCGATAATGTTGAAGACGACATTGCGGTTGGGCCGCAGGGAGCCGAACCAGTGCTTGACAAGGCTCTTTTCCAGGACTGTGATGGCGCTGAAGATGAAGTGAGACGCTTCCTTCCTGACCTCAGTGATGCTGGAGAGGGGGAGGCCGACGAGGGCCTCTCCTGCTTTGTCCTCCACGAACCTCAGCGAGCGAGGTGTCAGGGACAGTTTTCCAGGGACCCATCGCTTCTCGAGGCCCAAGTAGTAGGAGCACGGCCAGGAGTGAACACAGACATCACTGTCCATCCGTGTGGCTGGCTGTGCCCAGCACGGGCCGCAGCGTCTGCGTCTGAGGAGGAAGAGACCATCAGTTACGGGCAAGGCAACGGGCCGGCGCCTGTAGACTCCACGAACCAGGAAACCGGCCAGGACGGGAGCAGCTTCCAGGCGGCTCTGGGTCCTTGCCTGACAAGGAGAGGAGGGGCGGCAGAGTGGAAACGACTGAGATGAGACCAAGCCCCCAAGCCAGAACTAGGTTGGTTCTCTGTCACTTCCCACGAGACTACTGTGGAACCACGGGGCACGCCTGGAGGAGGGCACCGCATGGTAGGCCCAACCCGAACCTGAGGGTTCACCCTCAGAGCCCGCCCTCCGTCAATGAGACCGTCCTAGGTCCCCTGTGAATTCTGGGTTTGTATTGAATTGCGTACAGAAAAGTCCACAGGACATATTCACCTCTGCAGCAGTCATCTCATAAAGCCACTAACTCTGAAGTCCCGTGTACACTGGTGTACTTATGGAGATAACTGTATGTGCACAAGCAGTGAAGAGTACTATTTTCTTCTCCCCCCAATAAGTACTGGGGATCGATCTCGCACATGCCAGGCAAATGCTCTACTACTGAGTTACATCACCAGGCTTGGTTTTTTGAAATAGAATCTCACTGTAGGTCAGGTCTGTTTTGAACTTGCTACATAGCCCAGGCTATGACTTTGAATTCACAGTCTTCAAGCCCCCACTTCCCCAGTGCCAGAAATGTGCCGTTACCACACTGGCTACTATCTTCAATTTCATATGTATGTTTATATTTGCATTACATTACATACTACATTGATAAGCCATGGGTGACATGTTTAATTAACCTTACAGAACACTGAAGCTAACCCCCTGATTCTACAAGTTAAGGGAAGTGGCTCCACACTGAGTCGAAGGCTGAGTGAGTGGGAGTTGGGTCCTGTAACTCACAGTGAAGTGTTCTGCACTGCAAAGCGGTCCTTGTTCCACTTTTCCTCTCCTTGTCTCTGATCCTGTGTGCCTCTGCGTGTCTCTCTCTGTCTCGGTCTCTGTCTCTCTCTCTCATACGCACAGTTTTGTTATGATGTGGCTTCACTTCTAGTGACACACCGTTGTCACATCCCTCAAATAATGATGGGTTCTCGCCAACTTGCCCGTGGGACGCACTCCTGTGACCTGCCAAGTCCACGGCAAGGTAACGCGGGCGAGGGTTGGCTCCTGGGGCAGAAGTTAAGGGGAGCCCTGCCCTTTCTCAATGAGCCTCTCTATGCACAGCAGTCTTTGAGGTAACTGCTACTAGACTGCACCAAACATTCGGGTTAGACTAGTCCCACAGAAGCAGAACCTGAATCCAAATAAGGCTCCTGCCCAGACCGTAGCTCCCTGCTGGGACCCCCTTAGTTAAGGTCCCCCAGGGTAGTTTAGGCCAGCAGCTTGGGCTGCTACCCTGACTTGGGCTACGAGTTTCACAGTGTGAGGGGCAGGTGCCAACGTTAGCGGCTCCTGACGCTCACTGGAGTGCTCAAGAATTAGGAAAGCAGTGGGTCTGGGAGCCCAGAGCCCCGGCCTGCCCCCTGCCCTGCTCCCCCCGACCTGCACCCCTGCTCTTGTGTCCAAGGGGTAGACCAGGGCTGCACAGACGGCCAGGCCGGGAGCCAAAACCACAGACGGGGCGTCCAGGGCAGCAAGAACAGTTGTGCTTGAGGAGAGGGACTGAGAGACGGAACTGAATGCAGCACAGGAAAAGGGACAGGCGCACCACAACTTGCACTTCGCCCGACCCGGGACGCCCAGAAGTACCAGGAAGAGCAGCAAACCCATCGTCCTAACGGCAGAATTCGACAGCCCTTCCAAGCTTCAAATTCAGCTGGGGGACCCGGCTGGGCTTTAAGCGACCAGGAGCCCTGAGTCTGCACGTGCCTCAGGATGAAGGACGCGCTTCTCAGGGTCCTGCAGCTGCAGGACAGTAGCTGCCAGGCCCACCCAGCTGTGCCTGCACGAACCTGCCCGTGGGAACTA
This sequence comes from Typhlomys cinereus, assembly GCA_023101885.1. Classification (NCBI taxonomy): domain Eukaryota; kingdom Metazoa; phylum Chordata; class Mammalia; order Rodentia; family Platacanthomyidae; genus Typhlomys; species Typhlomys cinereus. The sequence continues at coordinate 832,354 of JALPQD010000590.1, read as the reverse complement.
GGGAACGCACCCCCATCCCACGTCTCTGCTCTTTGAGATCATAGCTACTGGTGCCAAAAGTCCTGGAATCCCCTCAGTCTTGGAAAGACGGCTTCCAGTGGCGTAAGTCATCGCCACGCCAGTCCGTGGGATCCATGTCCTGCAGGTGCAGGACCACAGCCACCAGGCACGCTTCTGGGACCACCTGCACTTGTTCCACACGGCCTGGGGCAGTGCCCTCCACCTCCTGAGCACTAGGACACACTGCTGACACCAGAAGCCCCAAGCCAAGGGCACTTGGTTCTCCAGGACCTAAACACATGCACATTTGGGATTCCACGTCCACGCACAGTGCTGCCCCCCTCGCACACTGCTGTAGGCTAGACTGCGGAGGCCTGCAGACCACAGCGGGACAGACTACAAAGGTGTCTTTCCAAGCACCTGTAACCAGAGCCAAAATGCCAGCACCCTAAATCCTTAGTAAATAAGTCTTTTCCTAATGGAAACTATTCCATAAAACGTGAAAGGGCAACTACTGTGCAGTTGTGCACACATCAATGAAGGGAGGGCGCATGGCACCTCTGAAGGAGCCCAGTAATTCTCCAGAAATAGATCCTAAGTAGAAGGAAGTCTATGAGTGCCTAAAAGAGAGCCCAGAATAAGACGCCAGGGAACCCAACACAGAGATGACACAACAAAACGAAGAAAACAATTCATTACACGAATAAGACACTGACGAGAAAAGAGAACCCAAAAAAGAACCAACCAATCTTGGAACGGCAAACTTCAATAAACAAAACACACAGTGTAGACTCTCTCCGTGGACTAGATCAGGCAGAAGAATTGTTTTTTAAACTTTATTTCTTTATTCATTCATGTGTGTGTGTGTGTGTGTGTGTGTGTCAGAGGGCACATGTGTCCCTGTGGAGGACCAAGGTGACTTCGGGAACAATCCTTGATGGCTTCTACCTCCTTGCTTTGCTGTAGGATTTCCCAGGCTCCGCCCACAGGACTGGAAGTGCAGGCGGCTGCCATGTCTGCCTGGCATTTTTACATGGGACTTGGGATCTGAACTCAGGATCTTCTGCTTGTGAGGCAGAGTCTTAACCCCTGAGCCATCTCTCCAACCAGAAGAATTTTTGAACTGAGGAAGTCTTCTGAAACTAACTACCAGATGAAGGGTAAAAAGGAAAAGAATGAAAAAAACTTTTGAGACATTAAAAAAAGATAGGGGGCTGGAAAGATGGCTAAGGGATTAAGACTCTGCTTCACAAGAAAAAGGACCTGAGTTTGGATCCCAGGTTCCACATAAAAACACCAGGAGGAAATTGAGGTATGGGAGGAGCCTGGGAAATGCCAGAGTGAAGCAAAAAAGGAGGTACAGCAATCCTGGATGATTCTTGAAGGAAGTCACTCTTGGGCCTCTACCAGGACACACAATGCCATCTGATATATATACACACATGCACAAAACAAAACAAAACACAGCAAATAGGGCCTGTAAGGTAGCCCAGCAGGTAGATGTGCTGACTACACAAACCTAACACTTGAGCACTATTCCCAGAACCCAGGGTGGGAAGAGAGCAGAGTGGGTTAGAGCAACCAGAGTGTATTATATGCACGTGTGAAATTGGCAAAGACCACATTTTAAAAAAAGAACTCACCTTGGGCCTGCTCTCCAGAATCTGCATGAAGGACAACAGAGAAAACGGAAATCGTCCAGCACGTGTACTCTGACCTCCCAATACATGCCATGGCATGTGTGGGCACACACCCACACACCCACACACCCACACACCACACACCCACACACCCACACACCCACACACCCACACACCCACACACCACACACCCACACACCACACACCACACACCACACACCACACACCCACACACCCACACACCCACACACCACACACCCACACCCACTAAGGCAAACAATTTAAAAGCTGTTTGAAAGCTGGATGTGGCAGCTGTAATCTTTAATTTTTGTTTTCAAAAGACTGCCATCGCTGATGTAAATACCCGCCACAGTGCTCCCTTCCGGTGACATGGCAGCTGCTCAACTCGCTTTTCAAATCAGCTGGAGACCCTCCTGTGCATCCTCAGGGCGGCACTGGAAATGCTACGCAGCGGGTCAATGAAAGACAACTCTCAGTGGTCTCTCGAGCTGACCATGAGGAAGAGACAGCAGACAATACAGTGAAGTAGCAGCAACGGTAACGGCAAGATCGGCAGCAGCGAGGGCTCCTGGGTGGCAGGTGACGAGCCCTGGCAGAAATGACGAAGAATGTGGGTAGCTGGAGACAACTACAGTTGCCATGGCAGCAAGAGTCCCAACGCCAGAGGACCAGAGGCTCGAAACTGTGAGCCTCAGCATGGCCCGAGTCCAGAGCCAGGGAGCTCAGGGGCCCAGACCTGCCTACACCAGAGGGGTCTCCTCACCTCCTCACGACCCCGGGCAGGAAGAGCAAGGCCAGCAGCTGCTGGTAGTGAGGATGTGGTGACTGTTCTGTGTGTTCCTGGGGGACAGGAAGCCACGTTCTCGTCAAGGTTCCAGCTCATGACTTGGTGACGGGCAGTCGTGGCCCACTGTTGGTTCAGCCAGAGGTCCGCCCTCAGGGGCTGTCTCCTGTTGCTTAGAGACCTTTTGGCGAGCAGACCAGATGACAAGGTGGCACCCCCCCCAGGACGGGAGGGGTCTACCCCTGTGTCGTGCAACCTCTAGGGCATCATCACACCTAAGACCTGCCATTAGGCCTCAGCTGCTGCCATCTAATCAGAGTTTGCTTTAGAGGTTATATGAGCCCAGAAATACACGAACGTAACTATGAGGAAGAAAGGAACTTAACTTGCAGTGTGGGCCACACACAAAATTGAGGCACTAGGTAGAAGCGACTCCCTAACAATGTGGCCCAAGCTCTTCACAAGCACATCTTAGAGCCTCTCTTCACGGAGCACCACGGCAGACCCAGCTTCCCGGTGTGTGTCCATGCCGACACCTCCTCACGAGCTACTTCTGGAAGACTCCAGTTCACTACATCAGCAACAAAACCTGAAACCAAAACCTAGGGTAAAAATAGGTACCAAACTAGATATGAGAACTTTACCACAAGTAAAAACAAGCAAGAGACTTAAAGCAATAAAAAAGGAGGACCTCAGAGACAATTCCAAGCTAGGAGGACAACGGGGTCTGTGGGAAGCCTGAGCTAGGCCTTAAGGCTTAAGAACCTGTCCTCGGCCAGCTCAAGGGGAGCCACCAACAGTAACAACAAACAGAACGCCCCGCACTCGCACCTCAGGAAGGCTCCATGACAGCCAGCCAGGAAGTTTACAGCCTGACGTCACTGGAAAGGCGGGAGGCTTCTGCAGCTGCAGAAGGCGTTTCCTTTGGTGCAGAAGGCGGCCTTGTCTCTGTGAGGGAGGACTCAGCCCCTCCCTGGCACAGAAGGGCGCGCGAACGCAGCAGAGTCTTGCACCTGGGTAAACCACAGTGAGGCCTAGGCAACAGGTCCTCAGCCTTCTTACCATAAGGCCCGAGGAACAGGGAGCAGGCGCTAAGCCCCTCGGGCCTCAAATGATCGCCTACATCCTAAAGCGACAGTGACCTAGGCAGCAGCATTCCCAAGCCACGCACGTGACTGCTGGCGCTTTACAGAATCGGGGTAGTCACTGTGAGCCGCCCCAGTCTTCAAAGTCTAAGCCAAGTGTTGACGGTAAGGAGCCCCGTCAGCCCCAACAGATGGATTTTCCCCATTTTACTGGCCACACCTAGACCTGTCTAGAGACCAGGATGGCTTGTTCAACTGGGTCCACGTAGGGAAAAACCAAACTCCGCTTCTCCTACATTAGCACACATGTGGAGTGTCCCCACGCACGTGTCCTGGCATCGGTTTTGAGGCAAGCTTTACCGAGTGCCTTTTCACTCCACTCCCACTGCCAGATTACCTGCCTGACACGGCACCGGTCTCCAGGGCAGAGACAGTCCGACACTCTCAGCTCAGGGTGTCACACCGCAGTCTGACTCGGCAACAGTAACTCGGGGCTCCCCTCCAGTTCAGACTGGATTCGTTTGCTCAAATGCTCACAGCACTCCAGAGAAACACTGATTGTATTTTAATAGAAGGGATATTTACAAGGATTCCACAAGGAGAGGCGGAGGTTGTGTGCGAGGAGAGGCGCAGGTCGTGTGCGAGGAGAGGCGGGGCTTGCAGGACGCTCCCTACAGCTTCCAAGTGTTCAGCCCTGAAGTTCTCCCAACTGTCTCTAGGAATTTTATGGAGGGTTCATTGCTTGGGGGTGACTGGCTAAAACACTGGTCACTGGTGACGCGCTCAACCTCAGTCAGTCCCTCTTCAGCTCTTCCCTAAAGCTGGACGTGGGGCCCGCGGGTTCCACCCTCTGGTGCTGCCCAGGCCTTAAGCGCAGCCCCTCTGAAGAGCTGTGCAGAGGCTGCTGACGAGTCGGGTGCTCACAGCATGGAAAGACACTTCAGACACTGCCAGGAGTCTAAGAGCTGCAGTACAGGAATGAGACGAAGGTCAAATGCATACTTCACACTGCCACGCGGCTTGACGGCAATAGTGAATCTGTGTCAGCCGGCGATCACTGGATCCACTGGATCCTGAGCCGGGAGGCCTGGGAGGCATTCCAGGAGTCCCCAAGGAATCACACACGAGCTCCCCCGAGAATCACCACAGCTGGCGCGCCACCCCAGAGGAAGCTCGCTGTAGTGCCAGCTGCAGCCCCTCCAGCTCTACCGCAAGCTTTACGACTTGGGGAAAGTTACCTCACCTTCTGGACCTCTGTGTACCCTCTGGTAAAATAACTGAAAGTCCTCAAATCAACACCAGCTCCAGGACAATAAAATGCAAGAGAAAAGGACAGAAACTCGAAGATGGGGTGGGGAACAGCAAATACTTGTCATCACAACTGAGAGACACTAAGTATTGGAATAGTGTGCTTGATAAATACCGAGGAGACGCAAAGGAGAACACAAGGCCGCAACCTTTTCTACCACAGATTTCCAGGTACCTTTTCCAGAAAACCAAAATAAACAGACACTCATGCAGGGCCAGGAGTGAGAAAATTGTTTCCTTCAGGGTATTCAGAAGCTGCCCAAGCGCGGACAGATCCCCCGACCTTCATAGAGACTCAGGCCCCAATGGAAACAGCGGGGAGAGTCCACATGAAAGGGCGCTGCTCCCTTCAAGGCGGGACTTTCCGGGGGTGCACACACTGTCTTCTTCACCCTTTCTGCACCAGGTGTTACAGATGTAGACGCTTAGGTCTGTAAGCCACAGGTCTTTATCATAGGTGCCAAACTCTGTCCTTGTGTAGTGCAAACTATCACAGGAAATACATCAACCAAATCAAGGCAGTTAAATGTGGCTGCGGAATGCACTGGCTTTACCAGTTCACATACCTGCTTTAAGATCTCTGATTACAAAAAATAAATAAATAAAAAATAAAATAAAATTTAAAATAAATGAAGTGAAATAAAATAGCAAATTAAATTTAAAAAATAGATATTTGACTTACAACACACACACACCCTCCCCAAACTACCATGGTCCCTCCAGCCGTTACCCCAACTATGAGACATTAAGGTGTATCAGAGTATCCACTGCTGCTTCAGGGCTGACTCACCCAAGCACACCTAGCAAGCGCAGGAACTCTTAGGGCTTCAGCTTAGACAGCTGGTCACCTGCAGGGCATGTCCAAGTCCCCCGAACAGCTATTTCCAGCTGCATCAGTCCCACCACCAGCAACTTGTCTGGCTATCTGGGCACCTCCCACCTGACTAGGCCTTGCTACGTGTTCTTCTCAGCAAAGGCTTTGTTGCGCCCAAGAGTTTTTCTGGACCTCTGTGTTCTTTAGTCTCCTACAACGACAGGCAAATCCTGACAGTTCTCTGCTGCTCCAGACCCCACATCTAACTGTCACCGGCGCACAACCCTCAGTGGCTGTGCCACTTCACAGCACCTGCAGCCTCTTCACTGTCATGACACCAAGCAATCAGGATTCTGCCAAAAACTCAGCTCAGTGTAGGATGGGGCAGAGCACTTGCCTGGGTTCTCCAAGAACAGAGCAGTGAAAAGCGAAATAAAAAACAAAACCGAACAAAACCAAACCTCTTTTGGTATAGTTCACATAAAGCCTAACCCCGCAAAGGGGGGCTCTGAGCCTGCTTTGCCCTCCTCTACACCCAGCCTCCGAGTGCCTTCAACGACACCTCTGGGCTTCCTAGTGCCACCAACCACAGCACTACCCACCCCAAAGCACTCGCCCAACTGGCATCCAGAGACGCCTCCTGAGCAGGAGAGGATGGGGTCCCACGTGCACACTGTGTGGACAGACAGACTGCGTCCACTCCCTCACGTGCTGCCTGCCTACCCAAGCAGTCTCCTTCCGAAGTCCTTGCTCCCTGCAACCCACTCTACTACTGCAAGCACACGACTGGGCCCTGTGCTAACCCTGCTGTGGGAGGTCACAGCAGGGAGCCTCAGGTGTCAGCTAGTCCACACAGCTGAGGCTCCTGGGTTGACTCCTAACAGAGACTGACATAATGAATCTCTTTCAGCATGTCCATCACACATGCGCCCTGGAATGAGACTCAATACAAGTAAACACCCTATTTATAGTTAATTTCCAAAGTAAAAGAACAAGCAACATTTTGCACACCTTCCACTACCTCTAGCCTACAAGGCCAGGAGGGAGAACAGAGGGGCAGTGTGTGCACGCGGGGGCGTCGTGCCTTGCTTTTTCCATTACCTGCCCTTCTCCTCTGCGGCAGACCCTCTTTCCACTCCCTCAGAAGTTCCCATCCCCACCCTGGGAGGTTCAGCCATTCACTCAAGAGTGTCTCATCCAAACACCTCAGCCTAACTTCGGGGCATGTGCTTGCTGCTCGGAGCTGAGACCTCCAGTTTCCACCTGCAATCCCTCGCTGTTTTCTCCTGGGTTGGTTCTGCCCGGGCGTGCTGATTCCATAGGTTTGTACAGGCTAAGCATGAGCATCACTAGCCACTTCCCAGCTTGGGGGGCGGGTGTCATTTCAGGAGCATTCACCTGCTGTGGGCCTCTCCAGCCTACTTACAAAGCTGCTGACGCTTAAGGCCAGAGGGCCACCATGTGGAGGGACACCAGAAGCACAGCACCAACTGTCCCAGGTTGATCTCAGCCACAAAGGTGCAATTTTTATGAAAGTTTCATGTTGTATTGGAAAAAACTACTTCACTCACCTCTGCTCTTATATTGCAGCCAACACGAGAGAAGTACTTGTAAGCACTTAGGTTCCAAGTGGAGGACATCCTTGGGGTGTCCTTTAATTCACTGCCTGGAGCCACATCTGATCTCAAGGCTGGAGTTCCCACTCAGTGCAGACCTGAGTCCAGCATGGTCACCTCTCCCTCTGATGAATTTACTACAGTAATTTATGTTGACACTTTGTTATAAAGGACATTACGAAGGATACAGATGGAGAACAAGGGCCAGGTATGGGGAAGGAACACCACCCTCCAAGCTCCGCCTGTTCAGCTGCTCTCTGAACATTTCTCTAGGGATTTTTTTGGGGGGGGGCAGTGGGTGTGACAGGTTAAACCACTGGCCACTGGGGACTCACTCAACCTTCAGCCTCTCTACCTTCTGGGAGAAGGTCCCCACCACTGCCTGGCACTGCAGATACGTAGGGGCTGCTAGCCAGCAGAAAGCTCATTAGCATGCAAAATGACATTTATTAAATCAGCTAGTCCAGGGAATTGTATACTGGAAACAAAACAAAGATGGAAAAGATATTACCCAACTCGCCATAGCCTATATAAGAAGGGAAGAAGAGACCCACGGAAAGAGAGGAAGAAGGGAGAAGGAACGCGTGTATGGCTGGGAAGTCTCCCTCATCAGAAATTCAATCATGAGCACATGGAGATGGAATTATGGATGTGCTTGGTTTTGTGGACGCTGTCATTGCATTTTGGCTTTTTGCTTGAGACAAGGTCTTGACCAGGCACTCCCAATCCTCCTGCCTCACACCTCCAGGCAGGGTTGCCGAGTGTGTGCCATCGGCCTCAGCGGGAGAATTTCTCCATCTGAACTGTCCTGGTCTTTCCATCTCCTGTCAGGTCCTAACCTCAGTTATACATATGCATATGTATGTATATATATGTATATGTATGTATGTGTATATATATGTATGAGTGTGCGCGAGGCCACCAGGAAGGGCCGCGACCCTTCACCTCCGGTTTCTACCTTTCCTCCCTTCCACTTCGCCGTGACCTCACGCTCCCAAAACCCAGTTTCCTCCTTATTCTTCCTTTTCGAGTGGCCATAGCAGTCCTTGGAGAAGACCCCCCCCCCCGTGCACACCTGCTCCCCGGTTCTACCATCCGCTCCCACCCCAACACGTAGGACCCCTTCACCCCGTGCGTTCGGAGCTCAGGCGCACCGCGCGTCGCGGTCGGCGGGCTCAGCTGCCCCGCTGCGGGCCAGCAGCGCCGCTCACCTGAGACGGGGCGCGCGGAGCCGCACCCCGGCCCGTGCTGCACCCCCGGACTCCGCTGACGCCTCTCGCGAGCGGGTCCGCAGCGAGCGCTCGTGCGCAGGCGCGACCCTGCGCGCCGCGCCCGCGTTCCGGCCGGAAAAAGTCGCCCCTGCAACTGGTTCCGGGCCACGCCCCGCGCTTCCGCGCCCCGCGGGCACCCGCAGCGGGCTCCGGAGTGGCCGGGCCGCGCTCGCAGCCCATGGACCGGGAGACCCGCCTCCTGGCCGAGCGGCACTTCCAGGGGCGCGCGGGCCGAGCCCCCGGCGGCGGCGGGCCGGCGCCCAGCGGCGTGGCCTTCATCCGGGAGCCGGGCGCCTTCTCCTACGCCGACTTCGTCAGGCGCTTCCTGCTGCCCAACCTGCCCTGTGTCTTCTCCGGCGCCTTCACCGCGGCCTGGGGCAGCCGGCGGCGCTGGGCGACGGCCGCGGGCAAGCCCGACTTCGAGTACCTGCTGCGGAAGTACGGTGAGCGGCGCGGGCCCGGGCGCGGACCGGGGGCCGGGGCCGGTCGGGGGCTGCGCGAGGACGGAGCCCGCCGCCGACCCTCAGCCTCGCGGGCGCGACCCTCTCTTTCCAGGAGACGTGGTTGTTCCGGTCGCCGACTGTGGGGTCCGAGAGTACAATTCGAACCCCAAGGAGCACATGCCCTTCCGCGACTACATCAGCTACTGGAAGGACCACATCCGGGGGGGCGGCTCCTCGCCGCGCGGCTGCCTGTACCTCAAGGACTGGCACCTGTGCAGGTGGGGGGCCTGGCACTGGGCGGGGGGCCTGGCACTGGGCGGCGAGCCCGCCGCGCGGGGCTCCGGGCGGTGCCTGCTGCATGCAGAGGAGCCCTGCTCTGCAGCACGCTTCCACCTGCGTCTGCAGCTGACGCCGGAGCGTGCCTAGGAAGGGCGACACCTCGCCACGTTTGCATGCGAAGCCGGTCCTGGGTGCACCTGGCGCGGTGCACCTGGCGCGGTGCACCTGGCGCGGTGCACCTGGCGCGGTGCACCTGGCGCGGTGCACCTGGCGCGGTGCACCTGGCGCGGTGCACCTGGCGCGGTGCACCTGGCGCGGTGCACCTGGCGCGGTGCACCTGGCGCGGTGCACCTGGCGCGGTGCACCTGGCGCGGTGCACCTGGCGCGGTGCACCTGGCGCGGTGCACCTGGCGCGGTGCACCTGGCGCGGTGCACCTGGCGCGGTGCACCTGGCGCGGTGCACCTGGCCTGGCGCGGTGCACTGGCGCGGTGCACCTGGCGCGGCCGCTCTCTCCTCCGCTTTGAGGATGGAGCGAGTTCCTTTTGTGGAGTCCTCGGAGTCTGTCTCTACCTACCGCTGAGCCAGGCTCTTTCTCAGGACTTGGCTCTCTGGCCCGTTCTGGAGTCTCCTGCCTTTGAAAACCTTATTCTTTAAGGAGTATTTGGCACCCTCACTGATTGGAGCCTACTTGTCCCCACTTTCTTTTTTTTTTTTTAAAGTATTTATGTGGGGGGGGTCGGGAGGGAGAAAAGTGTATATATTGGTTGCTGGCACACAGGTGGAACTGTCTACTTTGTGGGCCCCAGAGTTCGCTGTGGATTGTCTGCTTCAGTTGGGTTCGGGCCTCTGTGGCAGACCATGTGGCCTTTCCTTGGGTGGACCCACTGATACGGCATTCCTCTTCCTCTGTCTATCCCTAGTTCTCAAGGTTTCCACTGCATGTAATTATCTCTCTTGAGATCCTCATTGGTCTACAGGACATGTTACGTCAGCCATTGTGCAGTTGTGATGAGGACAAGTCTCACTGCTGTGAGTTCCTGGATGCAGCAGCCTTGCCTTGCGTGGCGTGTCTTGTCCAGTGGTGGACCTGCCCATCTCTAGGCTCTTACAGTCTTACTGCTTCTCCCTTCCACAAGGTTCCCTGAGCTTTATGATGGGGAGAGATTTGTTTTGCCTGATTCTGGGTGAGCATTGTGGGGTCGCTAGTACTTTGCATTCTGGTTCGCTGTTGTCTGTTTCACTGCTCTTTTCAGTATACTAGCCTGTGTCCTATCTAGGTGTCCAGACACTCTACTTCTGTTGTGGAAGAAGGCTTTTAGGAAGAGCTAAGTGCTCTTCTAACCTTAGCTGTGGGGACCATTCTCTTTGATGATGATGATTTAACCTAGGACCACATGCTAGTATTAGCAGGTTTTAAAGTTTATGGTCTTCAATATGGATGCACCAGGACATAAGCCCATCATAGGCTGATGAGCATTTGTATTTTATCTCGGGAGCTTTGCCCCCGTGACATACTATGGGAAGAATGTCCTTTCCATGGTAGCCCTGTAATGTGTGTGTGTCCTGCCAGGAGTTTTGGACAAGCACCAATATGCTCAGAATCCAGCAAGCAGAAGGTGCCACGCAGTGTTGGGTAAAGCAGCAAACAGTAGAATCCCTGTGTCGCATGTACAAGCTGAAGCCCAGAGAGATGAGTTCACTGAATTCACAAGCAAGAGAAGCGCCCCCTGGCTGCTGTGCCCACCTGGCTGCTGTGCCCTCCTGCTTGTTGACTGAGAGTGGCTCAGGTGGACAGCCACAAGATGCTGGTCCTGGCCCTGGACATTGTCTGATCTCACAGCAAAGACAGGCTCAGACTATCTGTGATTTGGGATTTTAGGTAAACAATGTTGTTTTGTTTTTGTTTGTTTTGTTTTTGCATGTGTGTTTCCAATGCGTTGTATAAGCAATGCTTAGGCTAAAAAAATATTGTATTTAAAATTAAATGTTCAACTATATATTGGTATTTTATTGGGAAGTCCTAAAACCCTAAAGGGCAGAGGAAGTCCTGGGCTACACAGTCAAAGAGTCAGGAGGCCAGAAGGGTAGCGATACGTGAGCAGGACTTTAGAGACAGATGCGTTTTCTGAGTGCACAAACCAGACAGAAGGGTCCTGGTGGTGGTCTGGAAGCTGGAGGGCGCTCTTCCTGCCACGGTCTCCGAGTAGTAGTTGTGCGTGCATGTTGAACAGTTTTTCCAGCACAACATTCATGGATGGTCTGAGGGTATCTGAGGCCCTCGCGCCTGGAGTGCAGCTAGATTGGCAGTTAGATGTGTTCTCTGTGTGGTGAATAAGTGAAAGAAGCCCCGTCCGTAGTTGGGATGATGCTCATCTGCGTTCAGAGTCCCGGTGCCACGCCCACATGGGTGGTTACACCAGGCTGCCACATGCAAGTTCACCATGCTTTTTATTTAAGACTTCAAAGATACTTTACTTAAGAGGAAACAGGAGGGAGGGGGACATGTGCACGCCGCGGCGTGCAGAAGGAGGTCAGAGGACAGCTTTCAGAGCTCAGTGTGTCCTTCCACCACGTGAGCTTCCAGGGGTCAAACTCAGGTCACCAGGTTTATGAGCAGGCACCTTACCTGCTGAACCGTCTCACCATCTCCCGTACCACCATTCTGAGCCGAACGGTTGAGTGAATGCAGGTCTCACAGGGTGTGTGGCTATAGCCAGCTCCATTCAGGCTGGATGTCCTTGCGGGGTGCTGGGTGGGGCAGGGTGCTGGGGTGGGGCAGGGTGCTGGGTGGCGCAGGGTGCTGGGTGGCGCAGGGTGCGCTAGGCCTGTGACCTCCTGCACTGTCCTCAGGGACTCTTCGGTGGAAGACCTGGAGGAGGTGTTCACCCTGCCGCTGTACTTCTCGTCGGACTGGCTGAACGAGTTCTGGGATGCTCTGAGTGTAGACGACTACCGCTTCGTCTACGCCGGTCCTGCGGGCACTTGGTAATGCCAGGCGCGGTCCATGGGCACCTGGTGAAGATGTGGGGGAGGAGTGGCTGCCCCCTGTGCTTCAAGGCCTCTGGGGTGACTGCCCAGGACCGCAATGGCACAAACCAGAAGCCCTTGCTGCAGGTCACCGTTCCACGCGGATATCTTCCGCTCCTTCAGCTGGTCGGTCAACATCTGTGGGAAGAAGAAGTGGCTGTTCTTCCCGCCAGGGCAGGAGGAGGCTTTGCGAGACCGCTACGGGAGCCTGCCCTACGACGTGACCTCCCCTGATCTCCTGGACTCCCGCCTGTACCCCAGGTTCCAGCACAGCAGCCCACCCCTTGAGGTCACGCAGGAGGCCGGTGAAATGGTGTTTGTGCCTAGCGGGTGGCACCACCAAGTGTACAACCTGGTAAGGCGGCACTTGTGGTCTCCCCCTGCAAAGTGCCTTGTCGTACCTTGACACTCTGCATCAGGGTGTGGGGCGGGGGCTGAAGGCGAGGCTGCAGGCCTGCATGTTGAACATGGCCTGCCTAGAGCACTGGGCCTAGAGCACTGGGCCTAGAGCTCTGGGCCTGGTGGAGGAGACATGGCCTGCCTAGAGCACTGGGCCTAGAGCACTGGGCCTGGTGGAGGAGAGCATGGCCTGCCTAGAGCTGTGGGCCTAGAGCACTGGGCCTGGTGGAGGAGACATGGCCTGCCTAGAGCACTGGGCCTGGTGGAGGAGACATGGCCTGCCTAGGCCTGCCTAGGCACTGGGCCTAGAGCACTGGGCCTGGTGGAGGAGACATGGCCTGCCTAGAGCACTGGGCCTAGAGCACTGGGGCTGGTGGAGGAGCATGGCCTGCCTAGAGCACTGGGCCTAGAGCACTGGGCCTGGTGGAGGAGCATGGCCTGCCTAGACACTGGGCCTAGAGCACTGGGGCTGGTGGAGGAGAGCATGGCCTGCCTAGAGCACTGGGCCTAGAGCACTGGGCCTGGTGGAGGAGACATGGCCTGCCTAGAGCACTGGGCCTAGGCCTAGAGCACTGGGCCTGGTGGAGGAGACATGGCCTGCCTAGAGCTCTGGGCCTAGAGCACTGGGCCTGGTGGAGGAGACATGGCCTGCCTAGAGCACTGGGCCTAGAGCTCTGGGCCTGGTGGAGGAGACATGGCCTGCCTAGAGCACTGGGCCTAGAGCACTGGGGCTGGTGGAGGAGACATGGCCTGCCTAGAGCACTGGGCCTAGAGCACTGGGCCTAGAGCACTGGGCCTAGAGCTCTGGGCCTAGAGCACTGGGCCTGGTGGAGGAGTAGGCTTTGCTCACCGAGGGTGGTTCCTGCTTTGGCCTCATGGGCCAATCTGTCCCTTGCCCTCTAGGATGACACCATCTCCATCAACCACAACTGGGTCAATGGCTTCAACCTGGCCAACATGTGGTGCTTCCTGCAGCAGGAGCTCCAGGCTGTGCAGCAGGAGGTCAGCGAATGGAGGGACTCCATGCCTGACTGGCACCACCACTGCCAGGTGGGTGGCTGAGGAACCAGCTTGGATGGCAGAGATAGCACACTGTCCTGACTTGGTTCCTATCATAGTCCATGATAGGACTAGAACCCGTGGTTGTGACTCTGGGTTTAATGGACCTTTCTTCTGGGCCTAGGTTATCATGAAGTCCTGCACGGGGATCGACTTTGGAGAATTTTATCATTTCCTCAAGGTCATCGCTGAAAAGAGGCTCCGTGTCCTGAGGCAGGCCCCAGGGGAGTATTCAGGGGACAGCTCAGAACCAGGACTGGGCCTGCAGCAGGCCGTGTTTGATGCTGGCCGACTGGAAGACATCCTGGCCTCTGTGGTCGTACACCCCGACTTTCAGAGAGTGGACACCAGCAAATTCTCGCCACAGCCAGCAGAGCTGCTTCAACAGTTGAAGTGTGCCGTGGGGCCGCGAGGGAGGACACTGTGCAGGAGGGCAGCCTCTGAGCCCAGAGGCACTTGGAAGTGAAGTCCACCCTTAGAGATCTCCTGAGAAGTTGCCCCTCCTCCAGCACAGTGTAGCCCGTGGTGGCCTCTTCCCAAGGTCTAGACCTTAGGTCTTAGGGAAGGTCCAGCTGGGGTGAAGGTCCAGCTGGGGTGGGGCCTTACCCATCAGAGCTGTCGCAAACCTGCCAAGGGTTTTAACGTGAATGTTGGCATGAGAATCGATTTACTTGGAGTCCCCTTCCCCTCGTGTGCCTGGAAGTGCTGAGTGACAGCTGCTTGATCTGCATGCCTTGGGATCTTGTGTGGACTGACCTATGTGTACCCTGGTCACATGCACACGTGACGTTACCCTCCAGACTTCTCCTTTCCAGCTGGGCCTGGGAGCGTTGGCCTAGTTACAGCAGGTTCAAAGTGACTCGTTAAGGTGGACACTGTTTCCCTGTCGCTGGAAGCACAGGTGCTAGCCCAGACAGGTGCCAACATGGAGGTGCTGGCATGGAGTGGGAGGGGACGGGTAGTGTTCCTCCTCTGGTGTCCCTGTGGGTCCTGGGCTCCTGTGCCGTTCCAGTAGTGCCAGCGGGGCGCTCCGGCCAGAGCAGGTGCACCTGTTTGTCACCCGGCCTGGCACCTGCATGCATGCTGCTCTGTTAGTCTTGTCCCTCTGCTTGGTTCCCAGCAGTGGCACGAGCGGCTCACGGTGCAGGCGTTAGACTCGCGTAAGAGCCAGCTGCGCTGGCCTTGGCCTGGATCGGCACGGACAGGTGCGCACACGGCCGTGGATTTGTAAGCTTCCTTGCAGACAGAGCTTTCCTGAACCTACAGCCCTCATGGGTCAACAGGCTCCGTGCTGGGGAGGTGCCCCTTTATTCTTAACCCTCTGGGTGCCTCCTACGAGCATGTTTCAGAGGAGCCATCTGGGCTGGCGTAAGCAGTGGCACTCGTCATCCCCCTGGGTGCTGTGGGCTCCCGTAGGCTGGGTGGATGTGGGAGGTAGGCCAGCCTGTTGGTCTTGACCGTCCTCGGGACGGTTCACTCGCGCCCTGCCTCGGCTCTGACCTAGG